>JAZAYU010000199.1:600000-789963 GCA_038501625.1 Corbicula japonica
GTGTATATCCGAAGCTTGCCTGAGATCGCCGAGTTGATACGATTGACTATCATAACTTCCTTTCAAACCGCCGTGAACTGTGATTTGACAGATCGAGTAAGAGTAGAGACGACAACATGTGTAGCCTACATATGCAATCCTTTACTAACTGAAGTACATGGTAGTTTTGGCAACACTGTGCGGCTTATGAACAAATGCTTTTTAGATATGATTGAATATTGTTTAAGAAACCTAACCATAAATGCCATACTTTAAGGCTAGTTATCACTGCCCCGGTGTATGCTCCGGTGTGTCCCGGTAATTTGTACCCGGTCGACCGGGATGAGCCGGGCGTCGCTAAGGTTGTGGTCCAGGTTGGCCCCGGTGTTTTCGTTAAGTCAAAACACTGCACTGGTGTCAATTTCTGGTTGTCATGTTTTATTTGTTTCATGATATAAATTCTCTTTGCAAAAATTGAAATCAAAACAAAATACATGAACGTTAAGGAGTCAAATATTTACTCTTCCTATTGGTAAAATTATTTAATTTTAAATGTAAAAATAATGAACAAGGAACATGAAGGAACAAAACAAAGTGTTCGCTATAATACGCTACTGACCATTTTCAGATTATAACTATTTGTGGCGGGCAGGTGAGCGCTCGGCATCAACATTTTACTTGTAATACACAATAATACGTTCCGATGATAGCTTTTACAATAAGACTAAAGGCAAACGCTTTTGATTAATAGAACTTTATGCACGTGATTTCCCGCCGATAAGATTAAAGTGTTTTGTTGTGTTTTTTTTTTCGGAAAACTTGTCAAAAAAAAAATAATTGACTGATGCTGCTATATATCAACAATACAAGCAAACAACAACATCAACAAAAACAAAGAAAAGGGGCATAAGATCTGTGGTGTGCTCCCGTGGGTCCGTGTCCAAGCTTCCGCAAACAGCCTCTTGTAAAATTCATACAGCACAAGGGGACAAGTTTAAAACATCTTTGCCGGTGGCTTTTCCGTCTATATTTCCAGAAATCTCTTGTAGTTTATAAAATTATATGTTCCACGAGTTTGTAATTATCGGCAGACAATCAATAACGCATGCGCGAATAACGAACACATAGCCTAGGCCTACACTTCATTTCATGCACACGCATCACGAAACTCTGATGCCGGTAGGCTATTCCATAGTTCCTTGATGCGTATTCCGTGTCCGTGTCCGCGTCCGCGTCGGCGATTTTTCACTCACCAAAGATATCGTTGGGTATATTCCATACCTCCGCGTGGACCCATGTCCGTGTCCGCGACGTGGAAATGACACGGAGGTATGGAATATACCCAACGATATCTTTGGTGAGTGAAAAATCGCGGACACTGACGCGGACACGGATCACGCATAACGTAACCATGGAATACCGGCCTAACGGAACTGTGGAATACCGGCCTTTAAGATGTCCGTTCTGCAGGCGTGAAGGCAATAATCAACAATCAAGGAGCTTCACCCCGCCCATCTAAAACAAACAAATTAAACAAAATATTTATACATTTCTGCCCAATGAAGCGCCTTCTCGAACTTTTGCGATGGGAGATGTATTGTTTGGTATCTTATTTTAAATTTTCATTATCGAAAACACGCAAGTATGAAATACTCTTCGATTTACAAAGAGCTGTGCACTTGACCTATTTCGTTGACATGTGAGCGCGAAATCTAACAGCCAGTGACCTCAAATTGTATCGGCTGTTCTGTTAACCAATTTGCCTCCCATATATTGTATATATTTCATATACGCTGAAATATATTATTGGGAAATTTTAAGCTGATAAAAGTTCATAACTGAGGAAGTTGTTGGTTTATAAAAGCATCATACACAATATGTTGAATTGTCAAATGATATGTATGGACCGCTCTTTGTCTTAACAATCATTATACGCGGGAGTAATCGCGTGCCCTGGATTCGCGCGGTAGTGTGTATTGAATGTAAGGGGCATTTATGTACACAATCGTTGGAGGCCACTTAACCAAAAAAATAGTGTTGTAATCGTTGATAAAAATCGGCCTGATGAATTCTTACACATGGATTGGATATTTGTCTATCTATTTGCCGTTTGGTCGGTGATAAATTTGACTCCGACAATTATTGGTAAGTTGATTTACATGATTGTTTTTTTTCTATTTTCGCAAATACTGAAAAACATGGCGGTCTTACAGGAAAGGTTAACCCGGCCTGAACTAACTTGACCGATTTACCATTTAAGCGATGTTGAAGCAAAATGAATTGATTTTGGTCCTGGCATCGTGTTATAAAGCCTTAAATTGTACTAAGATACATGAACACTCAGTTTTGATTATGACCTATTTACAAGCGATGCCCAGTTTTTTCGCTCTTCCGAAGTCATAGAGGAGATGAGAGGTCAGGGGCCCAAAGTGGGGATGTCAAACAACCATCCGTTATCATGGCTATTTTTAAAACCAAACTTATTGTTTTGTGAAAATGAATAATATCATTTGTAAACAATGACATTATTTCTCTTAAACTGATGTTTAACAAAGGAATTTATTAGAAGCTAATTTTAGAAAATAAACATTGACTAGAAGGTCCTCCCCCTTTTTTCCAAGGCCATGAAAAACCTTGTTTTTCTGCAAAAACAAACATCCATGATACGTTTGATAGTGACATTTTAAGGATATTATTCATTTTTTTAAATGAAAAATTGTGACTATATTAAAATCAGTCTTATACCGAATTGTTTTAAATTATTGCTGCATGAATTTATGTGTATCATATAAAGATATATCAAATAGTATTTGCTGATGAAAATCAACTCTTTTTTTTCTTGTTGTTTATTGTTTAACTGAAATGAAACTAATGTGGACTTTTCCCAAAGTTTATAATAACAAATGGGATAACATCAAATATTTATGAAAACAACTCTTCTCAGGAACAAATCCATCAGACATTATTAAAATACTATACTTATTTTTAATGTTGATTATTTGATACAAAAAAAGTTTTGTATCTTGATAATTAAGAAATAATCAATAGCTTCTGGTGATTTATAGCAGGATATTTCACGGGACGGAGTTCAGATGCGTAAGGATATATCACGAGTGGCATATCTAAATATATAAAATAAATATTATTCTATTACTGTGGTATCATCATATTACGCGCGGGTAAAAATTTCGCGTGTTGTGTGCTTTCTTAAATGCGCGAAATTAAATCCCAGCAAAAAAATTCAATTGTCGCGTAATAATTTTATACCGACCGTTATTTAGGAATAGCCGTGCCGACGCGCGGTGAATTGTCGTGTAATAATTCACAGCAAATTCAACGGGAAAAACGTCAAGTCGTGTTAGAATTTGCATGAATTTATGTTTGTGTTAGAATGTTTCAAATTGAGAATTGTCAAAAACAATATAAATTGGTGAAAGATTAAAGGACTGCTAACAGTAGACTGAACAATAGCTAGTTATGTTTTTATTGTGATTAAAAATAAATGTCATTCCAATTAGGACAGTCTGTGATAATAAATATATTATTGCGACATTATGTCATACTTAAAAAAACATTATTTATTACCAGGATTTGCTGTTGCAGTACATTTTCATTATGATGTAATTGGCGAACTAAAGCGGTTTGATTATTTTGGTTGTGTTTATACAGTTTGATAGGCCCTCACGACTTCAGTCATTGTGTTTGTTAATGTTTTCAATGTCTTCTACTAAATTTTCATTTCATATAATTGTTTGAGAATTTTATGCAGCTTAGAATTCCTTAAAGTGGCATTTTAGGTTCACATCCTGTTCTTACTAATTCTCTGTTTAAGATATTCCAATTGCTAGTATACTCCCTACGGAGGGAGACAATCACTGAAATGATGATGATGAGAGTGTTGTATTTTTACTATTGTTAGTTGCCATGGCAACCATGATATTTTTTCTAATAAAAATATAATGACCTGCATAGCTTCCATATTACCCTGTCACACGTTTCATACGAACTATATTATTATTTTTAAATACTTTTTTCACTTTCAGAACACACAGGACGGTCTGACAGAAAGACGGGACAAAAGTTTCAAATGACATGTCACAATCTTCTTATTGTCCACATGCCAAGTTTCAAGAGCAAACCTTTAATAATTTTTTTTTAAGTGTTGCCAGAATCCATACATGTTATTTCCCAATGGTATAAAAAATAATCGCGATATTCCCATCCTCATCCCGTTTTCATATAAATGTCAAAGATAAAATGCCTCTCAGTGAAGAAATTCTTAACAGTAAATATAAAATCTTAACACTTCAAACTTCAGTTTCAGTCTTCGCGAAAGGGACAAAACACTGCCAGTCATCCGGTCTGGTGAAATTTTTTTTCTGCCAGACAGAAAAAGAATTAGCCAGACCGAAACAAAAACAATTATATTCTTCGTAAAACTATCTTATTTCACAATATTTATGCTACACATACATATTAGCCAATTAAATAGCTCTATTTTCACTTTTTCCCCCCACACATGTTACAAAACAACAATACAGATTATAATATCTATTTTTTATTCTTGAAAAAAAAAAGACAAAAATAAATATGGAAAGGTCTTTCTGTGTCAGATGATAAAAATTTGCCTTGGCACTCCCACTTATGTCCACTGAAACTTGTCTAGCAGTCTGCATCTGTTGCTGGAACTTGGCATCTCCAACAGCCTTCTTGTGGTCTAAAAAAAACTGTTCTAAATATATTGGAGGTCTTACTTTTCAGACACAAATTACAGTGTACTAAATTGATTCTGTTATGTAACAATAATACACGGATGGAAATTCAGACTGCCATAAAGTAAATAAATATAGATATAAGTAAATAATCCCAATAAAACAATCAAAACTTCTTTTTTTTGTTGTTAGATGCATGTCACAACATCGCGGTGTTGCGTAATTAACACACCGTGAAATCTACGGTACATCAGGGAGTACATTCCATGCTGGACAAATGTTTTAAATTTAAACAACTTTTTATATAATTTATTGAGAATTATTTTAAATAAAAAGAAATAAAATAATATACAAAAAACCAAAGATCGCGGAGGTTAATTTCCAAAGGTGTCGGTACTTCGAACTGATCGACGATCTGTTGGTCGGTCAAACTCGGCGATGTTAGTTCGTTGTCGTCCGTCGTTAACCAGCTTGATATGTCGATGAGCAGATAATGTCAAAACAACAAACTGTTTTTACGTTTCCTGCTCAATGTCTATAACCATAGTTAATCGGCTTTCTTTAATTATAGCTAATTAGTGGTTTGTCTTGTGAACGAAATTCTGTCAGTACTGTCCCAGCTTGTTGTTTTCGTCACGAAGGGGGTTTCATGTCAAATCAAAAGGGTTTTTGTATATAAAATACTTTCATTTATTTTCATACGTTTGATGTTGTATCTGTTGATGAACTTGTACATCGCCTCTTAAATCCCTGCATACAAAATGTAATGACAACCTTCGCCGGTAATGACGTAGTACGACACGAAAAAAGCGTGCGTTTCGTGAATTTGTCACCAAAGTAGATTTGATCATTCGGTCTTTTTTACCACCTTCAAAGAATGAACAAACACACACATTGTAAATGTACAAAAATTGGAATCCCTGGACTGAGCGCGATATATTGGATATCGCGATATAACAGAACTTCAGTGCAATTATAACGGAAATATTGTTTGCACCAAGATTTTTGTACCCAAAATGCCGGTCGGCCGGACCGACGACTTCACAAAACTGCCGGACCGTAGCAAATTTTGCCGGACATGACCGGCGGTCCGGTGCCTTTCGCGAAGACAGCAGTTTTTATATTTCTACCATAAGTTGTTTTTACTTTTTAAGTTTTTTTAATCAGTTATTATGCTCTCAATGACAAGGATTTTTCAATCTCACTAAAAGTCAGATCTAACAAAATATTGACGGCCCCAGTGCTTTTTTTCCTTCTTTAGTAGGGGCCGTTTACGGGCGCCTTCCCCTCAGAAAATTTCTTTAAAATCATGCAGTTTTCCCCAAAAAGTAACTTTACATCAGGTTTTTTCATTCCCCTTCAGAGAAAAAAGCACGCTATTTTCCCCAAAATTATAGGGCGTTGCTCCTTCCCCAGGTTGTAATAAAAAGCCCTGGGCCGCAAATACAGTACATAATGACTTGCTAGAATGGTTCTCCCTGGTGACTATTTTTAGAAAGTTAACAAAGGAAGCATGATTCGTAACGTCATCGGCAAGGGCCGAAAAATGATCAGAAGATTTCATTTCAGAAATGTGCAATGCTACAACATACACAAATCTTTAGTAAAATATGTAAGGCCACTCCTTTTTGTGTCGCCTGCGATAGCAGGTAGACACATAGGGATGCTATTGTCCGGCGTCGTCGTCGTCGTCGTCGTCGTCCGGTAGTCCCCCAACTTTAATCTGAAACTTAATGTTGCCTATAACTTTGAAAGTACTTGTCCTATTCACTTCATACTTGGAATATATCATCAGCATGAACAATGCCATCTGTGACGACAAGAATGATAACTCCAGTTTCAATATTTCTTGAGTTATGCCCCTTTCAAATGCAACTTTAATCTGAAACTTAATGTTTCCTATAACTTTGAAAGTACTTGTCCTATTCACTTCATACTTGGAATATATCATCAGCATGAACAATGCCATCTGTGACGACAAGAACGATAACTCCAGTTTCAATATTTCTTGAGTTATGCCCCTTTCAAATGCAACTTTAATCTGAAACTTAATGTTGCCTATAACTTTGAAAGTACTTGTCCTATTCACTTCATACTTGGAATATATCATCAGCATGAACAATGCCATCTGTGACAACAAGAATGATAACTCCAGTTCCAATATTTCTTGAGTTATGCCCCTTTCAAATGCAACTTTAATCTGAAACTTAATGTTGCCTATAACTTTTAAAGTACTTGTTCTATTCACTTCATACTTGGAATATATCATCAGCATGAACAATGCTATCTGTGACGACAAGACTGATAACTCCAGTTTCAATATTTCTTGAGTTGTGCCCCTTTCAAATGCAACTTTAATCTGAAACTTAATGTTGCCTATAACTTTGAAAGTACTTGTCCTATTCACTTCATACTTGGAATATATCATCAGCATGAACAATGCCATCTGTGATGACAAGAATGATAACTCCAGTTTCAATATTTCTTGAGTTATGCCCCTTTCAAATGCAACTTTAATCTGAAACTTAATGTTGCCTATAACTTTGAAAGTACTTGTCCTATTCACTTCATACTTGGAATATATCATCAGCATGAACAATGCCATCTGTGACAACAAGACTGATAACTCCAGTTTCAATAGTTCTTGAGTTATGCCCCTTTCAAATGCAACTTTAATATAAAACTTAATGGTGCCTATAACTTTGAAAGTACTTGTCCTATTCACTTCACACTTGGAATATATCATCAGCATGAACAATGCCATCTGTGACGACAAGACTGATAACTCCAGTTTCAATATTTTTTTAGTTGTGCCCCTTTCAAATGCAACTTTAATATAAAACTTAATGTTGCCTATAACTTTGAAAGTACTTGTCCTATTCACTTCATACTTGGAATACAATATCAGCATGATCAACAACGTTGATTACACTATGAATCATAACTCCTGTTTGAGTATACTTTGAGTTATGCCCCTTTCATATGCAACTTTAACATGAAACTTAATTTTGACTTTCACTTTGAAAATTCTCTTGATATTGGAAATAAATCACCTTCATGAACAGCGTTATTATGACGAACAAGAATAATAACAACTGCTGGACTATTTTATGAGTTATGTCCCTTTAATATACAACTTTAACATGAAACTTAATGTTACCTTTAACTTTTAAAGTACTTGTCCTATTCACTCTTCGAATATATCATCTTCATGAACAACAACAACATCAGTTACAACAAGAATCATAACTCCTGTTTGATTTTTTTTTTCAAATGCAAATTTCACATGAAACTTAATGTTGCTTATAATTTGAAAGTACTTGCCCTATTCATTTAATACTTGGATTGTATCGACATGAACAGTGCCATCGACAACTACAAAAATTATAACTCCTGTTTGAAAATTTTATGAGTTATGTCCCTTTCAAATGCAACTGTAACATGAAACTTAGTGTTGCCTGTAAACTGGAAAGTACTTGTTCAATTCACTAAATACTTTGAATAACTCATCTGCGTGCACAAACCAATTTTTGAAGATGATTACTCTTGTTTCACCATTATTACAGTTATTCCCCTTTTAAATGCAACTTAGATGACACAAGTGTTCTGTGGTGTAGTATTGAAATCAACTTAAATAAAATATTTTTATTATATATGATTAAACATAGGCCCACATTTCAACGTTTTCCATGCAGGCGACACATGTGTTCCGCGGAACACAACATTCTAGTTTATTTTATGGTTTACAAAAATTTTTGGTCAAAGTGTCCGTAAGGCGGTCGAAAAAAAAAATAAAAAAAAATGTCCACATCTAGTCTTAATATTAGTCTGACAGCATTAACTACTATATAACAGTCAAAACAATTTAAATCTACAGAAACAAAACTGAAAGTCTGGTAATGATTATCATTGAATCTGCATATATTTGTTGACAAGGGAGGTCAGATAGATCGTGTTCTGGGCAATACTCGTGACAAATATGCATTATTTATATTTTTATTAATGGATTAACAGACCCTTCTGTCACGCTCTGCTACAAAATAAAAGTTTCAAATTAAATTATGACACCGCGACATTTACAACGTGAATGTAAAATAAGTATTAAAACACTAACCAATTCGAACATATTCCAAAATAAATTACGTCCCAATTTTATCTCAAGTATCATATTTCAGAATTATTGCATCATCAACCAATTTTACCCAGCTAAAAAATGTCGAATGTCACGTACACACTTCTTGTAGATCAAACGATTTCAAAGCAGTGCCGATAAAACAACACAGTCTTGATACGAGCCGACAAATCCCTTTGAAGTTGCATTTCAAAGACGGTTGGTATCAACGTTTAACTCAATACTGACTGTCAATCAAATTCTGTCTCCGTATGAAATTAACATGGAAGGCGGATCAAAGAAATGTACATAAATCTATGAGTGATTGTAAAACATGTTTGAGAAAATTATTTTTGTTTGTTTGAATTGTGCGGATTATGTGATAATTAAAAAGAGACAATGGAATTTGAACGTGGATTATTGTAAGTACATGTACCAATTACGTCTCGATAGGCCTAGGTTGCTGTGTTTTTTTTGTAACGCCTGATTGAGTAATCTGTTTAAAAATTATGACAGGTTACAGTTTGTTTGCCCGGAGGCTTCACTGTTCTTGTTCATCGCTGCCGAGAAAATTTAATTGGATTATCAGCTGACAATAGACAAATATTAAATGTGACATAAGCTTTGATACGGACGATAAACGGTTCATCCGGTGTTCTTCCTGTAAACAGGCGATGAAAGTTTTGGCAAGACAATTTGCAAACTTTCTATTCGATTTGGCGATATATTCTCTTGTCCGATACAAATGATAGATAATTTACATTGCTTGTATAGGAAATGGTTTTGTGTTTGAAAATCATACCCCATTTGACGATATAAAACCCGTCTACCTATTTCGAACGCGGCCTATTTATATAAAAACAAGCAAAATGGGATTTGTTTCGATAGTTTTCGACTCGTTTCCATAGGGCCGGAAATTATTAATGAAAAAAAATCGTCGATTTCGATTTTATTTTTTTTCGATTTCTTGAAAAAATAGGTCCGCCGGTTTTGTAAACCATTTTATATAAAAGAAGTGGCCTAATAGGCGGCTTGTCAACACTTCACATGGTTTGAAACACAGTACACATGGATACCATATACAAAACAATGTTTGGTACGCTTCGACATTTGCGGCGATCATTGTGTACTTTTACTATTTTGTAGGCAACAATCTGATTGGTTGGTAAGGTTGTTGATAAAAGCACGTTTTAGTGACTCGTAGTCGGATCCTGATAGCATAGCAGTTTTAGGAGATCATTTTAATCAGATTGGTGATCATTTTCATTGAGAGGATTATTGATTATTGTTGACACTTGACAAATAACCAGCTGTATTGTTAATTGCATAATTTATTGTTTGGATGTAGGTAATTGAAATTGCAAGTTTACCATGTGTATAATTTGCCACTTGACTATAATTGGAAATATTAGTTTGAAGAATTTGGGATAAATGGTTCTTGAAATATTCAGCAGAAACTGATTTGACCGGGTAACTGATTTAGGCCTCTCTTAACCTGACCTTTGACCTCACAAACAATAGGGATCATCTGCTCAAGGAGTCCAAGCATCATGTGATTTTTTAAGACTGTGGCAAAGGGTTCGTGACTGAATGAACAGTAATGCAGTCAATGCGAATGTCCGTCGGTCAGCCGGACATGTCCGGTAATTTTGCTTGTTGACCGACAAAAACTTCTGTTATTGTCGGACACAATGTCCGGTACAAAATAACATCTAGCACCGTTTCATTTTTGGAAAATTTACTTTCAGTTTCATGTCCAGTGCTATTTTTAACTGAAATATCATGATTTTTCTGCACGCTTTTATCCGTGTGTCACTAAATGTAAACCCCAGTACGTGACGTTTCCGGAAATATTCGAAAAGCTTTCGGGTCAAGGTCGCTTTAATTCCCATAATTCAAATCGCCGTAGTAAACAATCATGGCGGACAACGTTAGACGAACTGATAAAAATATTTAATCTTTTTGATCTGCCGATGATTTCATTGAAGAATTACGGAAGCAGATAGATTAAGGTTTCGGCTTAAGTCTTAAGATGCACTCGTGATACGATGTAAATGCAAAATCATTGAATTATGACGCAAGGAGATTACGATCTCGGACTTTCGTAGGGACAAATGAATAAAAAAAAGCACGTATCAAATTATTAATCTCTGCTTTGGTGGTAGTGATAAAACTTTTACCATCATTGAAGGGTTATGAATTAATTTGATTATGTGTTAATTGCAACAATATCATGAAAGAAAATCTCTAGATGACTTTGGCACATTTGAAAAAGAGGTGTGTTTTATGGCTTTAAGAAGTGGAAGGTAAGAAAATGTTATATAAGACATATTTTTTCAAGCATGGGCATAAGCAAATGTACAATATCAATACATTTAACAACCTTTCGGCGTTACACAAGGTACTTGGTTACAGTTGTTATTATTTAAAAATCTAAAATATATGAAAATAATATGTTAAAATATCTATTACTTCAAGCTAGATACAGTAAATACATATATTTATAATACAACTGCAATTTAAATAAATATTTTATGTCGATGGCACAAAATACAGTCGACAAAATTGCGACTGGCAAAAATTTGTTGCGACTGGTAAAATTTTGGTGTTTACCTGTTGCAATGTCCTGTGAAGGCAAAAAAGTTTTCACGTAGACTGAGTAATGTATAAATTTACCTTTAAGGTTTTTTGACCTATGACCTTAAGACCCCAAAATAAATGAGGCCATCTTAGATGATCTACTCAAGAAGTACCATCATACTGTTAAATTTTAAGATTCTGGGTTGTTAAAATATTGAGTGAAAACTGATTTGACCTTTAAGGCATATATGTGACCTTGACCTTTGACTCAAGTTACCCTGTGAGGTTTGAAGACACTGGGTCAAAGGTTAAAACTATAGGGACTGTCTGCACAATAACTCCATTCATCCTATGGAATTAAAGACTGTGTTATTTTACCGCGGTTGTGTGACCGACCTAGTGAAGTTACACCTGAACCTTTTTCCTGAACTAAAAAGTTTGGGCGGGCAACCCCAAATGAACAATGTATAAAATATGGCCTAAATGAATGATAGAATATTTTTTCTCATTTGTTTTCAGGAGTTGAAGCAAGTGAAACAATAAAAGATGGTTTGGCATTCTCGCCGGGGGAGCCATCGAGTGTCATAGCTCAGAAAAATGGGGAGCTCGTACTTAACTGCTCAGTGTTACATGATGTGGATGTGGGTGATCTTGTTCTGAACTGGACTAAAGATGGCTCCCCTATAGAACTTGACAAGCGCGTCCGAGTGCTGGACAATGGCTCCCTGTATATAAAGAGAATTGTTCACCGTCCAAATAAACATCGCACTGATGCAGGTCGGTACAAGTGTACCGCAACATTAATCAAAGGATCTGAACTGATAGGCCGAGTAATCGTCAGGAATATAAGTGTACAAGTTTCAGGTGAGTTATACATTACCCTTCAAGACATTTTATCCTTTCCCTCCATATATATGCATTTTTACGCATGTGCGACCAGTGCAGATCCAGATCAGCTGGCACATCATTGCCATCTGATCAGGATCTGCACTGGTCGCATTTTGGTCAAAGATAACCTAACAAATAAAAAAGCGAACAGTTTAGATCCTGATCAGATGCCATGGATGTGCTGACTGATCTGGATCTAAACTGTTGGCCCTCGCAATTAAGGTGTGTCTATGGAGGAAAGGGTTATACATTACCCTTCATGAACCCTTAGATATTCAGTTTTTCTATGAAGAAAAATCTCTTGTTATTAGATTCAGGTTAATCATTGGGTGAGCGGGCTGGTGGGTGAGCGGGCTGGTGGGTGTTTTGGTAGCCATCAGCATTTCATTAAGTTTTTTTGTTTAAGTTTACTTTTTTTGCAGTACCATTCACAGTAGATCTTTAAAACTTCACGTTATCAATCATCAGGAAAAGTTTCAAAACTCTTGACTGTATTTTTTGATAGTTATGCTTTTTCACTCAAAATTTAAGAAAAAAGACTGGTATCAGGGCTCTCACTGGACTTGCAAATCAGGGAGAAGTTTTGTCATAATTTTACTGAATTAAAGAAAAGTTTGAAATCAACAGCATTCTTTCCCTATATAGTCCATACAAAATGACTTCTCCCATAGCTCAAAGCAGGGAGAAGTTTGGTCACTTTTGGGAGACTTCTTCTCCCAAGTCTCCCTTAAGTGAGAGCCCTGGGTATGTTGCATTGCCCTGGTGTCTTGTTATTATTGTTGTTTTATTTATTGTTGAGAGTTAACCTGTCAATCTCAGATGATCGGTCATTATATGTTGTTAGTGTTCAGTGGTTTAATAATCAGTATTTTTAATTTTTTTAGTAAATTAATATAAATACTACTAAGATAAATTAACCCATTATCCATAGAATGACTGTTATCCATGAGCGAACAGATTCAGATCAGCGGGCTCATTCATGCCATATTATCATGATCTACACTGATTCATTAGCTAATTTCTTACAAAGAAGCCAAATGTGTAGACCCTTGCAGATGGCACAGCTATGCCTGCTGTTCCCAAGGTTATAAAACTGAGCATGGAAACCAGTCTCAAATCTCAAGCACCAGTCACCATTTCAGCCAATCAGTTGCTTGAGATTTTAGACTGGTTTCCAATCTCTGTTTAATAACCTTCCGCCCTGATCTTGATCTACATTGCTTGTAGGTGTCATAAAACCTGTATATGGAGCATAGTCAGTGTTTTTTTTCACTTTTGGGGGAAGGGGGTCGCAGCCCTTTGGAGGGGGAAAATTGCGATGTGAACAAAGGAAAGGGGGAATATTTGGAATATACTTGCAGCCTGTCAAACACAACAAAACAAAGGGTTCACTGATTTTTTATTCAAAGAAAGTCAGTTGTCTACAGTGAAATGTCTCTTTCTCCCTCTGCAATTTTATCAATTATTCTTGTCAATGTATTGTCTATCAGGTGGGTATCCATTAAACATATCCTGACTCAGTACGGTCTGTAACAGACTACAGCAAAGGGGGAATTTTTTATCGGACAGGGGGGAAAAATATATACTATTTTGAGGGGGGAATGGGGCCCTATTTCTCCCAATATTTGGCATAAAAAAATCACTGATAGTGTTAAATACTTTTGAGTACCTTGTATTAAACTATATTTATGTGTACCTTTCAAACTATTTTGATATGTGCAGGTGTTATGTATAATTTGCTAATTTCCTTTTGTTTACACTTCTAATAAGGCCAAATGATAACCGCTTGCTAATTGGTGTTAAGACTTTTGTCATTTTGCCTTTGTTTGTTTTTATTTCTATTGTTATGTAGTAATTATAGTCTTACAATAACATGTTATAACACAGTGTAAAGTTGAAAGATTTAAACCGTGATAAAAACAGTTAACGACACTGATACGAACATGTTGCAATCTGCTGTTTTTATTATTGAACGATTTAAAAAGAAAGATTTAATCATCAGTTTGTATTACGTTCACATTGTATTTTGTTTGCCTTAAATAACAAGACTTAGAAGTTTTCATATCAGGGGTTTTTTTAAGGAAGAGGGGAAGACGCTGGTCAAAAGGGGAAAAATGCGTGAAAAAAGCAAAATTGGGGAAAATTTAGTTTATAATACACTCTTACTTGTATTAGCTACAGTGAATGTTTATACTCAAGTTTATGCTTCTGTTATTCTTTTTTTAATTTAGCTTTTAATACCAAACAGTCTATGTAGCATACAGAGGCATGTCTCTATGTTATCTGTTTTTAAACAGTTCAAGAATAAGTTCATTTATACTTGCTCACTTTCTGAGCCTGCTTAAAATTTATCCATAAATTGTGTGCTTAGAATCTTAATCATTTCGGATGCAAGATTTCCAGAATTTCTTTTTTTGTTAAGGGCAGTGCTTGTGTAGTTATTGTTAATTTCCAACTAAATTGCTGAATTCCCCAAGAAAATTAAATATTACTGCTTAAAAGGAGGGTCCGAGCAATTCCGAATTCTTATTATGAAAAAGAAAGATGTTAAAACTTAAACAGTCGCATTTCTTCTTCTTCCATTAATAAGAAGGATTCACTTACGAGTATTGTTGCATTTTTATAACAAAAAGAATTTTACGAACAACGTAAATTTCTGACCGTGCATTTTATTTTACGGTGTTTAAGTCCGATAATTCATATTTTTTATTACGAGTAAGAAATAATATGAACGACATATATTTTCAGTCATACGAATACTTGCCTCTAAAATATCCGAGATCTATTACATGTACATTGTCTAAAATCATCAAATTTACAACTGCTATGAACATCTGTTGAACACCTGTTTCAATGACCGTTTTGATCTAAAATGCCAGCGATGCTTGTGTATTTAAGGTGGGTCGATACCTTTGACGGTAAAATATAAAAGTTGTCCGATCATTTTGAAATTTGGCAGGTTGATAGAGTTTGACGTCCCGCGTTGCATAGCAACGTCTGTATTCCTCGGACGTCACGTAAATCACCGTAAACGCGCCCCCTAGCGGCGTTCTTCTGGAATCATCACGCCGGTCACTTATTTGCATATAACTTTATTGTCTGTCATCCGATAGTTATTCTGTAAATTTTGTTGTGTAGATAATTAAATTCTCTTTCCGCCCATATCTTATTCTTAGTGTTTGATTCATTATAAATGAGCCGTATCAGTTCCGAATGGCCGGAGCGGCGTGTAAAACGTTCACTTATTGCAGACGAGTTTTTTCATATTTTTGTAAAAATAAGAAAAACTGTACGGTGAAAGTTTTTCAATTTTTGATATGTTACTGTCGATGTAGAAAGTAACAGAATGACAAAATAAAAAACATACCTAAACGATCTAGTGTTCTTGCAAAATAGGCTCGAAAAACGCCAACGCGGGTAAAAAAGTGACGTTTCGTCGATTGCTTATTTGCATATAACTTTATTGTCTGTCATCTGATTTTTTTTCCTGTAAACTGCGTTGTTTAGAAATTAAAAATATCTTTATGTACATATATTTTGCATTGTACTCACTTCACGAAAATTGGACGAATTTGTTTCATATGCGCGTACCGGCGCGTAAAAAAGTTATTTTTAGCAGACGCGTTTTTAATAAATTTGTAAAAAATAAAAAATCGGTACGGTGAAAGTGTGTTAATTTTTGTTATGTTATTGCTGAAGTTCGAATAAATTGAATATCAAAATAAAAAAGGTATCTTAACGATTTAGTTTTCTGGTAAAATAGGCTCGGAAAAGTCCATTGCGGGTAAAAAAATTGACGTTTCAGCATAGCACTTCGATTGCTTATTTGCATATAGCTTTATTGTCTGGCATCTGATATTTTCCCGTGAACTGCGTTGTGTAGAAATTAAAAATATCTTTCTGTCCATATATTTTGTATTGTATTTATTTGATGAACAATTTGACAAATATGTTCCATATGCCCGTACCGAAGCGAAAAAACGTTATTTTTAGCACATGCGTTTTTAATAAATTTGTAAAAAAAAAAATCCGTACTGTAAATTGTTTTAATTTTTGATATGTTACTGTTGAAGTTCAAATAAATTTAAAAACACAATAAAAAAACGTACCTAAACGATTTAGTGTGTTGGCAAAAGGCACTGAAAATGCCTTTGTGGGTTAAAAAATGACGCTTCAACATAGTACACAATAAGTACACAGTGGTATTGGACAGCGGGCTTAGCAGTTATTCCTAATAACCGTTCTACAGGAGGACGAAATGAGCGTCGCAATTTATCGTTTTTTGTTATTTGTTCTTTTAATGTTGTGTGCTTTATTTCAAATGTTGTATTGCAATTTATTAAAATAAATAAAATACATTATGTACCTTGTATATGCTATACCAATATAATTAAATTTGAAGTTACTAAACTTGCAACCGGTATGTGTGATTTCATTCATTATGCGTAATTGAATGTTGACTAAAAGATGGTTAGATATTAGAATCAATGTTTTTAATTTAATAACTTTTATATGTTCAGTGAATCTAATCATATTATATCGCTGCAGATAAAATTAAAGTTACAGTTCAGGAATCCAATGACTATCAATGTACAGCGTGCCCATTCGTTACCGCGCGAAAACGGCAAAGTCGTGTCGGATCCAGTAATTTCTATCTATCAGCCAAGACATTTGAAACGTTAAACAAGTTTTGTTTCGGATACAGGAGAGATCAGTTACTAGAATAGCACATGGAAAGGCAAATACATATATGCAAGAATTTTTAAAACGTGAGTTTTCCGAACCCATTATCGACAAATTTCGGCGGTTTCACCGAATGATTGAGAAAACGATAGAAATGTTGAGGACATCGACCAATGAGCATTATAGCTTATTTCTAGGAGATAATCCCGCACTAGGTTGTTTTCTCTGGAAATATTTCAATCTGATTAAAATCACCACCTGAAAACCGCTACGCTTTCAGGATCTGACGACGAGTAACTAAAACGTGCTTTTATCACTAACCCTTTGAACCAATCAGATTGTCGCCTACAATATCGCAAAAGTGAAAGTAAACATACTATTTAAACCATGGAAAGTGTTGACAGTCTGCGTAAGACATATTTAACTGAAGATATATGTGTTTATGTGGTATTGCATTCATTTCTTAAGTATTGACATCTTTTGCGAGCGTTATAAAACATGATTCCTGTGTTGACAATTTCTAAAAATAGTAATCGGGGAAAACCGCTATAACTTATGTCCGGTATCTGCGGGCCGTCATCAGATCTAACATTTTGTTAGATCTGACTTAAGTGAGATTGGAAATGTGTATAAGTGTATTAAAAAACAACGATTTTCCGCAAAAATCAAAAAGGTATTAATCGGAAAATTCGTGATCCGACGCGACATTGCCGTTTTCGCGCGGTGATATTGATAGTGATAGAGTCCTGAATTTTATCTACAGCGATGTATGATATGATTCGTGGAGCATACAAAAAGTAATAAAGATTAAAAATATAAATTTTAATATCATATTTTCCCTTATTTCAGTCATTCAATTACATATAATGGATGAAATCATACTTGTACATACCGGCTGTAAATTATAGTAAATTTAAATTTAACGATATTGGTGTAGCTTATACATTCTGTATTTGATTGTATTTTAATAAATGACAATACAATTTTTGAAATGAAGCACACACCATTAAAATAACAAAATACGAAAAGATAAACAATGGCGATGACAATTTCATGCTCCTACAGAACGGTTATAAGGAGACACCGCTAAGCACTCTGATCAAGACCACGACTTATTTATCATACGCTGACGTATGTTGAAGCGTAACATTTTTCCCACAATGGCCTCTTCCGAGCGTTATTGCTAAAAAAATAAAGCGTTAAGATACCTTTTTACTCTGTTATTCAATTCATTTTAACTTCAACAGCAATATATCAAAAATTAAAACACTTTCACCGTACCTTTTTTTTTTATTTTTACAAAATTAATTTATTAAAAACGCGTGTGCTAAAAAAGGTTTTTACGCGCCGGTACGCGCAAATGGAACAAATTTGTCCAATTTTTCATGAATGAAATAGAATGCAAAATAAATGAACAAAAAGATAGTTTTAATTTCTACACAACGCAGTTTACGGGGAAAAAATTTGATGACAGACAATTAAGTTATATGCACATACGCAATCAAAGTGCTATGCTGAAACGTCAATATTTTACCCGCACTGGACTTTTCCGAGCCTATTTTACCTGAAAACTAAATCGTTAAGAAACCTTTTTATTTTGTTTTTCAATTTATTTGAACTTCAACAGTAACATATAAAAAAGTACGACACTTTCAACTTACCGATTCTTTTATCTTTACACATTTATTAAAAACGCGTCTGCTTAAAACAACTTTTTATTACGCGCCGGTACGCGCATATGGAACAAATTCGTCCAATTTTAATGAAGTAAGTACAATGCAAAATATATGTACAGAAAAATATTTTTAATTTCTAAACAACGTAGTTTACAGGAAAAAAATCAGATGACAGACAATAAAGTTATATGCAAATAAGCAATCGATAAAACGTCACTTTTTTACCCGCATTGGCATTGTTCGAGCCTATTTTGCAAGAAAACTAGATCGTTTAGGTATGTTTTTTATTTTGTCATTCTGTTACTTTCTACATCGACAGTAACATATCAAAAATTGAAAAACTTTCACCGTACCGTTTTTCTTATTTTTACAAAAAAATATGAAAAACTCGTCTGCAATAAGATAACGTTTTACACGCCGCTCCGGCCATTCGGAACAGATACGGCTCATTTATAATGAATCAAACACTAAGAATAAGATATGGACGGAAAGAGAATTTAATTATCTACACAACAAAATTTACAGAATAACTATCGGATGACAGACAATAAAGTTATATGCAAATAAGTGACCGGCGTGATGATTCCAGAAGAACGCCGCTAGGGGGCGCGTTTACGGTGATTTACGTGACGTCAGAGGAATACAGACGTTGCTATGCAACGCGGGACGTCAAACTCTATCAACCTGCCAAATTTCAAAATGATCGGACAACTTTTATATTTTACCGTCAAAGGTATCGACCCACCTTAACATCAAAGACGCTGAACCTGAAACGGTGCGCACCGCTCAAAAATCGATCGGCGCTATTGCACAAACGAATTTCAACCTGTCAACAAACTAGGGTGATTTCATATTTAAATCAGCTGATTGTTTAATTGACAGCGTATCTGGTATAATTATTAATTTCTGATCAGCTTGTGTTGATATCTGCACTACCGGCACTTCGCCGAATTAGCAGTTTGCTACTAATCTATTGCATCACATTTTTTCGAGAATGTTGATTATACAACAATAGGATGTTTATTTAACAAGAATGGAGTTAATTGCTTGACAAAGGTAAGCAGAAATTTCGAAGGAAGAAACGTCCGGCAGGTGTTGATTTATTATAGGCTTAGGTTTATGGACGTGTAAATAAATGTACATGTATCTAAATATTCGGACGATTCTTTTAAATGAAAATTCTCGTCTCTAAATATTCGTTCAGTCAGAAAAATAATTATTTTTTTCCCTCCGAAGACTTGGACAAAGTACGGTACTCCGGAAGATATGGGATAAAAAAATTCTTGGGATAAAAATGATTGCCCGGCACAGTTTTGAATGCGTGTTTCGTATTTTTTTGACAGAAAATGGCGCCGTATTCTGTTGTTTGTATTTTGCATTATTCGTCATTCGTTTTACCTGACAGTGCAAACAGGCCGCATCCGTTTAAAAGCACGACGAAGACGATCTACGACAACTAGCAATTTACTCAGTTAATCTTCAATAAATTGTCAATTATCAAAACAAGATTATTTTCCCGGTGTCAGAATACATTCCTCGGCGATAATTAGACCAGCGTGCGCATGCTTTTAATCGACTGGTTGGTATTTTTCAAGTGGGCAGAGTTTATTGTTTTAACAAAACATTTTTTTTTTACAATCTAATCGTAAATGGTGTGACCTGAAAGATTATTATAGGCGGGGTTTAAATTTACTAGGACTGCCTACGTCGATGGCTGTGATTTTCTTTTTCGTATGTTATCGAGAAATTCGGCGGACAAGTCCTATTTTAGCCGTAATGTATGGCCATACGCTCGCTGACGGTACTCATCTGTTGTAAAATCAATTTAAAACTGGAAGGTAGATTGTCTTTATTCCGAACACGACGATAATCCAGTCCCAGTAATGATAAAGTTGACGACCAGGATGCAGTTTCTGTGACGTATCGAATCTAAATTGAGTAACATTCGTCAAATATTACTGGGTTTTGTTAGTACCTAATTTCTAACAAATATTCGTGAAAATTGTGCAGATTTTAGATGACATAGATTAAACATAACCATAAATTAAGCTTCTGTTTACGTTTTCAATAAAAATATCACTTTACAAGGGGGAAAGTGACTTTTGTTGGGGAAAAAATTTTCGTTGGGGAATTTTTTTTCCAGGGGAAGACTTCGACTATCGGCGTCAGTTTGTTAAGGAAAAAAACCCCTGCATATATAAGAAAAACTCAAATTCGAAAAGGTTAAATACACTAAAAACACCCGTAAAGATTACCTCGATATTAAGCCCACCTCAATAAAAAGACAACAGTTACTATTTCTACATCCTTTTCAACAGTTTTGCATAATTTTCTAACCTAGAGTTAACCCTTTTCTTCCTATATATGCATGTGCAATTAGTGTAGATCCAGATCAGCTGGCACATCCGTTCCGTCTGATCAGGGTCTGTACTGTTGGCTTTTTAGTCAGTTATAACCTAATAAATCTAAAAGCTGTAATCCAAGGGCAAACAGTGTAGAACCAGATCAGCCAGCATATCTGTGCGGTCTGATCAGGTTCTACAGTTTTTTGCCTAATATTCATTTGTTTTAATTTTCTGACCAAGTGTAGATCCTAATCAGATGGCATAGATTTGCCAATGATCTGGATCTACACTGTTTGCACATATGTTGAAACCCTTGAATATGGAGTTAAGGCATTTACATGCCTACACCTTCAGAGATTTTTAAAGAGGTTCTGTATTTATTATATAATTGAAACCAGTTTAACAGTTTAGGTCCATAATTTGACCTCTGGCATTATTTGCTTTTTAGGTATCTGAGCTTAAAAATATTGCATAATATATCAGTATGAACTTAAAAGTTGAACTGTTGGCTTAAAGAGAACCTTTAAGGTAACCCATTAAAAATGGTAGATATTTTCTTCTTTGCTGTTGACTACAACTTCTCCAGAATTGAATTCAGTAAAATTATGACAAAAATTCTCCTCGGTTTGCAAGTCTAGTGACATCCAAGCCACTTAATCTGGATCTTCACTGGCTGCAACACGTGTAGAAAGGCGTTAATAATTATTGAGTAAAAGGTTTTACAAAGCTTGTCAGGGAACACGTCTATGCAACTGTACAGTTAAAAAGCGGATCATACATATACCTTTACAGACTCGTGTCCCACTTATAATCGCTCACCTGTATTATTGTTAGAACAATACAAAGAACATATGGACAAGAATATGAACCTATAGACTGCATACTGTTACAATTGCCTAAGGATATAAAACTGAGCGTGGAAACCAGTCTCAAATCTCAAGCATCTGATTGGCTGAAATGGTGAGTGGTTGCCATTTCAGCCAATCAGATGCTTGAGATTTGAGACTGGTTTCCAAACTCAGTTTATAACCTGTAGCCAATATTATATTTTTGACCCAGTATGGTCTCCAAATACCATGCTTATACAGTTTGAAAATCTTTGACCTATATCTCGGCCTTGAAATTCTTTATCCACAAATCTCTGCATGGGATTAGCAAGTTCTGTTCACTGAAGTCATGGATTACAGAAATAAAGATAAGGTATTTTCCTTTATTCAGTTGTAGAAAATTTTGTCTCAACCCTTTCCTCCATAGACACACATCCGTGCCGTCTAATCAGGATCTGCACTGTTCGTTTTATGATTCTTTAGGTTATTTCTGACCAAAATGCGACCAGTGCAGATCCTGAACAAATGGCACGGATGTGAACACCCATCTAGTCTTATTAACCTTTTACTTTATGTGTATTGATTTTTGTCGCATGTGTGACCAGTGTTGATCCAGATCAGATGGCAATGCTTTCATAATTTTGTGGTCAATACAAATTTAGTTACTGTTACCAGAATATTTCTGCATTTAGTCTGATAAGGGTTGAACATATGCTTATACTTAGTAGGGTTTCATAATCGGAAAAAAATCATAATCAATCATGGGAAATAATCGAACAACCCTTTTCGATCAATCATCGATCATATAATCGAAGGATGTACAATAACAATGTACATGCTTTACTAAAGAAGAATTTTATTTATAGGAATTCTTTATTAATATTCTAGCAACAAAAATACTCATAATTTGTTATAATAATGCATTTTTATTTCTATTTTGCAAAAAGCAAATTTCAAAATGATATTGTTAAGAATCTTCTGCTTGAGGCATGCAAAACACACAAGAAATTCTTTAGAGGGGAATTTGTTGTAAATAGGAAAAACATAATTGGGGATGGGAATGGGGTCAAAATTAGGTCCCTGCCATCGTGAAATGAGGGCCCTGTCTAGAACTGCTGTATTATCACAAAAGGATATCATGTATTTTCTGGTATGAATTAGCATTTACATGAACCACACTTCTAGCCCACAGGCTGCATGTATTGTAATTATGTCTCCCCCCCCCCCCCTCTGGGGGAGACATATTGTTTTTGCCCTGTCCGTCTGTCCGTCTGTCACACTTCGTTTCTGCTCAGTAACTCGAGTACCCTTTGACCCAGAGCCTTCAAACTTCATAGGGTGATAGCCCTTATTGAGTAGAAGAACCCTATTGATTTTGGGGTCAGTAGGTCAAAGGTCAAGGTCACAGGGACCCAAAGAGTGAAAACCGTTTCCGCTCAATAACTCGAGTACCCTTTGACCCAGAGCCTCCAAACTTCATAGGGTGATAGCCCTTATTGAGTAGAAAACCCCTATTGATTTTGGCTTCGGTAGGTCAAAGGTCTGTCACACTTCGTTTCTGCTCAGTAACTCGAGTACCCTTTGACCCAGAGCCTTCAAACTTCATAGGGTGATAGCCCTTATTGAGTAGAAGAACCCTATTGATTTTGGGGTCAGTAGGTCAGTGACCCGAAGAGTGAAAACCGTTTCCGCTCAATAATTTGAGTACCCTTTGACCCAGAGCCTTCAAACTTCATAGGGTGATAGCCTTTATTGAGTAGAAGAACCCTACTGATTTTGATGTCAGTAGGTCAAAGGTCAAGGTCACAGGGGCCGGAAGAGTGAAAACCGTTTCCGCTCAATAATTCGAGTACCCTTTGACCCAGAGCCTTCAAACTTCATAGGATGACAGCCCTTATTGAGTAGGAGAACCCTATTGATTTTGATGTCAGTAGGTCAAAGGTCAAGGTCACAGGGGCCCGAAGAGTGAAAACCGTTTCTGCTCAATAACTGGAGTACCGTTTGACCCACATCCTTCAAAATTCATAGGGTGATAGCCCTTTTTGATTAGAAGAACCCTATTGATTTTGGGGTCAGTAGGTCAAAGGTCAAGGTCACAGGGGCCTGAAGAGTGAAAACCGTTTCCGCTCAATAATAGGAGTTCTATTTTACCCAGACCATTCAAACTTCATATGATGGATGTCCATATTGAGTAGAGGACTCCTATTGATTTTGGGGTCAGTAGGTCAAAGGTCAAGGTCACAGGGGCCCCAAAGAGTAAAAACCGTATCCGGTCAATTACTGGAGTACCGCTTGACCCAGAGCATTCAAACTAAATAGGGTAATAGCCCTTATTGAGTAGAAGAACCCTATTGATTATGGGATCAGTAGGTCAAAGGTCAAGGTCACAGGGGTCTGGGCGCAGGGGGGGTGGGGGCGGCGCAGGGGGGAGACATGCGTTTTTCACAAAAAACATCTAGTTTGTTACCGTATCTGATTTGAGCAGAGTGTATGCTGCAGGTACAGGAGTCCTTTTCTTGAAATACTTAGTGGGAGATCATATTCCAAAGTTAATTTAAAACCAAAATAACACTAATCTATGTCATATATCAAACACTGTTTTTATTCTGATACAGTGAACTCCCTTGTGAGCTGCTTAAAGAACAGCAAACCAATGATCGATTATTAAACTTCGTAATCGATTAAATTTATCGAAAATCGATCCTAAAACCGATCGATTTTCGATTATAATCGATCATCATTTAATCCCTAATACTTAGACCCTTTACTCCATGTGTAAGGGTTTTATGGCATGTGTGACCAGTGTAGATCCAGATCAAATCTGTGCCATCAGATCTGGATCTACACCAGTTGCATATTGGTAAGAAACAACGAAGTGAATCAAAGGCGAACTTTGCAGAGCCGACATGTCCATGGCATCTGTGTCCAAGGTTATAAGCTGAGCATGGAAACCAGTCTCAAATCTCAAGCATCTGATTGGCTGAAATGGCGACCAGTCGTCATTTCAGCCAATCAGATGCTTGAGATTTGAGACTGGTTTCCAATCTCAGTTTTATAACCTTCAGCCTTGATCTAGATCTACACTGTTTGCCATTGTGATATCGGCCACACCCCCCTGGATAAAGGGTTCACTGGCATGAAGTTATCCCTTCATGACTAAGAGTTGATGGCAAAACTAAATGATGTCACAGCCGTCTCAAATGCATATATCATTACAACTAGGTGAATAACAAGTTAATTTTTATTTTATAATGGGGAACATCTGATGTTCTTATTACCATGATAACTACCACAAATGTGCACTTTCGAGCAAACTAGATGTCATTAATAGTGCAAACAAGCTGGAACTTTTAATGCAACACCATATACCTTTCTAACCAACTGGCTGATGTTAGCAAAGCCCTGGAAGTGATACTGTCCAAAAGTCAACTGAAAAAGTCATAAGAGAATAGCATGTCACATGCACTATAGTATCACGAAAGCGAAGTGAAGTTTTTTTTCACAAGTTCAAGTTTGCTTAAGGACATTGTGCATGGACCACTTTGTTAAACTATGTGAGATAAAAAAAAACCCTGGTTATTAGATTGGCGTATGTCATTGGATGGGTGTCAACAATTATATTAAGTTTTTTGTATAAGTTAAATTTTTCTCAGTAACCATTCAAGGTTATGAAAGTTATACCCCTTTTCCACTTAAAATTTAAGAAGAAAACCTGGTTTTATCGCATTGCAGCGTCTTCATGTTTTGTAGATGTATTCAGAATCCATACCAAATGTTGAACACTGTAGACCAATACTTCAGTGGTAGGCAGTTCTGGGTCTATAGTGGTCACGTAGGCTATAATTGGTATTTTGTCGCAATGAAACATATAACACTATCCTAACTTGGTCTACTATGTTGATACCTTAAACCACAAGGATTGACCTTGACCTTGGATTAGTTTGTCAAGTTGTTTACCATCTCTACATTAACCTGGGTCACTGACTTATTGGTGATAGTATTCATTGTTGACCCAAGTTGTTGTCGGGCTGTAACCCTTTTCTCCATATATACGAATTTTTACCCATGTGTGACCAGTGTAGATCCAAATCAGCCAGCACAGCTGTGCTGTCTGATCTGGATCTGCACTGGTTGCATTTTGGTCAGAGAGTACTAAAGTTCTAAAAGCAAACTGTGAAGATCCTGATCAGAAAGATCCGATGTGCCAGCTGATCTGGATTTTCACTATTCGCCCACGGATCAAGTGTGTATCTGTTTGGTAAAGGGTTAAACAGCCAGTTGGAGAAACAGGGTTGTACAAAATGTCCTCCACATGTGCTCAGAATCTGTGCCATATGATAAGGATCCTAACTGTTTGCTTTTCTACTCGGAAATGTTGATTAACCCTTTCCTCCATATATACCCATTTTTAAGCTTGTGCAACCAGTGTAGATATATCTGATCAGGATCTGCACTGGTTGCATTTTGGTCAGAAATAACCAACTAACGAATCATAAAGCAAACAATGCAGATCTTTATCAGATGGCACAGATGTGCCGGCTGATCTGGATTTACACTGTTCACAAATGCAGTAAAGGTGTATCTATGGAGGAAAGGGTTCAATGTGTATCAATGAAGTAAAGGGTTGAAGTCAAAATGAATGCATACTCACATATCTATAATCTGTGGGATATTACCTGAGCTGAAGGATGTAAAACTGAGATTGAAAACCAGTCTCAAATCTCAAGTATCTGATTGGCTGAAATGGCGACTGGTCGCCATTTCAGCCAATCAGATGCTTAAGATTTGAGACTGGTTTCTATTATAACCTTGGAAACAAAAGACATTGTTTATATGTTTTAGTACTGTGCTGATAAACAAATTACATAACTCACAAATGCCTTAGTCTGATTTAAGTTAAAAGCCCACCCAAGTTAGGACAACCAGATCAGATAAATTTTTTGTGAGCTGATTTCTTATAAATTATTGTTAACTTAAAAAAATAAGCACAATTTTTAATCTATTTAACCCCATACTCCACAATATACACATTTCATCGCATATGCTACCAGTTTACCTCAAATGTGTCAGCTGATCTGGATCTACACTGACAGTTTGCCCATGCAATGAGGTTGAATATAGGAATTACCATGCTGTAATTTTGAAGTTTGCGACGGTATACACAGATTTTAATGGTCGCAAATATTTTTAACGGCGAAGGCGCAGCCTGAGCCGTTAAAATGATTTAAGACCATTAAATCTGTGTATACCGTCGCAAACTTCAAAATTACGGCATGGTTATTCCTATTCTAACGCTCTTCCATACTACCCTCAATCGGGCCTCATTCCATACGTTAAACGGGTACCATGTTCTATTTATCCGTATAGTAAACAACGGTACGGTATTACCCAAGGGAACCCGATTATCCATACGTCGGTGAGATTACCGACAGTAAACAAGTTAAATAAATCACAAATAGGGGTCAAAACTTCAACATTTTTTATTACATCGACATTTTGGCCATAATGCCTTCTTCAGGATTGTTTGTCATAACAGGAAATGACATCAACGTCAAACGACAGTAAACAAGGAATTTTACGGTCGCAAATTTTCGCCATCTGACCAATCAGATTGCTCGAAATTTATTTAGTGCGTTAGAACATAATATTATGAGTAAAGGGTTATTCTATTTAACGCTTTCCACCTTATACACGCCTTTCTACGCATGTGTGACCAGTGTAGATCCACATCAGCTGGCACTTCTGTGCCGTCTTATCAGGATCTGCACTGGTCACATTTTGGCCAGAAATAACTTAATGAATAAAAAAAAACAACGAGTTTAGATCCTGATCAGATGGCATGGTTGTGCTGGCTGATCTGGATCAAAACTGTTCACCCACGCAATAAATGTGTATCTATGGAGGAAATGGTTTAGCCATATTTGGAAAGATGACAATGGTGTCATAAAGAGCTAGGGTATCACTTAATTGGCAGTTTTTTGTCTGTAAGGTTGAATGATTTCCAATATCAAATATTGAGCTATTTAGATATCAAAATATAAGTTCAATCTAAATGAGGCATATTGGGCAAGCCTTCAACACTGAAGTGCAGATAACCTTTTTTTTATTGTCAGAAAGATACATGAGATCAAAATCATAAAACTTAAACTGGAGACCAGTCTCAAATCTCAAGCACCTGATTGGCTGAAATGGCGACTGGTTGCCATTTCAGCCAATCAGATGCTTGAGTTTGAGACTGGTCACCAATCTCAGTTTTATGTTCTTGGGCCATGAAGTTGATCAACAACAGACTATGATCAGTGCTGTACATCAGCTGTTAAATAAAATACAAGAACTTTTTATATTGTACAGTGACACTTTGCATAGTTATATCTCATAACATAGAGATGGGTAATCTAACTCTTTACATCACATGTGCTACCAGTGTACATCAAATGTGTCAGCTGATCTGACCAGTCGCCATTTCAGCCAATCAGGTGCTTGAGATATGAGACTTGTTTACATGCTCAGTTTTATAACCTTGGGCACAGTGCTGAACATCAGCTGGTTAATAAAATACAAGAACTTTTTATATTGTAAAGTGACACTTTGCATAGTTATATCTCATAACATAGAGATGGGTTCTACTTTGACACAGCCCCCTCATTTTGCTTTTTGTTATGCTCATTAGGAAAAAAGGAAGTATTATGTTGTGGCGTGGGATGTCAGCCCATCTGTTACAGTCATCATCCACTCCAACCATAATCAAGTGTTCTTAGGGCACTTGTTTGGCCATTTTGGGGGCCCATTCCCTCTCAAAATGGTATGTTTTTTCCCCTTTCTCAGAAAAAATTCCACTCCAAAATCTAAAATTAAATTGAAATGGACATTTGAAAATGCACGTAATTGATAAGGCCAGAGAAAATAAATTATTAGATTCTCGTCCGAATTTTGGGGGGAAAAGGGGCGGGTGGACATTTTTTAATTTTTATTTTTTATTAATGAAATACCTGAGAACAGAAGTAAAAACTAACTTAAAATTTTGAGAAAATGGCATTTATAGTCACCAGAACCTTTGGTGAAGAATATTTGTCCATCTTTTCAATTTCTTCCAAAACATCATGATAACAACTTACAAAAGTAGCAGGTTGGTACCTATTCTTGCTTGAAAAGCCATACCAGTCTTTAATAGTGACACTATCACCTTCGGTAAGCTTTGAAATGATGAACATTTTATTTCATTATTGTCGGCCATGTTTTTTTCCATATCCGGGATGGTCTAAAGCCCGTTCTGTCCGGAACAGAATATGTTCCGATTTTATTACCAATAAATTTTTTGGGGGCGGGTGGTTTTGGACAGGGGCGGGGAGGGGGGGGGATGAGTATCTAAAATATTTTTTTCTATTGCCTAAATTGATTTACTTTGTAAGTCTAAAGTCACAAAATATACTAGCAGTTATAATCAGTGGTGGAAAACAGTGTAATGAGTAAGTGTGACACTTCAAAGTAAAAACATGCTTATATGACTTAAAATTCCCCTTTTTTGTCTTTGGTCTTAACACGACACAAAATTCCCCTTCCGGAGGGTATGGGTACCTTTCCCCAAAAGTTGTCTAGTGCCCTGCATAATCAAGTGTTCTTCATCTCCTACCTATCTCCTCTTCTACATGCATAGCATAAAACTGTTCACACTTTGTCCCGAGTTCCCTTGGGGCTGAATATGCAGGTCTTCCAGTAATTAGTGCATAATTTAGTTGCTAAACAATAGCGGAATCAGGAAAAGAGTTCATTTTCCCACACAACTAAGGAAGAATGACACATTTTTTTGAAGAAATGACAATAGGGTGATCACATTGCTTGCACCAATCTTGAATTACGAGATTATCAATATGGGGGTGACTTAGTACCAAGGTTATAAATCTGAGATTGGAAACCAGTCTCAGTTTTATAACCTTCAGCCCGTGTCCAAGGTTATAAAACTGAGCATGGAAACCAGTCTCAAATCTCAAGCATCTGATTGGCTGAAATGGCGACCAGTCATGATTTCAGCCAATCAGATCCTTGAGATTTGAGACTGGTTTTCAGTCTCAGTTTTATAACCTTCAGCCCGGACTGGTAAAATTGTCTTTTTTGAGCCGTTTGTCATTCATGAGATAATCTGAAAACCTCGTGATTCTTCTATCTGTCTGTTCCCTAGCAACATCGGGAGTCTATTTTATGGGTTAACCCTTTCCTCCATAGATCTTTATTGCGTGGGCGAACAGTTCAGATCCAGATTAGCAAGGATCTAAACTGTTCGCTATTAGATTCATTGGGTGATTTCTGACCAAAATGTGACCAGTGCAGATCGTGATCAGACAGCACAGAGGTGCCGGCTGATCTGGATCTACATTGGTGGCACATGCGTAAAAATGCGTATTTATGGAGGAAAGGGTTAAAGCTTCCATACAGTGGAAACTGTGAGTGTAAAGTCTGTCCGGAGGTGTTACCAGACTGGTAGTCCGGGTTCATGTTATAAAGAAGGTCATAAACTTTTGGAAATCATAAATGACCCCCCACCCCCACCACCCCCCAACCCCAAACACACACACCACTGTCTAATACATTCCTATGAGAGTTGAGGTCAAACTGTTAATGTTAGGTTGACATAAATTATTAATTTATTTATTAAAATAAATCAAGAAATAATGTGTAATGTTTCAAATTCTCAAGTGGCCCAGAATACATCCATTGATGCCTTTTTATCCTATACTTAAAATTAAGTGTACTTCAAATCTCGGTTTCACTGACCCAGTATAACATAAGATACTGTCAAGAAATAATAGCCGTTTCAAAATGGCCTTCTCTCGAGAGGGGGTGGTTAGTGGTCTTGTACTTTTATTTACGGACCATGGGATTTTAACAGTCATATACTGTTAGTTCCTTACCAGTACAGATATCAATTTGTACAAAAGATATAAAAAATACTCGCAGCTGCATTTCTGATTAACCCTTTCCTCCATACACCTTTATTGCTAGGGAGAACAAGTTAGATCTAGATTAGCAAGCACAGATCAGCAGTCTGATCAGGATCTAAAATGTTCGCTTTTTGATTTGTTAGGTTATCTCTGACCAAAATGCTACCATTGCAGATCCTAATCAGACAGCATGGATGCGCTGGCTGATCTGGATCTACACTGGTCGCACATGTAAAAAAGTGCGAATGTTTTAGAGGAGAGGGTTAAAAAGCATTTTGACTTAACCCTCGACTCCATGGGATTTGGCCATTATCCATACGCAGCCATCAAATTTGTGTCACCTGATCAGGATCTACACTGTGTAGATCCTCACCAGACAGCATGGATGAACAGATTGATCAGGATCTACACTTTATGTGATAATAATCCTTGCATGTGGAGTAAATGGTTTAGTGCCTTACAGCTGATCTGGATCTACAATGCTTATTTTTTTCTGTCAGAAATAAACCAATATCAATCATAAAGCAAAAAAGATGCAGATCTATCTTATCAGTTAGCTTATCTAGATCTACACTGATCACATATGCAATTAAACCTATATCTCTTGGAGCAAAGAGTTGTACAATTCATTTATGTTCTTCAAAATTACTATGTTTAATATTTAAATGGGACCTACTTAAAATGCTTGAATATAACAAACACAGTATTTGTAAACAAACTGTGAAATTGATTAACCGCAGAAGTCAGAATACAGAGAAATTCCCCACATGTAGCCTCTGAGATTTTTTATTGGTACAACATTTGTGGGGTCAACAGAGTGGGATTTATTTTCTGATAACAAATTTTTCTTCTCTCGGCTTTTGATTTAAAATCAAGGGTTTAAAGGTCATATTCCAGCTAAATCTTAATGAAACATGCCAGCAATATGTAAAGTTGTACTCGCCTTGTCTGTTGGCTGTTGTTATTGAGTTGTTTTCTCCCTTGCTAGTGATTAATGTTGATTATTTTATGCTAGTAAGGAATATAAAACATTCAGGCTATAAATAGAAACTTGGCTGCCATTTTGTATTGAGAGTTAGTATGACCTGGTCATTTGAGGTCATGTGGGATAAAGTCATTGCTGAATTCTTATTGGTCAATAATTAGGAGTGGAAAATTATGCAAGTTTTTGTGATCAATCCTCGATGATAAGAATGTGTTATTATAAACAGCAAGATGCGCGCTAACTGTTTTTTTTCTTTCTCCGATGAATAACAAAGCAGCTTGACCGAATAAAGAAAGATGATAACATTAGCAGATGTTCTCAACTTGTTTATACATTGAGATATGAGGCCTTTTTCAAGGTTAAGCAGTGACTAGTGTTGTTTAACATGTAACATTATGTGAACTGGTTTCAATAACTTCAGCTATGCAGATAATGTGATAATGCAGAGTGGTATTTTGATGAATGAATGAATGACATTCACTCCGGCGGCCTTGAATGAGAGTGTGTATATATCATCAGGCTTTATGAAAAGAAAATATGGTTCATTTTCAAAATAGCTTGTGTATTGTTTTGTTTATCAAGGACGTAGAGTGTATTCGGTACATACATACTTAAAAAAATGCACACTAAAGTGTTTAAGATTATTTGGCCTTGAGAATGCTGTTAACTGAAGTGTTAAACTAAAAGATTTAACACTTAACTCTTCAGGGCTGAAGGTTATAAAACTGAGATTTGAAACCAGTGTCAAATCTCAAGCATCTGATTGGCTGAAATGGCGACAGGTCCCCATTTCAGCCAATCAGATGCTTGAGATTTTAGACTGGTTTCCATGCACACTTTTATAATCTTGGGCACTGATCACTGTGGCCTTTATCCCACTGAATTCACATTTATAGCCTCTTGGTTAGAAGCAATCAAATGAATCTTTAAGAGAACAGAGTAGATCCAGATCAGAATGCTCAGATGTGCAGGACGATCTGGATCCACGCAGGTCGCACAGTTGATAAATACCATAACCATAGAGTAAGGGATTAAATTTAACCCTTTCCTGTATAGATACAACTTTATTGCAAGGGCGAACATCCGTGCCGTCTGATCAGGATCTAAACTGTTCGCTTTTTGATTCATTAGGTTATTTCTGATTAAAATGCGTATAAATGCGTGTATATCAAGGAAAGGGTTAATGCACGTGTGTGAAGTCTAATTAATGGTGTTTTCTAACAGGATGCACAGTGTAGATCCAGATCAGCCCACACATTGAAAAGCAGACAGTATACATCCATGCTGTCTGATCTGGATCAACACTGTTTGCATATTATGTGATAAAGGCATATAGATCAATGGAGTAAACTGTTAACTCTTTCCTCCATAGAAACACCTTTATTGCATGGGCGAACACTTTAGATCCACATCAGCGGCACATTCGTGCTGTCTGATCGGGATCTAAACTGTTCACTTTTTGATTCATGAGGTTATTTCTGACCGAAAGGCAACCAGTGCAGATCCATATCAAACGGCACAGATGTGCCAGCTGATCTGAATCTACACTGGTTGCACATGCATATAAAAATGTGTATGTATGGAGAAAAGGGTTAAATCTTATTTTTTTTAGCATGCACTTGTAAAAAAAATTCATGTCTCCTTGTTAAAAATACAGTTATAAGTATTTGCAAAACATAGCTAGTCGTTAAAGATTATGTTAAAGAATTTTCTTTTTTCTTTTTTGTAATTTATGCACAGCTCTGATGTTACATGGGTCACACAACTCTGGAAGGAATGTCACATGTATTGTACAAGGTTCACTGTGGTTGAAATAGCAATAAACTTCCTGCAACAGCTGTTGATTTTTATACCAGTTTTTTTAAATGATAACAGTGAAGGAATAAAAAAAAATTGTCTGTTTCCTGTAACAATTCTACATTGTTATGCCTTAAATACATGGTCAAAAGGTGTAGATCTAGATCAGCTGGTACATCTGTACAGTCTGCATTAGATCTACACTGCTCACTTCTTGTTTAGAAATTCTCAAATGCCATCATTCTAGATCCTGATCAGATAATGCCTGGATGTGCAGGATGATCTGGATCTATACTGGCAGCACAAGGGATATGAGCTGTTCAGCCCTTCTGCATGAGTGAAAGTTTTCAGCATATGCCTGAAATTCAGCTTTGTTTGTATCTAAAAATGATTGATTTTCATTATTTTCCCAATATAAATTTACAAATTTTCAAAATTTCAGGTTTTTCAGAAGTCCTAACTTTCAGAATTCCTAGCTTGCTTCTGTAAATAAGAGCTTTAACCCTTTCCTCCATATATACGCATTTTTACACATGTGTAACCACTGTAGATGCAGATCAGCCAGCACATTTGTGCCATCTGATCAGGATCTGCACTGGTCGCATTTTGGTCAGAAAAAAACCTAATGAATCAAAAAAGGAACAGTTTAGATCCTCATCAGACGGCACAGATGTGCCAGCTAATCTGGATTTTAACTGTTTGCCCTTGCAATAAAGGTGAAACTATGGAGGAAACCCTTTCCTCCATATATACACCTTTATGGCATGAGCCAAAATCATAGTGTCTGATCAGGATCTACACTTTTCTCTTTCAGATTGTTTAGGTTATGTCTGATCAAGATGTGACCAGTGTAGATCTAAATCTGTCCTGGCTGATCTGGATCTACAGTGCTCACTCATGGGATTAAATGCATAAAATTACAAGCTAAATGGGGAACACTTAACCCTTTCCGGTGTAGATACACCTTTATTTCTAGGGCAAACAGTTTAGATCCAGATCAGCCGGCACATCCGTGCCTTCTAATCAAGATCTAAGCTGTTCGCTTTTTGATTCTTTAGGTTATTTCTGACCAAAATATGACAAGTGCAGATTCTGATCAGATGGCCAGCTGATCTGGATCTACACTGGTCGCATATGTGTAAAAATGCGTATATATGGAGGAAAAGGTTTTAACCCTTTACTCCATATAATCTGGGTTTGAACGCCTGTCCAACCAGTGTAGATCCAGATCAGTTTGCACTGAAGAGCAGTGAAATAATAGTTATATATGCATTAAGCTCTGGAATATAGATCTTTATTGGCAGTTGGATTTTGTAGCAAAAATACTGTATGTTGTTGTTGTTTTTAACCCTGTATTCTATACATCTGAAATCCTATGTGCCAATGATACATGTTATAATCCATGTGTTACTAGTATAGATCTAGATCAGTCTGCACATTTGTACAACCTGATCAGGATTTACACTTAGCAAAAGAATGATTCGAAAAGCTACTGGTGTTGATCCAGATCAGAAGTCATGGACTGGTAGCACATGAGATATAATCTTAGCTGTATTCATGGAGAGAAGGATTTGTTAGCCTTTTATACGCCTTTTTACGCATGTGCCACCATGTGTAGATCAGACGGCACATCCATGTGGTCTAATCAGGATCTGCACTGGTTGCATTTGGTCAAAAATAACCTAATGAATCTAAAAGCGAAAAGTGCAGATCCTGATGAGACGGCACATCCGCTGCTGATCTGGGTCTAAACTGTTCGCTCTCGCAATAAAGGTGTGTCTATGGAGGAAAGGGTTAAAGGGCATTTCAGTAGAATGATTTTTGAGAAATGTGTTGTTTCTATTTTCAGGAATCGAGAGAAACTTTGATATTGAGCCACAACCTCAGACAGTGCCTGTAGGGGGAGCTGCAAGATTTCTATGTCAAATTTCAGCAGTACCGCCCGCCTCGTATATGTGGGAGCGGAATAAAACGTCTCTACCTCAAAATGATCATAGGTATGGGATTTCTAAAAATGATTTTATAAAAATAAAAATAAATTAAAACTTGGAATTTCTCCGGGTTACCACCAGTGTGTTAGTGTGAGACCCGCATGTGTGTAGAGGTCACAGTGTAGGTCAGGGTTACTGTAACTTGGCTCAAGTGTGTATTAGTGAGACCCACATAGGCATGTACAGGTCACACAGAAGCTCAGGGTTACCAAAATCTTGCAGTACACATGTCACTGTAGCTCAGGGTCACCACAAGTATGCATGTAAGATGACTAACCTAAGCAGCTGTTGTACTAAGTTTTCAGATGATCCATCAGAAGTGATGTTTTGCAGTAATTCCCAGAGGCTTTCTTTAAAAAATCTGCCTGAAAAATTCCTCTTAACCCTTTCCTGTATAGATACGCGTTTTTACGCATGTGCGACCTGTGTAGATCCAGATCAGCCGGCACATCCGTGCCATCTGATCAGGATCTGCACTGGTCGCATTTTGGTCAAAAATAACCTAATGAATCAAAAAGCGAACAGTTTAGATCCTGATCAGACGGCACGGATGTGCCTGCTGATCTGGATCTAAACTGTTCGCCCTATCAATAAAGGTGTGTCTGTACAGGAATGGGTTAATTGGCAACTATAAACTCTATTTACAGGTTTAATTGCATGTTAAAATTGTGTAGATCTGATCAGGATCTACACTGTCCACTTCTAGAGCACTAATATTCTATTTAATAAAAAAGAAAACAGTGTTGATCCTGATCAGATGGCATGGGTGATCTACACTATTTGATCAAGGTCATTGTTTAAAAGCAAATGATGTAGATCCTGGACTGGAGGTTATAAAGCTGAGAATGGAAACCAGTCTCAAATCTCAAGCATCTGATTGGCTGAAATGGTGACTGGTCGCCATTTCAGCCAATCAGATGCTTGACATTTGAGACTGGTTTCCATGCTCAGTTTTATAACCTTGGGCACTGATAAGCTGGCTGATTTGCCTCTGAAGAATTCACACCTCAGAAGAAAAAGCTGTATTCCTTGGAGTAAAGGGCAAAAACAGTTGATTTTGAAAATTGTGTGAAAATTAGCCACAACAGTATAGGGACCACAGTGCATGAGAAAGTAGAATTAGACACTGCCTGTCAAGCAGCTTGCAGATGTGTCCTATCTTGAGTAATGTGCAAAATAGTTCAAACTTCATATTAATAAAAAAGGCAGTTTCAACTGTTTTGCACTCAACCCATGATATGTATGTGGGAGTGAAATGAGGACCTTTTGACCTCCTAAAGACAGCATGACTTAATCCTATTGACCTGTTCCCACTAAATTTATATAATGAACTCTCCTTTCTGTCAGTTAATCTTCAAGTTCAAGTTAAAGCAAGTCTGTTCACTGTTCTTAAGGTTGTTGAACCGAATTTCGTCAACTTAGTGCAAAAACAGCATATCACCTTCACATTTCAATAGTAGTTATAGGGTTTTGCTCTTAGGTGATGAGTTATATAGGGAATAGCTTGATCGAGTCTGTTCACAGATGTGACAAATGCCCGGCTTAGTACTGCAGAGGTTAATGTAGGATTCAGGCTTGATCCCATTAAATCAGTGTCATCACTGAGCAGTTCACACCGTGTTGTGGTCAGTTCACACCATGTTGTGGTCATAGCCTTGGCTAGTTGCTGTATTTTGATCTAGAGCCGTTCCCACTGCATATGTTGGTGTCAAATAAAGTGCAGTATGTTAACACGCAGATCATTCACCCTTTTCTCCAAATAAATACCTTTCTTGCGTGATTTATAAGGTTCTGACCAAAAAGTGACCAGTGCAGATCCTGATCAGCTTGCATATCTGTACCCTCTGGTCACACATGCAGTAAAATGTTTATACAGTTGAACCTGCCTTAGCAGCCACCTGCATTCAGCAATCACCTGTCTTATAGAGCCAGTTTGAATAAGTCCTAAACTGACGTTTTGTTCTAACTATTACCTGTCATAAGCAGCCACCTGTGTTAAGCAGTCACTGTTAGTCACTCTCTTGGGTGGCTGCTTAATACAGGTTTGACTGTATATAGAGTAAAGGCTTAAGAGGGTATGCATCACTGTTATTTTAGACACATTAGTGACCCACCTTGTCAATGAGGGCTTATGTATGATGCCACCAGTGCGGAGCCAGGTTAGCCTATACACCCATACATTCACTGGTCACCTTTCAGTCAGAGAAGCATTCTACATGTAACAAGAAGGGTAGATTCTTGTCGTACAATTCTCATGTTTGATAGGAATCTACACTTATTGAGTTGTGCAGATTTCCCGAAAGTTGAAAGAAAGTGTCAGACACAAAGATGCGAAAATCTGTCTGACCGAAACAGCTTCTGTCTGACCAAAACATGTTATAAAAAGATTTAGCACAATTGCAGTTCAAATTTTTGTCTGACACTTGTTCTGATAACATATGAAATCATGTCCCAATTTAAAATGAGAGGCATATAACCAGCTTCATTCAGTAGAATTTTATTCCCATAATTATTATTGTATTTTTCTTATTTCAGGTATTTAGAATTAAAGAACTCAGGTATTTTACAAATCACGGGTGTAACGGAAAATGATGCGGGTCTGTATAGATGCTATGCTACTCAGGGAAAACTTCACGAATTACCGGGTGACAACATTGATGTTAAATACAGCGAGGAGGCAGCATTAACTGTTGTTAAAGGTATGTAATGATCAATTTGATTAAAATCATCTCCTGAAAACTGCTACACTATCAGGATCTGACAAGGAGTAACTAAAACATGCTTTTATCACTAACCTCTTGAACCAATCAGATTGACGCCTACAAAATCGCAAAAAGTAAAGTTAACATAGTATTTTAAAACATTAAAAGTGTTGACAGCCTGGGTAAGACATATTTTACTGAAGATATAATTATGTGTTTATTTAGTATTGTTTTCATTTCTAATGTAATTATATCTTAAGATCGTATTGCGAGCGTTATAAATCATGCTTCTTGTGTTGACAATTTCTAAAACTAGTAATCGGGGAAAACAGCTATAGCTTATGTACGGTGACAGCGGGTCGTCATCAGATCTTACAGTTTGTTAGATTTGACTTTAGTGAAATTGAGTAATGATTAGAGTAAAATAAACTGCATGAAACAATTGACTCGACACTTTACTGCAAGTTTATGGCTTTTACAGCATGAGAAAACAGTAGATTCAGATCAGCTGGCACATCCATGCCTTCCGATCAGGATCTACACTGTTCATTTTTAGATTCATTAGGTCATTTCTGACCAAGATCCCACCTGTGCAGATGCAGATTAGATTGTGCAGATGTGCCAGCTATTCTGCACAGATATGCAGGCTGATCTGGATCTATACTGGTTGCACATGTGTAAAAGGTGTGTATATAGAGTAAAGGATAAAAAACATCAGATTACTGGGGTCCATATTCAAACATTAATGTCCTTGAAAAGGCAAGAAGATATTACTATACTGAGCCAAAATGAAAACTTGACAAAATTATTTGGAAAACACCTATTACATTAATGATGCCAGGGAATGCAAATATCTGGAGAAATTTGATCACCAATATGTTAATCTTGGAAGTTGTCAGTTCAGTATCTATCAGTTTAGAAAAAAAAGAAACAAGAAAAATGAATATGTTGTTGTGGAAAATAAAGTGTTGGATTTTGTTCTTTTTTTCAATTAAAAGTGTGGTAATTTGCCAAAACCAATATTTGAAAGTAACTGTACCTTATTGATATGCATCAGTGGGTTTTAATGATATGGTTTTCCTTCTGTACATGCAATAAACTTCTAATTTTGTCAGTCAAATAATCTATTTGAGACTTTTTTGTAATCTGACTTCACCATTATTTAAGAAAGAGGAGATAACCTTGAACCCTGTGATTACATAACAAATTCTTCCCACTTTATCAAATGTCCAGATGATGAAAGATAAAATAAAGCATCATTTAACACAAGTTTTGAATTAAATTCATTGTTCAGTGTATGTGTGATATGGCCATAATCCCATGGGTCGTCGGTATACAGTGTTTTTTTTTATGCCAAATATTTGGAGAAATTGGGCCCCATTCCCCCCTCAAAATAGTATATATTTTTCCCCCACATCCAATAAAAAATTCCCCCTTTGCTGGAGTCTGTTACGGACGGTTCAATTTGTTCTGTTAATGTGTAAAATGGTGATAGTGAAAATGATAGTGAAGATGATAAATCTTAATTTTTTTCTGATGCAAGAAAATTCAACTCTGGGAAGTATGAGGCAAGATTTACTTGGTTGTACTACAGCACAAGATCAGTGAAACTTTGTTTTGTTGTGTTTGACAGCTGCAAGTATCTTCCAAATATTCCCCCCTATCCTTTGTTCGTGTCGCAATTTTCCCCCTCCAAAGGGCTGCGACCCCCTTCCCCCCAAAAGTGACAAAAAAACACTGGTATAGATCCAGATCGACTTGAACTCATTTGTTTCCTGGTACAGCTTGAATCACATGGGGAACCAGTGAAGGTCAAGATAAGAAAGTCTTTTAATTATGATCTCTTTATGCACATTTTGTAATGCAATAAATCTTAACCCTTTCCTCCATAGACACACCTTTATTGTGTGGACGAACAGTGTAGACCCAGATCAGCAGGCACATCTGTGCCATCTAATTGGGATTTGCACTGTTTGCTTTTTGATTCATTAGGTTATTTCTGACCAAAATGCAACCAGTGCAGGTGCTGATCAGACGGCAAACATATGTTAAGCTGTATCCGTGAATTAGTGTTAAAATAGTGTCAAAATGTTCAGGTCTGTTCATAAAGCTTTTGTGATGAACTATTAATGTCAGAATTGCCTGCCTTTAATTTCGAAACATAATTTACCTAAGTATACCTAAAACAAGGCTTTTTTCAGTTGATTTTGAAAATACCAGATATTTCGTCATGTTCCCAATGGCAAAACATATACTTTTTTCCCAATTGAATCAATACAAAAATTTCTGCCAAAAACATGTTACCTGTGAAATTTCATTAAAAAATTTTATTATAAAACTGCTACTTATACACGCATATTTTTAGAAACATTTAAAAAAAAGGTCAGATGTAACAGTTGATATGCTTATAGTATATAATATAAGTATCATTCACGTGTGGTGCCGAGTTACCGTCTTAGTGCATATTTCACGAGGGCCGGATCACGCGATCTTTACCCAACATAAGTGAATGATACTTTTTCTTGCATAACCTATATATTTTGCGCATTTTTGGGGATATTTTCCTGTAATTTTTTCTTTGCACTACTTATTTATAGTAGCGGAGCGATACACGCGACATTCCATCGTTTATTCATAACTGCGTAAGACGTCATGACGTCATATAAGGCGCGTGACTCATTCTACATGTGGGGTGTAGAATCATAATTTCCTACACGGGTGAAAACACCGGATAACCTGATCTGGTATGCAAGAAATTCTTGGAAAGTTGTAACAGTTGATGTACTTTTATATATTCCAGGAAAAAATAACATGTTTACATCTTCATTTGTTTTTTCCATTTTGGTACAACATGTTAAGATTCTATTATTTGCAAAGTTATTTCTAGTTTCAGTTAAGCTTTCCTTTAACCCTTTCTTCATAGGCACACCTTTATTGCGTGGGCGAACATTTAGATTCAGATCAGCTGACACATCTGTGCCATCTGTTCAGGATATAAACTGTTTGCTTTATGATTTGTTACGTTATTTCTGACCAAAATGCACCAGTGCAGATCCTGATCAGACGGCACAGATGTGCTGGCTGATCTGGATCTACCCTAGTTGCACACAGGTAGAAATGTGTATACATGGAGGAAAGGGTTAAGTCTTTTCTTGCTTCTTGATTATTCCATAAGCTTCATGTTAGTTCTCAGTGTCAGCCTTTCTGGAAATTCTAAGGACCCTAGGTGGTAGATCGGGTGAATATTGTAAGAACACGGTTGTTATATCTAAGAAGGAAGGAATCTCTCTGAAGTCAGATCTATAAAGATGTTAGATATGATGACGGCTCACAAACACTATATATAAGCAATGGTGGGTTTTCCCATTAACTATTTTTAGAAACAGTCAATACAGAAGCATGATTCACATTGCTTGCAAAATGATCTGAAGATGTAATTACAGTGAAACAAACCTATCTGCAGTAAAATATGCTTCTTGCAGGCTGTAAACACTGTGTTTATACGGATACAGTATTCAATAGAACATTTGGAATTTTATGTACTTTTGCGATTTTGTAGGCGACAATATTATTGGTTCAGCAGGATGTTTTTATAAACAATTAGTGACTCGTCGGATCCTGATAGCGCGCATTCAGGAGATTAATTGAATAACAAGATAAATACAAATTAGCATTTTACTCAGTGATATAGCTTTTATCGAATATGTGACCAGTGTAGATCCAGATCTGCCTCCACAACCATGCAGTCTGATCAGGATCTGCACTTGTCACTTGGGATTCATTCAGTTATTTTGTTAGCTTAACCATTTTCCCCCATTTGTACAAGATTTATTGCAAGCGTGAAAGTTGTTGATCCTGATCAGATGTCACAGATGTGCTGGTGGATCTGGATCTGGATCTGGATCTGGATCTGGATCTTCACACAATGCAGGGCTTTTTTTCAGTTGATTTTATAGCCGTTATTCGGTCATGTTCCCAATGGCAAAACATATACTTTTTTCCCAATTTGAGAAGAAAAATTCCCAATTGAATGAAAACAAACATTTCTGATGAAAAACAACAGCATCAGCACTGCATCTTTTGCTCTTTAAGCCAGGAATTACTGACAATATTAAATATGGATGGCAATGATTAAAAAAACAGATAACAGTAACACTTCTTATCCCCCAATCATGCTAAAAAAATTACTAATTTCTGGCAAAACGACGATAAATTTCCCAATTCCAGGGGTATGGGTCATATTCCCAAAATGGCGAAAAAAAGCCCTGCAATGTTCATACATGGATAACAGCCATACTCCATGAAGTAAAGAATAAACTGATGTACATACCTTCGAGCCATCTCTGTATTGATGTTTTAAGATTGTTATCTTTTGAAAATCCTCATTTTGGGTTTTGCGACACTTTTTTATGAATTTATACTTGTTGTCAAAAGAAAGTTACTGCTTAATACTTTTACCAAATTGAACTGAATGATAAATATGAATCGCTTCATATGGATTGAATTTTGTTCTGATGATGGAATTTAAAAACAAGCATCCTTATCAAGATTTCTCACCTTCAAACCTTTACTCCATATATAAACACCTTTTATAGCGTGTGACCAGTGTAGATCCAGATCAGCCGGCACATCTGTGTTAGTCTTGGTCACAAATTACCAAATGAATTAATAAGTTCATAGTGCAGGTCTAATCAGATGGCACGAATGTGCTGGCTGATCAGGATCTACCCTGTTCGCCATGGAGGTCATCCATTTCCCGTGGGGTAATAGGCTGAATCGTTTACCGTTTATATGCGTACTAAGTGGGAGGCGTATAGAGTTGCACTCGTCTGTCTGTACATCCCCAAATCTTGTGGCATCAACTCCTCATAAACTTGCACAGACGATCAGGATGTGTAGATGATGGTATAGAAAAGATATTTTCTGCGACCTTTTTTGCCACAATTGTTTCCTGTATTGATTTCATTGTGTCTATGAATTGAATTACGGTAAATTATCTGAAACATCAAGTTGAGGTACTGTATCATACATTGATCACCCTTTATTCCATATATAAAACTTTTATTGCATGTTTGAACAGTGTAGATCATGAACAGCCGGCACAGATGTGCCGTTTACTCAGAATCTTGACTGTTTGCTTTCTGACTCATTAGGTTACAGATGTGCCGTTTACTCAGAATCTTGACTGTTTGCTTTTTGACTCATTAGGTTATTTCTGACCAAAAAGTGAATAGTGTAGATCCTGATCTGATGGCACAAATCCGGATCTGGTTTAACTTAAGATAAAGGTTTTTACTTGAAGTAAGGAGTTAAACTTGATACTTTTATTGACAATCAACAGCATTTTTTTTTTTTCCTACTTTAACTACCTCCCCAAAAAGGTACCATTCCCAAAGCTGACAGGAGTCTTCCCAATTCAATCAGGGGACCTTTCCCAATCCCAAAAACTACTGTTTCGAACAACAAACAGTGCCGTTTCCCCATTGACAAAAGAGTTTTTCGCAAGAAATTTCGCACAGCGTAAAGAAAATGTACCATACCAACAGTCACCCTCCCTTTGGTTATAATTTCAAATGCAGATTCATTTCACTGCTAGTTTGAATTTACTTTAATTATGAAACAATCCTAATTGCGCTTATTTTGCGACAAATTTTTTTCCCAATTTCAATATTTTAAGACGCGAAAATTTCCCAATTGTAGGGGAAGAGGACCCTTTCCCCGGTGGGGAAAAAAATGCTGATCAGTACACGTTGTAAACAGTTACTGTACTTTTTTTCTGAAATGTTGTGTTAGAAGTTGCAAGCAGTTTATGTAGGGTAAAAATGAACTGGCTGATACTATTTAAACAACCCTGAATGTCGGTATAAAAAGGTAAAATGAAACCTTTGGTTGATCCTGTTTAAACCACCTTTTTTGTCCGATATTTTATTGACATTCACTTCCTTAAGTAGGTTAATTCAGAATGTTAACAGTTAACAAAAAATCTGCTTACCTCAAATCGACCTAATTTTGCAAACTTAGAAATTGCTTTCAAACATCAAATAGATTAGACAGAGAAACTAGAATGTAAATAATTCATGTTGTTTTCCCTCTGGGTTTTTGAAATTTGCGATTGTCCCAGTGCATAACAGTGGATCATAAGACAAAACTCGAACTAGAGAACTGTCTAAATTCTCAAGCATCTGATTGGCTGAGGACTTAAGTTAAAATCTCCCTTTTTTCACCCTGGCCTCCCACCTAACCAGATTGAAAAGATAAGGGTTTACTTAAAGTAATCTTATAAATCTAAAGGAAGATAATGTATGTGCAGGCTGATCTAGGTCTACACTAGTTGTTTCTAGGCCAGAAATAATCTTATAAATAAATCTAAAGGCAGATAATATATGTGCAGGCTGATCTAGGTCTACACTTGTTGTTTCCTGGTCAGAAATAATCTTATAAATCTAAAGGCAGATAATGTATGTGCAGGCTGATCTAGGTCTACACTTGTTGTTTCCTGGTCAGAAATAATCTTATAAATAAATCTAAAGGCAGATAATGTATGTGCAGGCTGATCTAGGTCTACACTTGTCAGACAGCCCTTTCCTCCATTTATACCCATTTTAACGCATGTGCGAGCAGTGTAGATCCAGATAAGCCAGCACATCCATTCCGTCTGATTAGGATATGCACTGGTCACATTTTGTGAAGAAATTACCCAACATATCATAAAGCGAATAGTTTAGATCCTGATTAGACAGCACATATGGCCGGCTGATCTGGATCTAAACTGCTCGCCCTTGCAATTAAGGTGTATCTACCCTTTACTTCATATATCATCTTTTTTAAATAGCATTTGTGACCTGTGTGGATCCAGTTGAGCCAGCACAGCCATGCGTTCTTATCAGGATCTAAACTATTCGCTTTATGCTTCATTAACCCTTTCCTCCATAGATATACTTTTATTGCGTGGGGGACCAGTTTAGATCCAGATAAGCCCGACATCCGTGCCATATGATCAGGATCTGCATTTTGGTAAGAAATAATGAAAAGGCAAACAGTTTAGATCCTGATCAGACCGCAAAGATGTGCCGGCTGATCTCGATCTAAACGGTTTGCTTATATAATACTAATAAAGGTGTGTCTATGGAGGAAAGGGTTAAGTTATTTCTGACAAAGAAGCTAACAACGTAGGTCCTGATGACACTGATCTGCAGGCTGATCTTGTTGTACACTGGTTGCATATTATGGTATAGAATGTGTATTTATGGAGTAAAGGGGGGTAATTCAATCGATATTACAGTGTTAACTGTATGTATTTAATATTACAGGAACAAGTGTAAGCCAGCCAAGAATCGTCGCAAGTTCAAAGAATGTGACAGCAGTTGTGCAGACATCAGCATTACTGGAATGTTTGGTCGAGGGATTCTCCGGTCACGTCATCTGGAGGCACAATGATCAAAGTATGTACCGTAACCCTTCTATCCATATAAACGCCTTTTGACACTTCGCTTTTAACTGCCAGGGGAAGGGGCCCATGCCCTATAATTTTGGGGAAAATAGCGTGATTTTTATCTCTAAAGGGGAATGAAAAAACCTGAATAAACATTACTTTTTGGGGACAACTGCATGATTTTAAAGAAATTTTCATAGGGGAAGGCGCGCATAAACGACCCCTACTAAAGCAGGAAAAAAAGCCCTGCATAACCCTTTTATCCATATAAACACCTTTTCACTCTTTCCTCCATATATATGTCTTTATGGCATGGGCGAACAGTGTAGATCCAGATCAGGATCTGCACTGTTCGCTTTTTGATTTATTAGGTTATTTGTAACCAAAAAAGCAAACAGTGCAGATCCTGATCACATGGCATGGATGTGCCGGCTGATCTGGATCTACACTGGTCACATATGCGTTAAAAAGCGTATATATAGAGGAAAGGGTTAACACATGTGCAACAAGTGTAGATCAAGAATACCCAGCACATCTATGCCATCTGATCAGGATCTGCATTATTCACGTTTTGATCAGCAAAAAGTGCAGATCCTGATGAAGCGGCATAGATGTGCCTGCTGATCTGGACACCCTTATTTAATTTTGTTTTCTTTACAAAATAAAACATTTTTTGTTTCCTGGTAATTTTGGACACTTGCAGGATTGGTATATTTTGGTGTCCCTGTGTTTTGGGACTTGAACACTGTATTTTTGTGTCCTTCAATTTTAGGACATGAGATATACCCTTTATTATTATGCTGTTGTTTTTTTTTTTCCTTATAATGTACTTGGAACTTCAATAAATGTTGGGAGAGTTATTGAACGATAAGGATTCAGTTAATTGATTAATTTTACTGTGAATGTGTTTTGATTTATGGGTATGATATTTTATGGTTTTCTCTGGGAATTCTTAACCATTTTTTTCCGTGGATACACATTTTATCCCCTGGGTAGCATTGTAGATGTAGATCCTCCGGCGAGTCCATGACAATCATAACAATTATTTGGGCACACTGTTGATTGAAATTAACTTCAATTTTCAGGATTGAATCGATATTTAATGGTATTCATTTGGGTATGCAAATAAGTTGGGTTGTTTAAAGTGGGTTTTTATCTGAATTTATTATGAAAAAGTGAAAACACTCTGAAAAAAACTATTTTCCATAATAGAATGACTGCAAAAAATATTGTTAAGTATTTTCCAACTCGGATTGCCCATGGCTATTGTGGCAGCGAGTACATGAGGGTAAAACCAATATGCCTAATTAACCCTTTCCTCCTTAGAAACACCTTCATTGTGAGGGCGACCGGTGTAGATCTATATAAGATGTCTGCGCTGTTCGCTTTTTGATTCATTAGGTTATTTCTGACCAAAATGCAACCATTGCAGATCCTGATCAGACAGCAAGGATGTGCCGGCTGATCTGGATCTACACAGGTCGCACATGCGTAAAAATGCATATATATATGAAGAATGGTTTAATCTGTTGAATCGGAATAAATCGAGGGCAGCTTGCGAGACTGTTGTAACTACATTGTAATAAAGAAGAAGTTGCAACAGTCTTGCATGCCATCCTCAATATATTTACATTTCAACTTCGTCCTCTACGATAAAGACTTATTCATCAAACTGATCATAAACCAACTGTTTTCCATACCCAAATGAAAACCATCAAATTTCGATTCAATCCTTAAATAAAATCTCTTATTTCAGGAGTTAACCTGGAGAACAGTGGCCGGTTAGAACTGGTGGGTAACAATCTCCGATTTGTTGAGACGGAGCTTGCCGATGATGGAAAGTACGAATGTGTGGCCGGCAACATGATCACCATCATGAACCTTAACATTATCAGTAAGTAAAGATAATTATAAACAATTACTACAATTTTCGATTTGGCTAGCAACCAAAAACATCAAACACGATGTGTGGTGACTGATATTTTCGTTAAGAAGTAGCACGGGAAAGTATAATTGACAGAACATTGTTCATTGTTAAACACGCCTTCCAGTTGCTTGACTTTAAGCCACACCTTTTTGTTATTGTTTCAACATGCGCAGGGGGGGATGAACAAACAGCGACAACAATTTGATTGACAGCAAACCCCAATTTGGAAGTGAAATACAGCATCTTTTAATTGGAGTGGTAGTTCAAACAGTCGTTGCATGACAAAAAACATGGTCACATCATGTGAAGTGCTGCAGTGCAACAGGTGTTTGGGGAGGTTGCTCACTGGGTCAAAATCGAATTGAAATCAAAATTTGTAGTAATCCTTTACTCCATATATAGGGGGTTTTTTGCTGGTGGTAGACCAAGAACACCATGATGTATAAATATTATCAGAAAGAAAAAATAATCATTAACAATTACCCTTTATTTTATGCTTTTCAGTGAATTATAGAATTTTCCCGGTGAAATAAAAATGGTATTTCACTGTTTTCAAACAGTGGAATATCATTTTTATTTTCACTGATTTTTATCACGTCGGTACCCAAACGCACATAACATACCAAATGAGAAGGTTTAGAAAATGGGCTCAAATTTGTATTTATTTGACGTCATTACGTCACGTCATAAACAAGCGGTTTTGGCGCCATTTCTTGCAACTTTTCAGTCAAATTCATGCAAATTGTGTACTAAAAGCATAAAATAATTAGAAAATTTGTTTTTACCAGTGAAAGATAGAAATAATATCTGCAGTAGGTGTGAAAAACATCCATTCAGTAACAGCGTCCTTGATTAGTTACCCAGGTGTTTGTACAGCAGCAGTTTTACAATTTTATGACAGTTTGCTTATTAAAAAAATGTAATAAAAAATAAACACAGATCATAAAGAAATGAAATAAATATCCTACAATTGTTTCAAGGATTTCTTGGTACGTTACTGAATGACCGTCATTGTCTTTATTGATTACGCTGTATGAACATTGTTACTTCCCTTTTCATTCCCTTAACATTATGCAAAATGGCAGTTGACAGATTTTAACTATCCTTTTATGGAAAACAAACGGGGTCCTCGGGTCGACCGTGTTATATAGGATTTCACGATATATTGGATTGCAACCCTGTGCAATCAGTGTAGATCCAGATTAACTTGAACATATGTACTGTTTTATCAGGATCTACACTGTATGCTGTTATCAGGATCTACACTGTATGCTGTTATCAGGATCTACACTGTATGCTGTTATCAGGATCTACACTGTACGCTGTTATCAGGATCAACACTGTATGCTGTTATCAGGATCTACACTGTATGCTGTTATCAGGATCTACACTGTATGCTGTTATCAGGATCTACACTGTACGCTTTTATCAGGATCTACACTGTACGCTTTGTTATTGTTAGTGTATATTAAATTATTAAGTGAAGGTTCAACTATTAAGAAACCCTAAGGGAAAGGATTGTGATCAACACAATTTTACCTTACAACTATCAGACATGACGTCATAATATTATGAATATTCAGTACTTAACATACAGTTAATAATAAAGTGGTGGAAGCATTGAAAGTCTGGCTCAGTGATTGGATAGAAAATACTGGTGAACACTAAATTATCTAAAGGAATGAATAAAAAAGCAAACAGTAAAGATCTGGACCAGAAAGAACCCTACCATCTGATCATGATCTGCACTGTTTGCTTTAACCCTTTCCTCCATATATACGCCATTTAATGCCTGAGTAACCAGTGTAGATCCAGATCAGCCGGCACATTTGTGCCGTCTGATCAATATCTGCACTGTTTGCCCATGCAATAAAGGCTTGTATATGGAAGAAATGGTTAAAATCCATTAGGTTATTTCTGATGAAGGTGTGTCCAATGCAGATCCAGACCAGATGGCACAGATGTGTTGGCTGATCTGGATCTACACTGGTAACTTGGTGGCACATGTGTAATAACTAATAATCCATATATATGGAGAAAGGGTTAACACTTATGGATGAGAATACGAAGCAATGTGAGACTACTTTGTCACGCAGTTACAAACTGTCCAGATTGTAGAATTGTTTGTCATGAGGAAGACATGACTCCTTTAAAAGAAACCTGAAAGTTAATGGAAATCATGGCCATAATTGAATTTTATTGGAAAGTGCTTATTTATATTAAGTATATCAAGTTTACATTGAGCATGTAACAGAATGCTGGAATGCTCATTTAACTGCCAAGAATCATGAGAGCTATGGTAAGTGTTGATATTTATGCTTTCCGAAAATCTAACAAAATTATGACCTGTCATGAAAACGTCAAGTTTTCCAGGGCGACTAATCGAAGATTTTGTTGCTGTAAATAATAATTTCATGATAGCTCATTCAGAAATTGCCCCAGATAGTTTTATGTACATTAAAAAAATGGTGACTTCCTCTGGTTTTAATGGGTTGTTTACAAACAATCATTTGTTTATGGGTTTGTACATTTTGTAAGTAACTTAAAGATAAGCTGGGATAAGCTGGGATGACGTCAACAACACCAGTTCCCAAGGTTATAAAACTGGGCATGGAAACCAGTCTAAAATCTCAAGCATCTGATGGGCTGAAATGGTGACCAGTACCCATTTCAGCCAATCAGATGCTTGAGATTTGAGACTGGTTTCTAATCTCAGCTTTATAACCTTCAGTCCAGCAGTTTGTTCACTATATTACATAATTAACACTCCTCCATGGGGGAACAGTTTAGATCCAGATCAGCCAGAACATCTGATAATTCAAACCATGCTCTTTTAGTCCCCCCCTCCCCCTTCTCAAATTTTAAAAGTGCCCTAGATGTTTAATCGGAGGATTATGGTGTGTATTTATGAGATCAGCTGGCACATCCTTGCACTTTGATCTCATCTACAAAGGTTGCTTCCTGGTTATGAAAAACCTAATGAATCTCTAGCGAATAGTGTAAATCCTGATCAGAAGGCATGGATCCACACTGTTCCCCGGCGAACAGTGTAGATCCAGAGCAGCCAGCACCAGTGCCGTCTGATCAGGATCTGCACTGTTTGCTTTTTTATGCCCCCGCCATGTAATGGCGGAAGGGCATATAGTGTTCACCCTGGCTGTGTGTGTGTGTGTGTGTGTGTGTGTGTGTGTGTGTCAGTGTATGACAAGGCGTTGTGTTGTGTACAATTCCCATGCCTGTAGGTCCAATGTCAAGGTCACTATTACTAAAACCAAAATTTTCTTGTATGGGCTGTGAGTTTGTTATTACTTATTGGATTTTAAAATAACTTGGTATAAATGTTCACCATGACAAACGTGCATAGCGGGGGCATCCGTGTCCTATGGACACATTTCTAGTTTATTTATTAGGTTATTTCTGACCAAAAAGCAACCAGTGCTGATCCTGATCAGATGGCTTGGATGTGCCAGCTGATCTGGATCTACACTGGTTGCACATGCTTTAAAATGGGTAGATGTGGAGGAAAAGGTTTATTAAAACTTGGATCGTTATTTTTCAGAAAAGCCAGTAATCACGGAGATGACCCCCAGCAAGAGGTACCAGCGCTCACAGTGGATCTACCTGGAGTGTAAGGCTGATGGACATCCCAAACCTACTATAACCTGGTTAAAAAACGGAGAGCCGGTCGATGTTAGCGACTCGACTAATTACAGGGTCAGTAAAACCTGCCTTAGCAGCAACTTGCTAATTTTTTACTGTCTCTTACAGCCACCTGTTTTAGCAGCCACTTTTTGTCACTCCCTTGGGTGCCTGCTAAACTCAGGTTGGACTGTATACTCTCCCACTTTTACTTTTGTATTCAATATTGATAAGGTTTTTAAGCCCCCATGAAGTTTTTCTGGTTGCATCTTGGTCAAAAATAACCTAGGTAATCTTAAAGCAAACAGAATAGATCCTGATCAGATGACACAAATGTGCCGGCTGATCTGGATCTACACTATTTGCCCATGCAATTAAGACTTATCTATGGTTTAACGGGTTAACACCTGTGAAGGTGGAAACAGCTGATTGAATTTTCACAAAACAAACAGCAGATGGCCTATTGATTGTAGTTAATATTGAAACAAGTTATGTCTTGTAAGTTTGGAGTTCAAGTTGAAAAGCAAAAAACCTCGCTTAGCATTAGTTGCCATTCTCCAGTATTGTTATATCCCCACAAACGAAGTTTGAGGGGGTATATAGGAGTGGGCTTGTCAGTCGGTCTGTCGGTCAGTCGGTCGGATTATTCGTTTGCGGATGATAACTCATGAAAGACTTGACAGAATTAAATAATTTTTGGTACATGGGTATATTGTCATAAGATACAGGTCAAGTTCGATTTTGGGGCTGGTGGGGTCAGTGTCAAGGTCACTATTACTAAAAATAGAAAAATGCTTTCCGGACGATAACTCCTGGAAGGTATCAACTATTTTAACAATTTTTGGTACACAGGTGTAACATCACAAGATACAGGTCATGTTCGAACTTGGGGCTGGTGGGGTCAATGTCAAGGTCAGTATTACTAAAAATAGAAAAATGGTTTCTGGATGATAACTCATGAAACACTTCACAGATTAAATCCTTTTTTGGTAAGTAGATGTAACATCAGAAGATACAGAGTTCGACTTTGGGGCCTGTAGGGTCAATTTCAAGGTCACTGTTACTTAAAATAGAAAAATTGTTTCTGGACGATAACTCATGAAATACTTCATAGATTTAATTATTTTTTGGGACACAGATGTAACATAACAAGATACAGGTTAGGTTTGACCTTGGGGCCTGTGGGTTCAAGGTCAAGGTCACTGTTATATAAACTTCAAAACTTCATTTCCACTCAGTAACTATAGCTTGGAATGAGATTCTTAAATGAAATTTGGTGTATTGGTGGTTTTTGTGAAGATGACTTTTGGGATTCAAAGTAAGGCCTGTGGGGTCAAGGTCACTGCTACTAAAAATAGAAAAAAAACTATATATGCTCAATAACTTTGGTTCAGAATGAGATATTGTCAATTTGTGATGAAAATTGCTATATAGGTGGTGTCTGTGAAGACGAAACTTGGTATTGAAATTGGGCCAGATGGGGTCAAGGTCACTGTTCACTGTTACTAAAAATAGAAAAAATGGTTTCTAAATGATTTCTCATGAAAAGCTTCACATATATAAACAATTTTTTGGCACTTAGCTGTTTGATAAAAGTTAAGTAAAAGTCACTGTTACTAACATATTCAAACCATTTATGCTCAATAAATTTAGAAGGAATGAGATATTGTGATGACACTTGCTGTTTATGTGGTTACTGTGAAGACGACACTTTGGATTGAAGGTGGGGCACATTATGCCATTAATTCGAAGCATTTCCAGTTCAAGTATCAAGCACACATGTGGGGGTATTTAATCACTTTCAGTGATAATTCCAGTTAGATATGTAGCTTTGTGAAACTGATGTACTTTTCATGTACTGTATCTATGGTAAGAGGGGGATTGTATGCATGGTAAGAGGGGGATGGGAGGTGATCACATATATTTGCATTTTATTGCATGTTTGACCAGTGTAGATCCAGATCAGCTGACACATATGTGCCATTTGATCAGGATCTGTACTGTTCGCTTTTTGGTCAGAAATAACTTAATAAATCAAAGAGGAAACAGTGTAGGCCTGATCAGAAGGATCAGTGCCCAAGGTTATAAAACTGAGCATGGAAACCAGTCTCAAATCTCAAGCATCTGATTGGCTGAAATGGCGACCAGTCACCATTTCACAGCCAATCAGATGCTTGAGATTTGAGACTGGTTTCCAATCTCAGCTTTATATACTTCTGACCAGATTTGGCAGCTAATCTGGAACTACACTGCCTACATTAAAAAGGCATATATATATATATGGAGGAAAGGGCATAAAGATAGTAACAAGTAAAATGTCAAACAATCAGTAAGGACAGAGTTTTCTATTGACATGGCCTGTATATAGTTCATTAATTAAAAAAAAAGGAAAAGTTCAGTACATATTCTCAGATATTTGTTTTAATAAGTCACGTTTACATCTTGTCAGTTGCCATTGTTACATAGAGGGAGCAGAAAAAAACTGTAATTACAGTAGAAAAAGACTTGTCATTAGAAAATCTTCTGTTAAGATACCATTGCCCAAGGTTATAAAACTGAGCATGGAAACCAGTTGCCATTTCAGCCAATCAGATGCTTGAGATTTGAGACTGGTTTACTTATACTATTTTTGCACTAAGATGAGGATATTTGACTTTTTGTTTGCACCTAAGTTCACACAGCTCTGTTGTTCTCATAAGAATAGATATTCCAATGTTTGATTTCGCTAAGGTTGGATTTCGCTAAGGTTTGATTTCACTTACTTTCCTAGCACAAAGTATGCGAAATTAACCCTTTACTATATAAAAGCATTTTATTGCATGTGGGATCAATCTAGATCCAAATGAGCCAGCATAATTATAAATCAAATCAAATCAAATCATTTTATTGGTTTAAATCCAAACAAACAACTGTACAAAGACAACACAAACATACAATGCATATTCATGTAGATATAATCAAAAGTAATAAATAGAGAAATATACAACAAGCAGAGATTGTTAATCCAGTCAGGGCTTTTCATCAGTAAATTGGGAAGAGGCCCTGGCCTTGCCAATTGGGAAATTTATGCGCGATAATTGTATATTTTGGGAAAACAAAATTAATTGAAAGATGGATTCTAGTTCATAAAATTGAAAAGTAATAGGTATTTTTAACTTAAATCTAATTTTTTAAGCACTTTATTTTTCATACTTCAATTTTCAAACACCTCTCAGAGGAGTTTTAACCATTTTTGGACATCATACCTAGCATTTTGGGAAGAACTTCTGCCGCAGTTGGGAAAAAATACTATATTTTTGGATTGGGAAGAGGCCTTTTATAGGCCTCTGTTATATAAGGATGAAAAGCCCTGCCAGTATGTGGATTTCCATTCCGTAACAGTGCTTGCTTGTTAAGCTATAAACATAACCCTATGATAACTTTGACAGTCTTAATTGATATAAATTATGAATGCTGTAAATGCATATTTTTAAAATATCACTGTCGGTACATGAATTGCCTAAAATAAATTGCAATTTCTCTCCATCGTTAAGCAAACTAAATGATGGTACACAGTCATTCATATATGTGCCGTCTGATCAGCATCTGCTTTGTTCTTTTTTTTTGTAAGAAATAATAAATAAAAAGGGGAACAGTGTAGATTCTAATCAGAACATAAATGTGCCTGATGATCCAGATCTACACTGTTTGCCCAGGCAATGTTTATCTACAAAGTAAAGGGTCAAACGACCAGGTAATAAAATACACCACATTATGCTATTTCTGTAGTTGAACATCTGTGACATAGTGATCGTGATTGTTTTGTTTTGTGATTTTCCCAGAAGTTTGTCTGCTGACAATTAATACCCATTCAAAAATGTGTAATTTTCCTCTTTTAATAACAAGAATTATTACAGGACCTTGAAACAAAGGTACACTCACACTTTTAATGGCAGTGTGACTTTTGGATTAACCCTTTCCTCCATATATACACATTTTTACACATGTGCGACTAGTTTAGATCCAGATCAGACAGCACACCCAAACCCAGGGCTCTCACTAGAGGGAGACACAGGAGAAGTGGTCTCCCAAAAATGACCAGACTTCTCCCTTCTTTAAGCTATGGAAGAAGTTATTTTGTATAGACTATATAGGGAAAGAATACTGCTGACTGCAAACTTCTCCATAATTCAGTAAAATAATGACAAAACCTCTCCCTGATTTGCAAGTCTAGTGAGAGCCCTGAAACCGTCTTATCAGGATTTGCACTTGTCACATTTTGGTCAGAAATAACCTAACATATCAATAAGCGAACAGTTTAGATCCTGATCAGATGGCACAGATGTTATATTTTTAATATAAAAATACCGTTAATATTTTTCAGATTCTGCCGCCATGGAAACTTGCTATCGTGATTAGCCAGCCTTCATACGCAGGATATTACCAGTGTTTAGCCGGTAATGATGCAGGAACAATGACAGCATTTACACGGGTTGAAATACTTGTGAAAACAGGTAAAAAAATTGACAATAAGAATCTTGCATGGGTGTTAAGTGAAGATGGAAAAATCTGTCACCGAGCATGAACTATTTTGGCTGGAACTAGGCTCTGCCAGGTTCTAGCAAAAACAGTTCACCCGAGGTGACAGATTTTTCTATCCTTACCAAATGTCTCATGCAAGATACTTTTTCTTGCATATCTTTATTGTTCATAATATTTGTGTACATGTATACTGTCTTAATTGTTTTAATGTGCTAAACCATGATGTTAGCATACCTATTTTTTTTAAATTTTTAAATTATGTCACTTACTTAAATGCATAATGTAAAATACAGTTCGTCAACCAGTTCCGGTTAATTCATATATTCGTGGTAAAAAATATACTAAAAGCATTAATCAGAACTTTCTTTGTTGTTTGATTATAAGCAAACTATCTTACCTAAAAGAAGCTGAATTTATTTTAGTCTACGCATTCATTTACTTTTACATATGTAACATTTGCTTAAAGACTTGTTTAAACCAGTTGCGGTTAAGGTTTTAGAACTGTAATATTTCCGCCAAACATCGACTTATGTCGTCACTAATTCGTTTTTTCCGAACGCCGATTTGTACGTTTCCGGTTGATACTATTTTTCGTAAAAGGAGTCTACTCTTTAGGTGTTTTCCGCGATTATGACGTCATTAATAACTAAATCAAATAATACAAAGTGCGGATATAAAATTGATGTAAAGTAAACAAATATTTTCATAACTAATACTCAAAATAAGTCTATAGAAGAACAACACTTAGTAATGAATAGAGGTTATATGAAAGTGAGCAACGAATGATTAAACTTCCGTGGTGCAATGGTAACGCACAAGACTATTATTTTGACGGACCCGGTTCAATCCTCGGGAGAGGAACCTTTTTTCCCCCCTTTTTCATCTTTTTTTAAAATTATTGTGAGAAAATTTTTTGAGAAAATAGTATAATCAATAGGTTTACAATTCGGAAACAATTGTTATTATTCTTCATCTTCATTTAGTAGCCATGAAAACTGAAATATTGTAATGATATTATTACAAAATACTGACTCTTTTATAATACAGCAACAAAATCACGACATGAAACTAAAATAATTATGGAATCTGTACTTTCATTTAGGAAAATGTTGCTATTTTATTGTTTCTATAATTGAACAGTAATTTTGTGATACTTGTCTTATAAAACTAATTTTATGTGTTTGCACGATGATTTTTTTCCTTTAAAAGAATGCTGTGGTTGCTATGGTTACAGTTGCCAAAATTACTTTTTTGAGGTTAAATTTTAACCAGCATAGCTAATTGCTTGCGTATTTCTTGTTTTTCAAAAAATTTGAGGGGGTATAAAAAAAATCACCATTCGTAAACCAAGCCCTTTGGTTTTTGTGGTTTTTAACCGTTTGGTCTGGGGCATAGGTACCTATTTTGTAGGCCAATAAAATGAAAACGAAGATGGTGAGGTGCTCTTTTTTTTTAATTATTTGATTCCATACACATTGCAGATAATTTTAATGTATAAAACAATTATTTTACTGCATTGAACATGCACAAAAATCACAGATAAAAACTTGCTTCATTTTTGCAGATAGGAAAAATGTGCATTTCCGGAAATGGGGTACACTTTAAAAAAGTCAATTTATAAAGTGTTAGAAATAAATTCTAAACATAATGCTTGTTTTATCCTGTTCAGATATGATGTCCTTAAACAATTAGCCTTTATTTTACATAATTTTACAAGGTTTCAAAGAAATAGAGATGAATTTAGCTTCTAGTATGTTTGATTTTACAGCCCATTTTCCGAAACAGAGGGTCCCCTTCTAAAATACTAAATTACTCGAGTTATGCATGGTAAATGTTTTTTAAAACTCAGGTTTAGATGTCTAAATGGATGTACTTGGAAATGAAAACAACAAAATCCCAATCTGCAAAAGTGCATATTAGAGTCCTAAAACCTTAATTCAATCTATTCCGGTTAAAACGTAGATATGTCTTAGAGCAAATATTGACTGTCTAATTTGATAGCTGTAAACTTGCTTCGACAGACCTAATTCATTTTTACACGTTTTCTGTCTAAGGGTGCAGCATAACTCTGAAAGTAATGTGAAATAAATATAATAACACACAAAGTCTTATGCTATAATTTATTTCTATTTATTACAGTATTAACAAAAGCAATTAAGCACTTATGACATCACAGGGTCCATTCCAGAGTCTTCAGGTATTGCACCAGGTTTATCTGATTAACATTACAGCAATCATTTCAAGGGATAGAAATGTAATAATCATGTGGTTGCACAACACCACCCCTCTTCGTGTGGAGTTAGCCATCGTGGGTAGCTAGATACTGGTGACCCATTAACTTCTGTTAACACTATACCATCATTGTTTAGGAAATCTTTGATATAGGTTGCAAAAGACCTTGAGACATGACCAGTATGTAAACCAGCTGAATCCTCTAGCTTCAAATGTCTCTTTTCCTTGGTATCCGTTCCCAGTTTATCCTTTAAAATTGAATTTCAAAACTGGAATTCACACTACTTACTAATTCTGAATCATTGATCCGGAACTGATTCAAAAGCATGCTTCTCAAAAACCGTCACAAAAACAGAATGAAAATATTTATGCATACAATCTTGCTTGTGATGATAGAGCATTGATATAACACACTATTGCAAATCGCCTTTTTTCGTTTTCGGGCCTATAAAATTGTTTTTTGTGATGGATGTCACGCTTAACATCATCCGCGTTAAAAACTTTTGGAAGCGAGCGTCTGCAATAGTCTTTGTTGATGCAGCACTTGACCGAAAGTAAACAATAAATCAGAGGTTTAAGTTCGTAAATGTTCAGTTGAAATGCTATTTATTGCGACTAAACGAGTATTTTCACTCGTTGTACTGAAATATTTCTAACATGGGGTAGGAAATATAAAAGTTAACCGGAACTGCTTCATAACCGGAACTGGTTGACAAACTGTACATGATGGTGTGACATCACTTGTTTAAAACATGTGACTCATTCTACATGGGGTGTGTAGGATCGAAATTTCCTACACCGGAAACACTGGATGACCTGAGTTGGTATGCAATAATCAAACCCTCTGTCCGTCTGTCACTATATAACGTTGCATTTTCTTAAGAATCATTATGACATCACAGTCACGATGATGCCAAATTTTCTAGGTAAGGTCACATTAGATGGAGTTATCCCCCCTTTTGTACTTGGATTTTGACAATGAAAACTTGATGTGGGCTTTAACTTTGCCATTTCTTCATCAAACTTTCAAATTATATTGCCTATTACAGCATGGTCATGATGATGCCAGATTATTTAGGTCAAGGTCACATTTGATAAAGATATGCCCCTCTTTGTACTTGGATTTTTTTTCTGACAGTACCAGAGGGCAACAACTGTTAAACTGAACACCCATGTTGTTGATTTATTAGGTTATTTATGACCAAAATGTGAACAGTGTAGATCCTATTCAGACTGCACAGATGTGCTGGCTGATCTTGATCTAAATTGGTTTCACATGCAATAAAATGCATTTATAATGGAGGAAAGGGTTACTGTTGTATCATTTAATTTTGCAGGGCCTAATTTTCGCGCATAATTATGATGAAATGGCATTTTCACGTGGATATTAATTCACACAGTTGTATTTCTCTGATAGGATAATGTATTATGTGTTTCATATTCTCAAGGGTTTGATTTCGTGCACACTGCGTAGCGCAAAAAAATACCCGCTAAAATTAAACACACACGAAATATAATGATACCACAGTATATGACATAAGGGTTGCTTACCACAAAGATGGTTAACACAGATTGTTATTTACTGCAGATGCTCCTCACATGCCTACAAACATGACTGCAGTGCATGTCACCAGTAACTCGATTCTGGTCACCTGGGCTTCAGCGGCGTCCAAGGAGGGTTTTCCCGTCATAGCTTACACAGTTCACTACAGGAAGGATGGATGTAAGTGATTTTACCAGAACATTGTGTCCAGACTGATTTTGTACTGTAACAGGGCTTTTTTTCACTGCCTGGGGATGGGACCCATGCCCTGTAATTTTGGGGAAAATAGCGTGATTTTTTCTCTTGAGGGGAATGAAAAAACCTGATGTAAAGTTACTTTTTGGGGAAAACTGCATATTTAAAGAAATTAACTGAGGGGTAGGGGCCCATAAACGGCCCCTACTATAGAAGGTAAAAAAGCCTGCCTGTTAAGAATGAAAACAGTGCAGTGCCCTGGATATAGTCCTACACTTCATGGATACACCATTCATCAGATGGTGGACCAGTGTAAATCCAGTGTAGATCCAGATCAGATATCTCAAGACTGCTATCTGATCAGGATCTACATTGCTTGCTTTTAGATTCATAATGTTATTTCGGATCTGATGGCACAAATGATCTGGATCTAGAATGATCGCCCATGTGGTAGAAGGCTGATCTGTGGATTACTCAGCTGAGAAATTACAGTGTTTTTGCACTAATGTGTGTTATAACCCGTAGATGAAAGATTCTGTATACTCGCATCATTTACTTGGATTATATACCCAACAAAAAAAGTTCTGCACACAAGTGCTCTTTTGCGTTAATTTTATAATATAGCAAATAACTGGTAGAAATACTTACATTTATATCAAAATTAGTTGTTTGCGGAGTTAAAGACAAAAACAGAATTAAAATTTGTTGGTAAATTACCGAGTACTATCATTTTGAGTATGAGAGGGGTCAACAGTCAAAAGTTGCAAAATTTGCTGTATCAGGTATAGGTGTGAAATCTATGAAGTCAGTCAACATTTCACTAGTGTCAGTTTTGTTTTATGCAATTATCATCATGCACTGTGATGCTAGTAACAGGAAGTAATCAATAGTTAATACCAAGCCATTTCCAGAATAACACTCAAACATAAGTTTTTATTAATTACATCACATTATATCACTTTGTCTCACTCATTGACCTAAAGGTGAGTTAACACAGTTTAGTGGTGACTCAAACAGTTTTCATTCTGTATTAATCAATCAAAGCATCTTGTTTATTAAGTGTATAAAAATAACCAAACAATTCAATCAACATCTAATCTTAGAGAAAGACAGATCTGCATTGTTTGTTATTCAAATTAATTTATTTCTCATGGTCAACAAGGAAGATTGTCGTTAATTTGACCTTAATGGCAAATGTTGGACCACACCGGCCACCTAGACGTCTTTCTAAAGAAGACAGAGCGCGTGAAGTAGGTCGGCTAGCTGATCTACCCAGTTTTCTTGTTCACGAATGGATCCTAATTCCACAATTGAAAATTCGTCATCCGGTGAATTCCATGAAAATAGAAGAATACCGGATTCGTCGTGGTGTATTTACTCAGTATAAGTCTAGCGATTTTTGCAACTTTTGAGTTGTAACCCCCAGTGGCTTCAACAGTGAATTGCTTAGAAAGTAGTGATCGGTTTTTATTTCTGACTTTTTTGCATTGTTAACTATGGATTGCTGATTTATTTGATATGTATCATTTTATTGTGTTTGGTGAAATTAAAAAGATTTTGTATAAAATGTCCGAGTGTGCAGAACTTTTTTTGCCGAGTATATTAAGTTTTAATATGTGGGATATATTAAGTTTTCGGGCTTTCTTAAAAGTGCATTTTTTTCTTTATGTACTTTACATATAATGTATTGTATAACATGCTCAATGGTGTTCACAGACTGTAAGATCATCCAGTTATAGTTGACAGTCTAACCGTACACTGAACTTTAAATAAAATGTGGCAGATAAATTCACCTTAACTGAATAAATATGTCCAGCCTCTTTGAAATGAGAGATTTATACATAGGGTAGAATGATATACTGATCTCAGTTTACAGTCTTGATTTGTGAGCATGAAAAGTAGATTTCTGTAATGTTCACGGATGTGCCGACTGATCTGGATCTACACTGTTTGTTATAAAAGAAGTATAAAAGGAGGCAATGGATCTTTTTAAAACCCCAATAATTGTGACATTTATTTGACAGTAGAAAATTGAACATAGTTTTTTAAATTATCAAATGTTTTTTTGTTTGTTTCTTTATGAAATTATTTAAATTATGAAGCATATATTTCTATGGAACTGATAGAAAAACCATCTATGAAACAACATTGTGTCGCCTGCGATAGGAGGTAGACACATAGGGATCCTATTGTCCGGCGACGTCGTCGTCGGTGCCGTCATCCGGTAGTCCCCCAACTTTAATATGAAACTTAATGTTGCCTATAACTTTGAAAGTACTTGTCCTATTTACTAAATACTTGGAATAAATCATCTGCATGAACAACGCCATATGTGACAACAAGAATGATAACTCCTGTTTCAGTATTATTTTAGTTATGCCTCTTTCAAATGACTTAATATATGGAACTTTAATATGAAACTTAATGTTGCCTATAACTTTGAAAGTACTTGTGCTATTAACTTAATACTTGGAATATATAATCAGCATGAACAAAGCCATCTTTGACAACAAGAATGATAACTCCTGTTTCAGTATTTTTTGAGTTATGCTCCTTTCAAATGACTTTAATATGGAACTTTAATATGAAACTTAATGTTGCCTATAACTTTGAAAAGTACTTGTCCTATTAACTTTATACTTGGAATATATAATCAGCATGAACAAAGCCATCTGTGACAATAAGAATGATAACTCCTGTTTTGGTATTTTTTGAGTTATTTCCCCTTCATACAACTTTAATATGGAACATAATATTGCCTATTTCTTCAAAAGTTCTTATATTATTAAGTAAATAATTGGAATATATCATCTGTAAGTAAATAATTGGAATATATCATCTGCATGAACAAAGCCATCTCTGACAACAAGATTGATAACTCCTGTTCCACTATGTTTTGAGTTATGCCCCTTTTTAACCACTTTAATATGGAAACTTAATGTTGCCTATGACTTTAAAAGTGCTAGTCATACTAACTTACTTGTAATATATCATCTGCATGAACAAAGGCATCAGTGACAACAAGAATTATAACTCCTGCTTCACTATTTTTTGAGTTATGCCCCTTTCAACGACTTACATATTGAAATTAATGTTGCCTATAACTTTGAAAGTATTTGTCATATTAACTTAATACTTGGAATATATCAACTGCATGAACAAAGCCATTTGTGACAACATGAATGATGACTCTTGTTTCACTATTTTTTAGTAATGCCCCTTTCAATTGAATTTAATGAAACTAAATGTTGCTTTATATAACTTTGAAAGTTCTTTTCCCGTTAATAAAACATGGAATATATCATCCGTTGTAACAAAACCATCTCTGACAACAAGAATGATAACTCCTGTTACACTTTTTTGAGTTATGCCCCTTCAAATGACTTAAATTTGAAACCTTGTGTTGCCTATAACTTTGAAAGTACTTGTCCTATAAACTTAATACTTGGAATATATCATCTGCATAAACAAAGCCCTCTGTAACAACAATAATGATAACTCCTGTTTGACCATTTTTCGAGTTATGTCCCTTTCAAATGACTTTCATATGGAACTTTATGTTGCCTGTAACTTTAAGTTCTTGCCCTATTAGCTTTATAATAAGATAATATCATCTTCATGAACAAATCCATTTTTTGACAAGAAGAAGGATAACACCTGTTTCACTATTTTTAGCTCACCTGAGCTTTAGGCTCATGGTGAGCTATTGTGACCGGTCTTTGTCCGTGTAGATCCAGATCAGCCGGCACAAAAAAGCAAACAGTGCAGATCCTGATCAGATGGCATGGATGTGCCAGCTGATCTGGATCTACACTGTTTGCCCACGTAATAAAGGTGTGTCTACGGAGGAAAGGGTTAATATATAAAATGCTATGTATTTCCCTTGTCTCACGATAAAATTTGGTTAATCAGTTATTTCATTGATATGGTTTTTTTCTTTTTGAAGAATTATGCTATAATTTCTTTCTTTTTTCCTTTTACCCATAACCCTTTCTTCCATATATATGACTTTATTGCGTGGGTGAACAGTGTAGATACAAGCAAAGTTCTAGTTTTGAAAATCAAGAATTTCAAGATTACAATCTTTGTCGCAGAAATTGTCAGTAATATAGAGCAATATATGATATAGTAAAACAGTTTGAGATGAAACATATAATGAGATATTAATGATGTCTTACATGTGTGTTGACTTGTGAGAAATTAAGTTACTTTTAATTTAGAACAGGTGTTTGTTCTGGTATCGTTTACATAAGTTGCTTTCTGATTGAGAAATTTTGCTAAATGTTAATAAATGTTTTGTGAAGATTCCTAGTTGAACAGAATCATGTTGAAATATTATTGAGAAGTAGTAGGACACTGCTTTTTAGCTCACCTGAGCCATAGGCTCATGGTGAGCTATTGTGACCCGTCTTTGTCCGGCATCCAGCGTCCGTCAACAATTTCCTTTAAACAACATCTCCTCTGAAACCACTTGATGGATTTTAACCAAATTTGTCCTGAAGCATCCTGGCACTGATGTCTACAAAAGTTGTTCAAATCATGACCACAGGGTCAAGGTCAAGGTCACTGCTGCTAAAAATAGAAATTCAGTCTTTGCTCAATTACTTGAGTTTGCTTTGGGTTATTGACTCCAAACTTGGTGTATGGGTAGCTTATATCAAACGGCAGCTTGGGGTTGCTACCCAGGTGTCTGTGATCAAGGTCAAGGTCACTGTTGCTAAAAATAGAAATTCAGTCTTTGCTCAATTACTTGAGTTTGCTTAGGCCTATTGACTCCAAACTTGGTGTATGGGTAGCTTATATCAAAAGGCAGCTTGGGGTTGCTACCCAGATGTCTGTGATCAAGGTCAAGGTCACCTTTGCTAAAAATAGAAATTCGGTCTTTGCTCAATTTCTTGAGTTTGCTTAGGCCTATTGACTCCAAACTTGGTGTATGGGTAGCTTATATCAAAAGGCAGCTTGGGGTTGCTACTCAGGTGTCTGTGATCAAGGTCAAGGTCACTGTTGCTAAAAATAGAAATTCGGTCTTTGCTCAATTACTTGTTTGCTTAGGCCTATTGACTCCAAACTTGGTGTATGGGTAGCTTATATCAAAAGGCAGCTTGGGGTTGCTACCCAGATGTCTGTGATGAAGGTCAAGGTCACTGTTGCTAAAAATAGAAATTCAGTTTCCACTTTATTACTTGAGTTTGCTTTGGCCTATTGACTCAAACTTGGTGTATTGGTAGCTTATATCAAAAGGCAGCTTCGGGTTGCTACCCAGGTGTCTGTGATTAAGGTCAAGGTCACTGTTACTAAAAATAGAAATGCAGTTTCTACTTAATTACTTGAGATTGCTTTGGCCTATTGACTCCAAACTTGGTATATGGATAGCTTATCTAGAGGCAGCTTGGGGTTGCTACCCAGGTGTCTGTGATTAAGGTCAAGGTCACTGTTACTAAAAATAGAAATTCAGTTTCTACTTAATTACTTGAGATTGCTTTGGCCTATTGACTCCAAACTTGGTATATGGATAGCTTAAATTCAGAGGCAACTTGGGAAAGCCACCTACGTGTTTGTGATCAAGGTCAAGGTCACTGTTGCCAAAAATCAAAATTCAGTTTCCACTTAATAACTTGAGATTGCTTTGGTTTTTTGACTCCACACTTGGTGTATGAGTAGCTTATATCAAACGGCAGCTTGGGATTGCTACCCAGGCGTCTCTGATCAAGGTTAAGGTCACAGTTGCTAAAAATAGAAATTCAGTTTCACTTAATAACTTGAGTTTGCTTTGGCATATTGACTCCAAACTTGGTATATGGGTAGCTTATAACAAGAGACTAATTGGGATTGCTACCCATGTGTCTGTGATCAAGGTGAAGGTCACTGTTGTTAAAAATAAAAATTCAGTTTCTGGTTAATAACTTGAGTTTCATACTCAGGTGAGCGATTCAGGGCCATCATGGCCCTCTTGTTAAAAAAGAAATACTTGTGTAAATTTTGTGGTTTGGCTGTTCCACTTACTAAAACAATTAAAAGAAATTCCATTAAAAAATCACAAGAAAATTTCCCATAAACGTTTCTGGTTATTAGATTTAAAGTTAGCACACTTCAAAGAAAGTAAAAGTGAAACTGTTAGTAGTTGGTGATTACTAAGTAGTTGGTGATTACTAATAAACCAGAAATGGAGGGGGGGGGGGGGGGGGGATAAGGGGCGTGGTCCTTATGAATATGTGGGTGGGCTGGAAATAGTGTATAAGTTTGCTGTAAGTCAACCAGGACCAGGTTATAAAACTAAAAACAGAAACCAGTCTCAATTCTTGGCAATTTGATTGGTTGAAACTGAGTACAGTCGCAGAAGTGGCTAGAGATTAGAGACTGGTGGTTTCACTTCACAGTTTTAATATCTTGCAAAATCTAAGCAATTCAATTCTCTCTCTCTTTCTCTCTTGCTCTGTAAGAAAAAAAAACTTCCAACACTTGGAATGTTATGGTGCTGTTGTTTTTTTGTTTCAGCGAAGTCCGAGGAAGCTGTAACGACTTCCAATGAGATGCTTCTCCAGGGATTGTCTCCCTTCTCCGATTACATCGTATATATAGCTGCATTCTCCAAGGTGGGACAGGGGCCTTTTTCCGAACAACTGAAGGTGAAAACTCTTGAAGATGGTAAGCAACTACTTTCTGTTGATTTGAGCTAAAACATACTGTGTAATCACTTAATTTGCACACAAAAAAAGGAAAATATTTTTAGCTCACCTGAGCACTTGTGCTCATGGTGAGCTTTTAGGATCGCCCTGTGTCCGTCGTGCGTCATGCGTCATCAATTTTTGCTTTAAACAACATCTCCTCTTAAACCCCTGGGCCAAAGTTGATGAAACTTGCCAAGGATGTTCCTTGCATGAAGCTCTTCCAAAGTTGTTCAAAGAAATCAATTCCATGCAGAACTCTGGTTGCCATGGCAATTGAAAGGAAAAACTTTAAAAACCTTCTTGTCTGAAACCACAAGGCCTAGAGCTTAGATATTTGGCATTTAGCATTCTCTAGTGGAACTCTACAAAGTTTGTTTAAATTATTTCCCTGGGGTCAAAATTGGCCCCGCCCCAGGGGTCACTTCATTTTACATAGATTTATATAGGAAAAACTTTAAAAATCTTCTTGTCTGAAACCACAAGGCCTAGAGCTTAGATATTTGGCATTTAGCATTCTCTAGTGGAACTCTACAAAGATTGTTCAAATTATTTCCCTGGGGTCAAAATTGGCCCCGCCCCAGGGGTCACTTCATTTTACATAGACTTATATAGGAAAAACTTTTAAAATCTTCTTGTCTGAAACCAAAAGGCCTAGAGCTTAGATATTTGGCATTTAGCATCCTCTAGTGGAACTCTACAAAGATTGTTCAAATTATTTCCCTGGGGTCAAAATTGGCCCCGCCCCAGGGGTCACTTAATTTTACATAGACTTGTATAGGAAATCTTTAAAAAATCTTCTTCTCACAAACCACAATGCGTACAGCTTAGATATTTGGTAAGTAACATTGTCTAATGGATGTCTACTAGATTTGTTCAAATTATGTCCCCTGGGCCAAAATCGGCCACGCCCTAGGGTTCTCTTGGTTTACATATAGTTATATAGGAAAAACATGAAAAATCATTTTTCTCCGAAACTAATAGGACTAGATCTTAGATATTTGGTGCTGGGTATTGTGTAGAGACCCTTTATCAACTTTGTTTAAAAGTTGGCCCTGGGGTCAAAATTGTCCCCGCCCTGAGGGCGCTTAATATGTGAAAAAGGCAAACTTTAAAAATCTTCCTACTGGAAACCTCAATGCCTAAAGCTTAGATATTTGGTATGTAGCATTGTCTAGTGGATGTCTACCAAGTTTATCCTAATTATATCCCCTGGGCTAAAATTGGCCACGCCACACGGTTCTCTTAGTTTACATTGATTTATATAGGAAAACATGGAAAATTATTTTTCTCCGAAACTAATAGGACTAGACCTTAGATATTTGGTGTTGAGTATTGTGAAGAGACCCTTTACCAACATTGTTTAAATGTTGGACCTGGGGTCAAAATTGGCCCTGTCCTGATGGCCCTTAATATGTTAAAAAGGAAAACTTTAAAAATCTTCCTACTGGAAACCTCAATGCCTAAAGCTTAGATATTTGGTATGTAGCATTGTCTAGTGGATGTCTAACAAGTTTGTTCAAATTATGTCCCCTGGGCCAAAATTGGCCACGCCGCAGGGTTTCCTTAGTTTACATTGATTTATATAGTAAAACATGAAAAATTATTTTTCTCCAAAAACTAATAGGACTAGACCTTTCTTTCTTGAAATTGCCATATTGCATTATGGGTTCCAGAGTTATGACCCCTGAAAGTGCAAAACTTAACTTTTTAGACCTTGTCTGCACAATAGCAGCTTTAGTTTTGATTTGAATTTAATAAGACTTGTAAAATACTTGAGTTACTATAAGATCTCGGTTCCTGTCTTGAATCAGCTTGACTCCATTATGGGTTTCAGACTTATTGCCCTTAAAAGAGCCAAAGTAAGCTATTTTGACTTTTTCTCCACAATAGCAGCTTTATTTTTTTACTTGATTTTACCAAGCTTGCACCCAACTCTTGCAACCATTGAGCAGTTGTTGACAGGTGAGCGACCCAGGATCCTATGGACCCTCTTGTTATTTTAGTGCCAAGTCGGCCTCCTGTAGTGACTAGTCTTTTTATTATTTTAATGGCAAGTCTGCCTCCAGTAGTGACTTGTTGTTTTATTATTTCAGTGCCAAGTCTGCCTCCTGAAGTGACTTGTCTTTATATTATTTCAGTGCCAAGTCGGCCTCCTGTAGTGACTCTGGAACCAAGGATGTCATCGATTCTGGTCAAGTGGGAGCCACTGAGGGAGGTGGACCGTAATGGCATCATTGTCGAGTACAAGGTGTTTATACGAGAGAAAGGTGATGATGAGGTACGAGCAGAACTGGTCAATGGATCTGCTACATCCTATCTTGTTAAAGGTAAATGATCTCTTTACTATCCCTTTTCTCCGTAGATACACCTTTATTGCTTGGGCGAACAGTTTAGATCCAGATCAGCTGGCACATCCAGGCCATCTGATCAGGATCTAAACCGTTTGCTTTTTAGCTCACCTGAGCCATAGGCTCATGGTGAGCTATTGTGACCCGTCTTTGTCCGGCGTCCTGCGTCCGTCAACAATTTCCTTTAAACAACATCTCCTCTGAAACCACTTGATGGATTTTAACCAAATTTGTCCTGAAGCATCCTGGCACTGATGTCTACAAAAGTTGTTCAAGGTCACAGGGTCAAGGTCACTGCTGCTAAAAATAGAAATTATGTCTCTGCTCAATTACTTGAGTTTGCTTAGGGTTATTGACTCCAAACTTGGTGTATGGGTAGCTTATATCAAAAGGCAGCTTGGGGTTGCTACCCAGGTGTCTGTGATCAAGGTCAAGGTCACTGTTGCTAAAAATAGGAATTCAGTCTTTGCTCAATTTCTTGAGTTTGCTTAGGCCTATTGACTCCAAACTTGGTGTATAGGTAGCTTATATCAAAAGGCAGCTTGGGGTTGCTACCCAGATGTCTGTGATGAAGGTCAAGGTCACTGTTGCTAAAAATAGAAATTCAGTTTCCACTTTATTACTTGAGTTTGCTTTGGCCTATTGACTCAAACTTGGTGTATTGGTAGCTTATATCAAGATAGATTTTGGGATTGCTAACCAAATGTCTGTGGTGAAGGTCAAGGTCACTGTTGCTAAAAATAGAAATTCAGTTTCCACTTAATAACTTGAGTTTGCTTTGTCCTATTGACTCTTAACTTGGTGTATTGCTAGTTTATATTATGAGGCAGCTTGGGATTGCTACCCAGGTGTCTGATGAAGGTCAAGGTCACTGTTGCTAAAAATAGAAATTCAGTTTCTGCTGAATAACTTGAGTTTGCTTTGGCTTGTTGACTGCAAACTTGTAATATGGGTAACTTATATCAAGATGCAGCTTGGGATTGATACCCAGGTGTCTCTGATCAAGGTCAAGGTTACTGTTTGCTAAAAATAGAAATTCAGTTTCCACTTAATAACCTTATATAGTACAGTATGTTATGGTACTGTACAGCATTGTACTGTACTGTACCATACCATACTGTACTATACTGTACAGTACTTCAATGTGTTCTGTTTTACCTTTCATTTCATGTATCTAAGAATCAGTTGAGCGATTTATAGCCAATTGGCACTCTTGTTTATTTGTTAGGTTGGATCTACACTGGTCGCACATGCATAATAATGCATGTATATGGAGGAAAGGGCTTTACAAATTTCATTGCTTTCTATAAAACAGCATAGTCATGGGCTTATGAATTTGTGGTTTTCAATTTTTGAAAGCCATATTTGTTAACAATTATGCATTTTCCCCGAGGTTTAAAATTCATTGCCCTTTCTCCCGTTGAAATCCACAACAACCAGTACACCATGGATATGAAAAAAATAGCTGTATACAAGAGCCCTTCCATTTAAAAATGTGCATATTCATTATCCATCAGGCACTGTAACTGCAGGTCCAGTATGAACATGCACTGATAAATGTGTGTAAGTTTGTACATGTATTTACACAACTAGATTTGGATTTACTATGTTATTACCCCTCTGAGTTAATTAACCCCAGTACTCCATAGATAAAGAGAATCTATCATAGGTATTCAGCAAAGATCAAGGTATCTCAACCCGAGGGTAATGCTTTCCAGACGGAAACGAGGCTGTGCCGAGTTTCTGTCTGGAAAGCATTGCCTGAGGGTTGGGATACCGCTATCTTTGCTGAATACAAATGATTGATTATTTTTCTCACTTACTTCTTAAAGATTCAAACAAAATTATTTAAAATTAAAAAAAAAAAACGCAAGAATTTTAGAGAACTATTTCTTTCGCGTAACTTCCAGTAGGAACGGTAAATCAGCCACGAATACACAGTCCTAACATGTAGGCCTTCAACAATATCGTTACAAATAAAAGAAAGGAAAATAATCGTTTTTTTAATTGCATGAAACAGCTGGTTCATCCGTTGAAAACGGATAAAGGATGCAATTTTTAAGGTTATCCGTGATTTTGTCACAATTCAAAATTCAAAAAAATAAATTGTACATACCAGTTGAAATATCCCGATTAAACAGCAGTATATTTCCTATTTTATTTTCCATTCACTTTCTTCATAGATACTGATGTTTAACGAAGCTCGCAACAGCGGTATAAGAATGAAACACATTTTGAAAAGTAGCAATTTCAGACTCATACCACGATAAACACTTCCAAGTTCCAGCGTTAAGAATTTAGCAACCTCCGAGTGTATCCTTTCCAAATGATTTTTGAACAAAATCCTGATAAAACAAAATCAACAGATTGCTCTATTTGAAAAAGTAAACATTCGTTTAATTACGTCACTTTACATTTAAATGACGTAGAAATAAGCATCATGACGTAGTCTAAATCAATAATGAAAGTGCTCAATTAATATGGTGCGCAATAATACGAAAGTACGCGAGCACGCGGAGTGTTAGATAGGCCATGCGAGATAAGAAAATCTCACACGGCTAAAAATAGAGATTTTTCTGTCTAGTAAGTGAGAAAACCTTTATTGCAAGGATGAACTGTGTAGATCCAGATCAGTCGGCACATCCATTCTGTTCACTTTTAGATTCATTAGGTTATTTCTGACCAGTATGTGACCAGTGGTGATCCTGATCAGGGCTGAAGGTTATAAAGCTGAGATTGGAAACCAGTCTCAAATCTCAAGCATCTGATTGGCTGAAATGGCGACTGGTCGCCATTTCAGCCAATCAGATGCTTGAGATTTGAGACTGATCTCCAGATTTAGTTTTATGATCTTGGGCACTGCTGATCTTGATCTACACAATCATACACAGTGCATAAGCCATAAACCGTATATTTGGAGTAAATGGTTAATATTATATGTCTGTCATGTTACTGTCGTTGTTATCGTTGCCTTGCAGTACATTTCTTGTGTTGTGTTAACTTCAGGATTGAAGGCGGAGAAATCTTACGAGGTGAGGATGTTAGCTGCTACCTCTGTTGGTTACAAAGAGAACTTTCCGGAGAATGAATGGCCATGGATAGAGGTGAAGACTCTCGCAGATTCATGTAAGTTTACACCTGTTAACCATATATACACATTTTTATGCTTGTTAGACCAGTGTCAATCCTGATCAGCTGGCACATATGTGATCAGGATCTGCACTGGTTGCTTTTTGGTTTGAAATAATTAGGGATGGCATTTTTCCCCTATCTTACAAATTGAATGTTCGAAAAAGATTGCATTCGAACATTGGAATTATTTACAAACATTCACATAAACCATGAAATCAACTGGTCCTGCTCCTATCAGTAGACCCCCACAGTGTCCCCAATTCAACAAAATTGTCACTCAAATATAGATTTTGCTGATAATGTCTGAGTGTTCCAAAATTTTAATAGGCAGTTTATTGTTTGGAGCATGAGTCTGTCTACGGATAAACCTCTTAAACTTTTTTTAAGTATATATAGCAAACTACCGAAGCAAATGTCTCCATATCATTCTGTTAGAGACCAGCCCGGTTAGCTCAGTAGGTAGAGCGTCCGCTTCCGGACTGGGAGGTCGTGGGTTCGATCCCCGGCCGGGTTATACCAAAGACTTTAAAAATGGTAGTAATGGCTTCCCTCCTTGGCGCTCAGGGTGTAAGGGTTAGCATTACGACCGATTCGGCAGGTGTCGGTATAGGAGGACCCGCAAGGAGATCCGAAGTCGGAGGTTCTGAGCCTGCAATATGGCGGTCTCCTATCCAAAAGCGCAGCACCACACTTACACGCCGAAAAGGTGAACGCCAAAAAAAAAAAAAAAATTCTGTTAGAGGAAAATGTCAGCTCCTCCGGTCAAGTGAGCGTTTAAAATGCTTCCTAACATCCGAGGAAATCGAAGCTGGCAAAATTGCGAGTGAAAAGCAGTAGAAGAGTTTTGTGAAAATATGATTTCTTCAATGTAAAAGGATAGTAAAGATGAATTATTGCCAAAATGTGTTGATTTACCCTTTCCTGTTGATTAACACCTTTATTGCTAGGGCGAACAGTTTAGATCCAGATCAGCCGGCACATCCGTGCCATCTGATCAGGATCTAAACTGTTCGCTTTTTGATTCATTAGGTTATTTCTGACCAAAATGCAACCAGTGCAGATCCTGATCAGACGGCACGGATGTGCTGGCTGATCTGGATCTACACTGGTCGCACATGCGTAAAAATGCGTATATATCCAGGAAAGGGTTAATTGATGGTTTCCTGGTACACAAGTATTCTGTCTTGAAACAGGACGGGTAACTATAACCCATTGTAAATGACGTGTTAAATAAACCAGTAAGCCTGAATATTGTCACTTACACTTGCACACCTAATCATTATGTTTCATTTGTCTAAGATTTTCATAGAGTAATTGATATTACAGTTTGTGTGACGGTATGTGTGTCAAATTAATATGAAACATTCTCGATTGCCGTTATTGATATTATAGATAGTTAACTTTAAAATAATTGATATTATAGATAGTTAACTTTAAAACAGAAACGAGAATGTTCACACTATTGTTACAGAATTTTCACAAACTTTTGACTGTTCGTACTCTTATTGAATGTTCGAACGTTCATGTACATCCCTAGAAATAACCTTATAATCATACCAAGTAGGGAACAGTGCAGATCCTGATCAATCCTTGACATCTGATCTGGATCTACACTGTTCGCCCACGCAATAAAGGTGTATCTATGGAGGAAAGGGTTAAATAAATAGCTGAATTCAAACATGTAGACATACGAAATTCTGCAAAAAAATTGAAAATGGTGATCAATCTAAAGCACTGGTTCATTTCAGATAACATTATAAATGCCAACAAAAAGTTATTGTGTTATTCTAAACAGTTTATGGGTTATTCTAAGGTGAATTTTTGTTCTTGTAGATGTGCAACCTCCGGACATGTCAATCACCCAGTTGGACACCGCTGCCATCAATGTCACCTGGGAGTTTACGGAAAAAGTCCGGTCGTTTCAGGTTATGTTGAAATCGCTTCCTACAGGCCAGGTGATAAAATCTGCTGAAGTGTTTCCCAGCCAGTCCAAAAGTGTCGTCTTTACACAGCTTGGTATGTTAACCCTTTCCTCCATATATACTCATTTTGACGCATGTGCCACCAGTGTAGATCCAGATCAGCTTATCATGATCTGCACTGTTTGCTTTTTGATATGTAGTGCAGATCCTGATCAGATGGCACAGATGGGCCGGCTGATTTGGATTTACAGTCGTGGCACATGCATAAAAATACCTATGTATGGAGGAAAGCCTAAAGTTGTTGGTTTTTCTAAAAGAAAATGTTGTTTTGTGGAATCATCATGTTTCTGATGTTTCATATGATCGCTAACCCTTTACCCCATGGGATATCGCTGTTATTACTGGACAAACTCTTTACCCCATGGGATATCGCTGTTATTACTGGACAAACCCTTTACCCCATGGGATATCGCTGTTATTAATGGACAAACCCTTTACCCCATGGGATATCGCTGGTATTAATGGATAAACCCTTTACCCCATGGGATATCACTGGTATTAATGGATAAACCCTTTACCCCATGGGATATCGCTGTTATTAATGGATAACCCCTTTACCCCATGGGACATGGCCGTTATTAATGGATAAACCCCTAACCCCATGGGACATGGCCGCTATTAATGGATAAACCCTTTACCCCATAGGACATGGCCGTTATTAATGGATAAACCCTTTACCCCATAGGATATGGCTGTTATTACTGGACAAACCCTCAGCCTATGGGATATCGCTTTTATTTGTGGGCAAACCATTTACCAAAGGGATATGGCTGTTATTCATGGGCAAACAGTGGAGATGGCACAGATGTAAATCAGGACCAACACCGTGCTTGTTACAGATGTTCTGGCTGATCAGGATCTACACAGTAACAGTGTAGATCCTTATCCGATGTCACAGATGTGAGATTTGCTGGCTGATCTGGATGTACACTTGTTCACACATATGTCTAAATGGCATGAAGGGTTAGGCATGAAATGAAGCAAATCAGATATACTGCTGCCTATGTTTGGCCGATCCACCGACCAATTAACTTTTCTCCTTGAAATCTGTGAGAACTTTGCAGCACTATATCTTACTGTTTATTGGAGAAAATAGAATTCCATTGAAAATGGACACATATTTTTAATACTAGTTAAGGCAGGATTAATTTACTCTTCAGGTGCATGGTTGCCATGGTTACTTTAAGTATTATGTTTATGTTCTCACTGTTTACTTCTTTTATTACATATCACATGATTGGAAATAATCTGTTCGGTAATTTTCAAACAAGACAATGGCATAAGACTAATATTTCCCCTAGAAATGCCAGAGTATCAGATGAGGTATTTCTTGGATTTTAAGAAAAATAATGGCAAAAAAAAGGTTACTTCTATTTACATGTAGATTCAGAATCGTGTTTTTCCCATTCACAGAAGTTAATCAATGATGGATAGTCATGAATACACAGTTTGACTTCCTTTATCCCTTTCCTCCATATATATATGCATTTTTACGCATGTGCACCCAGTGTAGATTCAGATCAGCAGGCACATACATGCCTTCTGATCAGGATCTGCACTGGTGGCATTTTGGTCAGAAATAACCTAAAGAATCAAAAAGTGAACAGTTTAGATCCTGATCAGATGGCACATATGTGCCGGCTGGTCTGGATCTAAACTGTTCACCCATGCAGTAAAGGTGTGTCTGTGGAGGAAAGGGTTATTTTCTCTATATATATTGACAAATGTTCAGGTCCCAAAGTTATAAAACTTAGTTTGGAAACCAGTCTCAAATCTCAAGAATCTGATTGGCTGAAATGGCGACTGGTCGCCATTTGAGCCAATCAGATGCTTGAGATTTGAGACTGGTTTCCATGCTCAGTTTTATAACCTTGGGCACAGGATTTTAGGGTTTTCAGACTTCCTAACTCACCCTTGTATATGCTCAATTCCCACTTCCACCTCTGCTTTCAACTTGTAGACTCCCCTTCCCCTATATGTTGACATCCCTTCCGTTTTCAGTTGGTAGACCCATTGTTCCCTTGGAAACCTTCATCATCCTTCATCTAGTTAATCCTTTCCTTACTAACACCTCTCTGCCTTTAACAAGTAGACTCTCCCTGCCAGACATTGGCCTTTAGCGTGTATGGTTAATAAATGTATTGTACTAAAATGATTCATGGGTATAAAATAAAACAATTTATATATTTTACATTTCAGATGACAGTTTCATATATGAAATAACGGTTACTGCTGAAACATTAGATGGACAGTTTGTTGACGCCACAGAGGAATACAGCCCGAGGAGTGTCCCAAAACCACCAGGCCCGGAGAATGTCCGGGTGACGATGACGAATTCGGACAGCTTGGTCATAGAGTGGGAGTACCTATCTTCAAGCATAGAGGTTTTGTCCTTTACTGTCAGGTACAGGCAAATGAATGGAGGCTCTTATCACAGTTTGACAAGGTATTTATTAAAGAGTTAAAATTTGGTCAATCTGACTAAAGTCAGATCTAACAAAATGTTGATCTGATGACATCCCGCAGATAGTCTACATAAGTAATAGCGGTTTTCCCCAATTACTATTTTTAGAAATTGTCAACACAAGAAGCATGATTTATAACACTCGCAAAATGATCTGAACATTACATTAGAAATGAATGCAGTTCTGCACAAAAAAATTCGAGCACAATATGCTAATCGAAATGTGCGCCGAAGCTATTTCGAATGTTTTAATTTTCCTAAGAAGTTAATGTTTACTCATTAGCATGAAACGAGCACTACTCTTATACAAATGACGCCACAACTTTGCAATGTTGGGGATTGATATCAGAATGATAAGCTTTTGGCGGCTAAATTGATACTATGTAATGAAATTATCGTTTCTTGACTGTATTTTGTTATGCCCACTTTTTACTTAAAATTTAAGAAGCAAACCTGGTTTCGTCACATTGTGGAAACTTCCTGTTAATTGATAGGCAGTGTAAATGTGAATCATGAGGCACATCTGTGCAGTCTGATCAGGATCTGCACTGGTCGCATGTTGGTCAGAAATAACCTGACAAATCAAAAAGTGAACAGTTCAGATCCTGCTAAATGTGCTGGCTGATCTGGATCTACACTGTTCGCCTAAGCAATCAATGTGTGTCTATGGAGGAAAAGGTTAAATTAGAACATGTCTCTAAGCAATCAATGTGTGTCTATGGAGGAAAAGGTTAAATTAGAACATGTCTCTAAGCAATCAATGTGTGTCTATGGAGGAAAAGGTTAAATAAGAACATGTCTCTAAGCAATCAATGTGTGTCTATGGAGGAAAAGGTTAAATAAGAACATGTCTCTAAGCAATCAATGTGTGTCTATGGAGGAAAAGGTTAAATTAGAACATGTCTCTAAGCAATCAATGTGTGTCTATGGAGGAAAAGGTTAAATTAGAACATGTCTCTAAGCAATCAATGTGTGTCTATGGAGGAAAAGGTTAAATAAGCAGACTTCCCGAAAGTCGCCGGACCGTTGGACCTGTCCGGTAAATTTTAGGCCGGTCCGGCATGATTTCATATATTGTCGGACCGATTGTCCGGCAAACATTTGATCTGCATATTCCAATTTTATTGGCTAAATTACAGTTTTGCTCGATGTTTTTTCTCGAGACTGTTCCGAGGGAAATAAGTGAGGATATCCGAGTGCAATAATTTACGTATTCGTCTTCATGACAATTCGTACCACTGCCGCTTCTTTGACTGTTTCGCTGCGCATGACCATTCATCAGAAAACGACTGACTGCGACTGGGTAGGAGTCTACCGTTTCCTACATTTCGCCCATTTTCACCTATTTCCATTTCGTAATTTCGGACTCACAAAATGGCGTTTTAAAAATATTTAACTGGAGCAATTCCCGGTAAAAAGAGAAAAGTAACAAATGAAGAAAAGCTGCAAACGAAAAAAATACCAAAAACACTTACTGGTTTGTAGATTTTAAACAAAATGGATAAAAAATCGTTAATGCTTTGACTTCCAAGATGAACTATTGAATTTTGAAAAACTGATCACAATAATGTAATAGTAGGGAGTGATTTTACTCTCCAGTAAATCAGGCGATTTTCTAAGTGAAATAAAAAAGAAAATATATTCTGTCTTACAATGGTAAAACAAATATCCTCTATCTGCTACATAAAGAAAAATAAAAACACCCTCAATACCGTGTTTTGCTTATTTTATTTTTAAATGTTTCGGTCAGACAGAATTTGTTTCGGTCAGACAGATTTTCACATCTTGTCTGACCGAATGTCCGACGCTTTTTTTCAACTTTCGGGAAGTCTGAATAAGAACATGTCTCTAAGCAATCAATGTGTGTCTATGGAGGAAAAGGTTAAATAAGAACATGTCTCTAAGCAATCAATGTGTGTCTATGGAGGAAAAGGTTAAATAAGAACATGTCTCTAAGCAATCAATGTGTGTCTATGGAGGAAAAGGTTAAATTAGAACATGCCTTGTTTCAGTGATGTAGGAAAAGGTTAAATTAGAACATGTCTTGTTTCAGTGATGTAGGAAAAGGTTAAATTAGAATATGTCTTGTTTCAGTGATGTAGGAAAAGGTTAAATTAGAACATGCCTTGTTTCAGTGATGTAGGAAAAGGTTAAATTAGAACATGCCTTGTTTCAGTGATGTAGGAAAAGGTTAAATTAGAACATGTCTTGTTTCAGTGATGTAGGAAAAGGTTAAATTAGAATATGTCTTGTTTCAGTGATGTAGGAAAAGGTTAAATTAGAACATGTCTTGTTTCAGTGATGTAGGAAAAGGTTAAATTAGAACATGTCTTGTTTCAGTGATGTAGGAAAAGGTTAAATTAGAACATGTCTTGTTTCAGTGATGTAGGAAAAGGTTAAATTAGAACATGTCTTGTTTCAGTGATGTAGGAAAAGGTTAAATTAGAACATGTCTTGTTTCAGCGAGAGCAACATGGCCGTGCTGGAAAACCTGACACCAGATAGTCAGTACGAGATCTCAGTGCGTGCCAATACAGAAAAACTGCCAAGCTCATACAGCAGCGCCATCTACCATAGCACAAGTAGTGAAGGAACAGGAGGTAAGTTGTATACTGTTCAATCATTTTATTTTGCGTGGGTTTAATTTTCGCTTTTTTTGCGCTGTGACAAGAGCGCGAAAATTCAACCCCAGTGAAATATACCATTTAACAGTGTTTCTTTATAGGAAAATACAGTTGCGCGAATTTATACCCCGTGAATTTGTTATTTACTTGTTTTGCGCGAAAATTCTCCATTCTTTGTTTATGATCTTGGGCCCAGCTGTTTAAGCCAAATTTGAGGTTAGTCTGCTTTTTCAGCAGGGTCACTATATAACAATTTTGAGGTGGAAGTCTCTGAGGGCAGCTTATACATCTGCCTTATTAATTCACACTTAAACCTTGGGATTCTTACAAATGCTTTATATTACAGTTTGTTAGTAAATAATATCAACAATTTCTGCATTTTGATTGTAAGGAAAAATAGGTATTTGTTTACATGACGATGAACAATGAAATCTCTTGTCAGGGACTTAAAAGTGTTGTAACGCTATAATAGGTGAATGTTTTGAACATAAAAACTTATTTATTTATAAATAAGATAGTTTCATTTGGGGAAAAAAAAAAGAATGAATTTGTTTGTTGCTCGAGTTTGTGCATAATATGTAAACTTCCAGAAATGCACAATTACAACATATTCAATATGTCCCATGTACAGCTTGATTGATCTTGGTCCTACACTAGTTGCACACATGATAAAATGTGTGTTAATGAAGTAAAGGGTTAAACCTTAATTATTGTTTTATTTTAGTACCTTCTGCACCAGAGAGCGTTAAAATTCAGATCGTCAAACCAGGCAATGTAGGCATCAATTGGAAACCGCCTGCACAACCGAATGGCAACATAAAATCCTACACCATACTGTACACTACCACCCCAAGCAATGCTGATGAATTATGGGTAAAAGTTGAGAAGAGTGGGTTGGAGAATTCGGCTCTGATCACCATAGCAGACACATCTGGCGCCACCTACTACTTCAAGCTTCACGCTAACACAGATAAAGGCCCCGGTCTCTCCACAAAACCCCTGCCAGTGAATCCCATGGCCCCTGATACAGGTGAGCTCACACTGGTGGAGAATCTGATTCAGATTTCTTTAACCCCTTCCTCCATAGATACACCTTAATTGTGAGGGTGAACAGTTAAGATCCAGATCAGCCGGCACATCTGTGCTGTCTGATCAGGATCTAATCTGTTCGCTTTTTTATTCATTAGGTTATTTCTAAGCAAAATGGTACCAGTGCAGATCCTGATCAGACGGCACGGATGTTCCAGCTGATCTGGATCTACACTGGTAAAAATGCGTTTATATGGAGGAAAGGGTTAATCAATTTACAGTCCCATCCAGTAATCCTGTGCGTCCAGTAATCTTGATTTTTTCCTGCAGATGCGTAAAGTGCCTTTTTTCTTGTATCAAATAAATAAATAAATAAATATAAAACAACAGGACGTTAAATATTTCAACGCTGTGACGTCATTTCTGTCAGGTGCGCAAGATTACTGGTCATCTAAATGCTAGGGTAAAACATGGTGGTAAGGGTAAACATTGATAAATTCCCTATAGTTTAGAAAGTCTTGTCCATTTTTGATCGGTAAAATTATAGGCGATAATGCTCAGGTGCACAAGATTATTGGACAGCATCGTAACGATCCAATACTATTCACAATACATCCATAAATTGGATAGCATTTAAAAATGAACCAAATGTTTTAAATTCCTCCACTGTTGATTGTCTTTGAAAGTTTAACTCTTTACTCCATATATAAGTTTATTTGTGACCAAGAAGCAAACAGTGTAGATCATGTTCCGATGACATTGATGTGCTGACTGATCTGGATCTACACTGATCTACACTGTTGGAACATATATATGAAGTAAAAGGTTATGTCTTCACCTGAGCGCAATAACTGTTAATTTCCATTGAAATATGAAGAAGATATATCATTACTGCACAGTCTGACAATATATGGTTTAACCCTTTCCTCAAAATATACGCCTTTTTACACATGTGCGACCAGTGTAGATCAAGATCAGCCGTCTGATAAGGATTTGCACTGCAAGCGTCAGAAATAGCCTAATAAATTAAATAGCGAACAGTGCAGATCCTAATCAGATGGCACGAGTGTGCTGGTTGTGCCCAAGGTTATAAAACTGAGCATGGAAACCAGTCTCAAATCTCAAGCATCTGATTGGCTAAAATGGCGACAAGTCGCCATTCCAGCTAATCAGATGCTTGAGATATGAGACTGGTTTCCAATCTCAGCTTTATAACCTTCAGCCCTGATCTGGATCTGCACTGTTTGCCCATACCATAAAGGTGTGTTAATGGAGGAAAGGTTTATTGTAAATAAATATATATCTGTTGTAGGTGAACTAATAGATGAAGCTACAAAGAAGGACCAAACACTGGGCATCGTGATTGGTGTTGGCATTGGAGTGTTCTTTATCATAACGTGTACCATCATCATCATATGTCTATACAGGTAACCAGTTTGCTTTATCATAACATGTACCATCGTCATCATATGTCTATACAGGTAACCAGTTTGCTTTACAAGTGGCCCCTTGTTTGCTCTACTTGTGGCCACTTGCTTGCTGTACTCATGGCCCCTTGTTTGCTTTACTCGTGGCCCCTTGTTTGCTTTACTCGTGGCCCCTTGTTTGCTCTACTTGTGACCACTTGTTTGCTGTAATCTTGGCCCCTTGTTTGCTTTACTCATGGGCCCTTGTTTGCTTTACTCGTGGCCCCTTGTTTGCTGTACTAGTGGCCACTTGTTTGCTTTACTCATGGCCCCTTGTTTGCTCTACTAGTGGCCACTTGTTTGCTCTACTTGTGGCCACTTGTTTGCTGTAATCTTGGCCCCTTGTTTGCTTTACTCATGGCCCCTTGTTTGCTTTACTTGTGGCCCCTTGTTTGCTCTACTAGTGGCCACTTGTTTGCTCTACTTGTGGCCACTTGTTTGCTGTAATCTTGGCCCCTTGTTTGCTTTACTCATGGCCCCTTGTTTGCTTTACTCGTGGCCCCTTGTTTGCTTTACTTGTGGCCCCTTGTTTGCTCTACTAGTGGCCCCTTGTTTTTAGCTCACCTGAGCACTTGTGCTTATGGTGAGCTTTTAGGATCGCCCTGTGTCCGTCGTGCGTCGTCAATGTTTGCTTTAAACAACATCTCCTCTTAAACCCCTGGGCCAAAATTGATGAAACTTGCCACAAATGTTCCTTGCATGAAGCTCTTCCAAATTTGTTCAAAGAAACAAATTCCATGCAGAACTCTGGTTGCCATGGCAACCGAAAGGAAAAACTTTAAAAATCTTCTTGTCTGAAACCACAAGGCCTAGAGCTTAGATATTTGGCATTTAGCACCCTCTAGTGGAACTCTACAAAGATTGTTCAAATTATTTCCCTGGGGTCAAAATTGGCCCCACCCCAGGGGTCAATTCGTTTTACATGGACTTATATAGGAAAAACTTGAAAAATCTTCTTGTCTGAAACCACAAGGCCTAAAGCTCAAATATTTGGCATTTAGCACCCTCTAGTGGAACTCTACAAAGATTGTTCAAATTATTACCCTGGGGTCAAAATTGGCCCCACCCCAGAGGTCACTTCATTTTATATAGACTTATATAGGAAAAACTTTTTTTCTTTTAACCTTTGATTTTCTACATTTATCAACCAGATTTTATCACAAACTTTATGCCATCTTAAAATTCAATCTTTCCTGAACAATTCATTCACTGGTTGTTTAGTGATAAAATTTGAAACAAAACTTTTAGTAGCAGAGTGAAAATTTCAAGTATCAAAATTTCCATAGTTCTACCTACAGTCTCCAGTTATATTTAGATTCAAGCTTGGGAGATGTATTATGGTGGGTTATGGAGTTCATTTCTACTGTAGCAAGTGAATGACCTACTGAACTTTTCTATGTAGATCTGTTTCATGCAATATTAAGAACTTATCTGTGGAAGTTTTTATTGGGTTAATTTTGACATCTTCTATGATACTGACCAAATAAACATTCTGACTTAATAGCAATGAATATCAGGCTTTTCTGAATATTTTACTTTTCTGAATATTTTATTCAAATATGTAAGTAAATCAACAACAAAACATATATGTAGCACATTTTCAAAATGTTCAGACTATATTAACCCTAGACACAAATTTTTGCATGGGCGAACAGTGTAGATCCAGATCAGCCAGCACATCCGTGTCATCAGATCAGGATCTGCACTGTTCTCTTTTCGATTCATTAGGTTATTTCTGACTAAAATGGGACCAGTGCACATACTGATCAGTCGGCACAAATGTGCCAGCTGATCTGGATCTACACTTGTAACACATGCGGAAAAAATGTGTATATAAGGAGGAAAGAGTTTTGTTATGGCGTGTACATGTACAAAAAATGGCAAGTTAATTGGAGGTCTAAGAACTCCAGCATTTGATTTTTAGCTCACCTGAGCCATAGGCTCATGGTGAGCTATTGTGATCCGTCTTTGTCCGGCGTCCGGCGTCCGTCAACAATTTCCTTTAAACAACATCTCCTCTGAAACCACTTGATGGATTTTAACCAAATTTGTCCTGAAGCATCCTGGCACTGATGTCTACAAAAGTTGTTCAAATCATGACCACAGGGTCAAGGTCAAGGTCACTGCTGCTAAAAATAGAAATTCAGTCTTTGCTCAATTACTTGAATTTGCTTAGGGTTATTGACTCCAAACTTGGTACAATGTATATGGGTAGCTTATATCAAACGGCAGCTTGGGGTTGCTACTCAGGTGTCTGTGATCAAGGTCAAGGTCACTGTTGCTAAAAATAGAATTCAGTCTTTGCTCAATTACTTGAGTTTGATAAGGCCTATTGACTCCAAACTTGGTGTATGGGTAGCTTATATCAAAAGGCAGCTTGGGATTGCTACCCAGGTGCCTGTGATCAAGGTCAAGGTCACTATTGCTTAAAATAGAAATTCAGTCTTTGCTCAATTACTTGAGTTTGCTTAGGCCTATTGACTCCAAACTTGGTGTATGGGTAGCTTATATCAAAAGGCAGCTTGGGGTTGCTACCCAGATGTCTGTGATCAAGGTCAAGGTCACTGTTGCTAAAAATAGAAATTCGGTCTTTGCTCAATTACTTGAGTTTGCTTAGGCCTATTGACTCCAAACTTGGTGTATGGGTAGCTTATATCAAAAGGCAGCTTGGGATTGCTACCCAGGTGTCTGTGATTAAGGTCAAGGTCACTGTTCCTAAAAATAGAAATGCAGTTTCTACTTAATTACTTGAGATTGCTTTGGCCTATTGACTCCAAACTTGGTATATGGATAGCTTATATCTAGAGGCAGCTTGGGGTTGCTACCCAGGTGTCTATGATTAAGGTCAAGGTCACTGTTACTAAAAATAGAAATTCAGCTTCTACTTAATTACTTGAGATTGCTTTGGCGTATTGACTCCAAACTTGGTATATGGATAGCTTAAATTAAGAGGCAACTTGGGAAAGCTACCTACCTGTCTGTGAACAAGGTCAAGGTCACTGTTGCTAAAAAAAAGAAATTCAGTTTCCACTTAATAACTTGAGTTTGCTTTGGTTTTTTGACTCCACACTTGGTGTATGAGTAGCTTTTATCAAACGACAGCTTGGGATTGCTACCCAGGTGTCTCTGATCAAGGTTAAGGCCACAGTTGCTAAAATAGAAATTCAGTTTCCACTTAATAACTTGAGTTTGCTTTGGCATATTGACTCCAAACTTGGTATATGGGTAGCTTATAACAAGAGACAAATTGGGATTGCTAACCACTTGTCTGTGATCTAGTCAAGGTTACTGTTGCTAAAAATAAAAATTCAGTTTCTGGTTAATAACTTGAGTTTCATACTCAGGTGAGCGATTCAGGGCCATCATGGCCCTCTTGTTTCTACTAGTGGCCCCTTGTTTGCTCTACTAGTGGCCCCTTGTTTGCTCTACTAGTGGCCCCTTGTTTGCTCTACTAGTGGCCACTTGTTTGCTCTACTAGTGGCCACTTGTTTGCTGTACTCGTGGTCCCTTGTTTGCTGTACTCATGGCCCCTTGTTTGCTCTACAAGTGGCCACTTGTTTGCTGTACTAGTGGCCACTTGTTTGCTGTACTCGTGGCCCCTTGTTCGCTGTAATCTTGGCCCCTTGTTTGCTCTACTAGTGGCCACTTGTTTGCTGTACTTGTGGCCCTTTGTTTGCTGTGCTCTTAGCCCCTTGTTTGCGGCTGATCTGGATCTACACTGGTCGCAAATGCTTAAAAATGCCTATACCCAGTATATGGAGGAAAGGGATAATTGTTCCTGACTAAAGGAGCTGTGCTGTTTGATTTCCATCAAACAGCTGCAAATATGATGTGAGTACTTGTTTGTAACCAAGGAAGCATAACTAAAAGTGCTTGCTAATTTACCTGTCACTATTGTCCAGCTGTATTTAAAACAAAGAAACAAGAAATATTTAAGCCTTTTAATACTTTTTGCTACTGGTGGCTTGTTTGCAAGATTTAACAGTGAATTACAATTTCAAATACAGATAAGTAAAATAACCAGCCAGATGGCTTCACTCCATTAATTTGGACCTTCTATTTTCTGAAACTGACCAAATTGGCAGTGTTCGCCTAGCCATGTTTGTCAAACAAGCAAGCACATCTGGGGGCTCTTGTTCCTTACAAAAAAAAAAACATGAACAACTTTACTGCAGTATTTGTACATTATTAAAGTGTTGTGTTTTTCTAAAGAATAAAAATTATTGTTTGCTGTTATTCCAGGTGTTATGGAAGAAATAACTCCCGTGAACCTGGTACAATTCCTTCTCGCTACCACAGCAACGGACATATTCCCGGCAATGGGAACGGCCATGCTGTACAGGTAGTAGACAACCAGCAGATGGTGGGCGGAGTCTACGAGATGGAGGCATATACCCCAATGTTACAGAATCTTCCAGAGAACGAGCATTCGGATTCAAAGGTATGCCTCACATGTACACAAATTTCCTGTGTAATGCTAACATACAGAAAGCATTGCCTTATACAAATAACTTAGCTTTTTACTTTTTGACTGGTTCGCAACTTAACATGAAAATATTTCAGATAGCACAATTCTCTACTGATATATTGTAGGATCCACTAAATACTTGAGTTCAAACTCAATTGAGTTTTACTCGTTTACTCAAACATGTTTTTGAATATTTTTTTAATCCAACTATGACACTAACATGTTTTCAAAACTAGAAATTTTAACCAATTCTTATAACCTATTTCATTCATTTAAGGCTGTATTTCTTTAAAATTTTGAAATTTTGAACTTCGAGCTGAGTTTAAAATCTCACTCAATATTTTTTTTATTATTGGGCATGATAAAATTGTTTTAAGTTGTGGTGTTTCTTTACGGTGTGGAAAATGCAGTATTTTTATCCCTACACCATATTGGTTTTGTTGACCCTTTCCTCCATAGATACACCTTTATTGCATGGGCAAACAGTTTAGATCCAGATCAGCTGGCACGTCTGTGCCATCTGATCAGGATCTAAACTGTTCGCTTTTTAGCTCACCTGTCACGTAGTGACAAGGTGAGCTTTTGTGATCGCAATTTGTTCGGCGTCCGTCCGTCGTCCGTCCGTCCGTAAACATTTACTTTAAACGACATCTCCTCTTAAACCCCTGGGCTAAAGTTGATGAAACTTGCCACAGATGTTCCTTGCATGAAGCTCTTCCAAATTTGTTCAAAGAAATCAATTCCATGCAGAACTCTGGTTGCCATGGCAACCTAAAGGAAAAACTTTAAAAATCTTCTTCTCTGAAACCACAAGGCCTAGAGCTTAGATATTTGGCATTTAGAACCCTCTAGTGGAACTCTACAAAGATTGTTCAAATTATTTCCCTGGGGTCAAAATTGGCCCCGCCCCAGGGGTCACTTCATTTTTCATAGACTTATATAGGAAAAACTTTAAAAATCTTCTTGTCTGAAACCACAAGGCCTAGAGCTTAGATATTTGGCATTTTGCACCCTCTAGTGGAACTCTACAAAGATTGTTCAAATTATTTCCCTGGGGTCAAAATTGGCCCCGCCCCAGGGGTCACTTCATTTAACAAAGACTTATATAGGAAAAACTTTAAAAATCTTCTTGTCTGAAACCACAAGGCCTAGAGCTTAGATATTTGGCATTTATCACCCTCTAGTGGAACTCTACAAAGATTGTTCAAATTATTTCCCTGGGGTCAAAATTGGCCCCGCCCCAGGGGTCACTTCATTTTACAAAGACTTGTATAGGAAAAACTTTAAAAATCTTCTTGTCTGAAACCACAAGGCCTAGAGCTTAGATATTTGGCATTTAGCACCCTCTAGTGGAACTCTACAAAGATTGTTCAAATTATTTCCCTGGGGTCAAAATGGGCCCCGCCCCAGGGGTCACTTCATTTTACATAGACTTATAAAGGAAATCTTTAAAAATCTTCTTCTCACAAACCACAATGCGTACAGCTTAGGTATTTGGTAAGTAGCATTGTCTAATGGATGTCTACTAAATTTGTTCACATTATGTCCCCTTGGCCAAAATCTGCCACGCCCTAGGGTTCTCTTGGTTTACATATAGTTATATAGGAAAAACATGAAAATCATTTTTCTCCAAAACTAATAGGACTAGATCTTAGATATTTGGTGCTGTGTATTGTGTAGAGAACCTTTATCAACTTTGTTTAAAAGTTGGCCCTTGGGTCAAAATTGTCCCCGCCCCGGGGGCCCTTAATATGTGAAAAAGGCAAAAATCTTGTTAGCTCACCTGTCACGTAGTGACAAGGTGAGCTTTTGTGATCGCAATTTGTCCGGCATCCGTCCGTCCGTCAACTTTTACTTTAAACGACATCTCCTCTTAAACCCTTGGGCCAAAGTTAATGAAACTTGCCACAGATGTTCCTTGCATGAAGCTCTTCCAAATTTGTTCAAAGAAATCAATTCCATGCAGAACTCTGGTTGCCATGGCAACCTAAAGGAAAAACTTTAAAAATCTTCTTGTCTGAAACCACAAGGCCTAGAGCTTAGATATTTGGCATTTAGCACCCTCTAGTGGAACTCTACAAAGATTGTTCCAATTATTTCCCTGGGGTCAAAATTGGCCCCACCCCAGGGGTCACTTCATTTTACATAGACTTATATAGGACAAACTTTAAAAAATCTTCTTGTCTGAAACCACAAGGCCTAGAGCTTAGATATTTGGCATTTTGCACCCTCTAGTGGAACTCTACAAAGATTGTTCAAATTATTTCCCTGGGGTCAAAATTGGCCCCGCCCCAGGGGTCACTTCATTTTACATAGACTTATATATATAGGAAAACTTGAAAAATCTTCTTGTCTGAAACCACAAGGCCTAGAGCTTAGATATTTGGCATTTAGCACCCTCTAGTGGAACTCTACAAAGATTGTTCAAATTATTTCCCTGGGGTCAAAATTGTCCCCGCCCCGGGGGCCCTTTATATGTGAAAAAGGCAAACTTTAAAAATCTTACTACTGAAAACCTAAATGCCTAAAGCTTAGATATTTGGTATGTAGCATTGTCTAGTGGATATCTACCAAATCTGTTCAAATTATGTCCCCATGGCCAAAATTGGCCATGCCCCAGGGTTCTCTTAGTTTACTTTGATTTTTTATAGGAAAACATGAAAAATCATTTTTCTCCGAAACTAATAGGACTAGACCTTAGATATTTGGTGTTGAGTATTATGAAGAGACCTATACCAACATTGTTTAAATGTTGGCCCTGGGGTCAATTTTGGCCCCGTCCTGGGGGCCCTTAATATGTAGAAAAGGCAATTTTTATGCCCCCGCCATATAATGGCGGAAGGGCATATAGTGTTCACCCTGGCTGTGGGTGGGTGGGTGGGTGGGTGGATGTGTGTGTCAGTGTGTGTGTATGTTCGAAAATCGTGTCAGCTCTGTAACTTTGTTATTTCTTATTGGATTTTAAAATAACTTGGTATGAATGTTCACCATATCAAGACGGTGTGTCGCGTACAATACCCATGCCCGTAGGTCCAAGGTCAAGGTCACTGTTACTAAAAATAGCATTTTCTTGTCCGGGCTGTAACTTCCTTATGATTAGAGGGATTTGAAAATAACTTGGCACAAATGTTCACCATGACAAGGCGGTGTGTCGCGTACAACACCCATGCCTGTAGGTCCAAGGTCAAGGTCACTGTTACTAAAAATAGAATTCTGTTGGAAAAATCTTGTCCGCTCTGTAACTTTGTTATTTCTTAATGGATTTTAAAATAACTTGGTATAAATATCCACCATATCAAGACGGTGTGTCGCGTACAATACCCATGCCTGTAGGTCCAAGGTCAAGGTCACTGTTACTAAAAATAGAATTTTCTTGTCCGGGCTGTAACTTCCTTACGAATGGAGGGATTTGAAAATAACTTGGCACAAATGTTCACCATGACAAGGCGGTGTGTCGCGTACAACACCCATGTCTGTAGGTCCAAGGTCAAGGTCACTGTTACTAAAAATAGAATTTTGTTGGAAAAATCGTGTCCGCTGTGTAACTTTGTTATTTCTTATTGGATTTTAAAATAACTTGGTATGAATGTTCACCATATCAAGATGGTGTGTCGCGTACAATACCCATGCCTGTAGGTCCAAGGTCAAGGTCACTGTTACTAAAAATAGAATTTTCTTGACCGGGCTGTAACTTCCTTATGAATGGAGGGATTTCAAAATAACTTGGCACAAATGTTCACCATGACAAGGCGGTGTGTCGCGTACAACACCCATGCCTGTAGGTCCGAGGTCAAGGTCACTATTACTAAAAATAGAATTTTGTTGGAAAAATCGTGTCCGCTCTGTAACTTTGTTATTTCTTATTGGATTTTAAAATAACTTGGTATGAATGTTCACCATATCAAGACGGTGTGTCGCGTACAATACCCATGCCTGTAGGTCCAAGGTCAAGGTCACTGTTACTAAAAATAGAATTTTCTTGTCTGGGCTGTAACTTCCTTATGAATGGAGGGATTTCAAAATAACTTGGCACAAATGTTCACCATGACAAGGCGGTGTGTCGCGTACAACACCCATGCCTGTAGGTCCAAGGTCAAGGTCACTGTTACTAAAAATAGAATTTTGTTGGAAAAATCGTGTCCCGTCTGTAACTTTCTTATTTCTTATTGGATTTTAAAATAACTTGGTATGAATGTTCACCATATCGAGACGGTGTGTCGCGTAAAGTACCCATGCCTGTAGGTCCAAGGTCAAGGTCACTGTTACTAAAAATAGAATTCTGTTGGAAAAATCTTGTCCGCTCTGTAACTTTGTTATTTCTTAATGGATTTTAAAATAACTTGGTATAAATATCCACCATATCAAGACGGTGTGTCGCGTACAATACCCATGCCTGTAGGTCCAAGGTCAAGGTCACTGTTACTAAAAATAGAATTTTCTTGTCCGGGCTGTAACTTCCTTATGAATGGAGGGATTTCAAAATAACTTGGCACAAATGTTCACCATGACAAGGCGGTGTGTCGCGTACAACACCCATGTCTGTAGGTCCAAGGTCAAGGTCACTGTTACTAAAAATAGAATTTTGTTGGAAAAATCGTGTCCGCTGTGTAACTTTGTTATTTCTTATTGGATTTTAAAATAACTTGGTATGAATGTTCACCATATCAAGATGGTGTGTCGCGTACAATACCCATGCCTGTAGGTCCAAGGTCAAGGTCACTGTTACTAAAAATAGAATTTTCTTGACCGGGCTGTAACTTCCTTATGAATGGAGGGATTTCAAAATAACTTGGCACAAATGTTCACCATGACAAGGCGGTGTGTCGCGTACAACACCCATGCCTGTAGGTCCGAGGTCAAGGTCACTGTTACTAAAAATAGAATTTTGTTGGAAAAATCGTGTCCGCTCTGTAACTTTGTTATTTCTTATTGGATTTTAAAATAACTTGGTATGAATGTTCACCATATCAAGACGGTGTGTCGCGTACAATACCCATGCCTGTAGGTCCAAGGTCAAGGTCACTGTTACTAAAAATAGAATTTTCTTGTCTGGGCTGTAACTTCCTTATGAATGGAGGGATTTCAAAATAACTTGGCACAAATGTTCACCATGACAAGGCGGTGTGTCGCGTACAACACCCATGCCTGTAGGTCCAAGGTCAAGGTCACTGTTACTAAAAATAGAATTTTGTTGGAAAAATCGTGTCCCGTCTGTAACTTTCATATTTCTTATTGGATTTTAAAATAACTTGGTATGAATGTTCACCATATCGAGACGGTGTGTCGCGTAAAGTACCCATGCCTGTAGGTCCAAGGTCAAGGTCACTGTTACTAAAAATAGAATTTTCTTGTCCGGGCTGTAACTTCCTTATGAATGGATGGATTTCAAAATAACTTGGCACAAATGTTTACCATGACAAGGCGGTGTGTCGCCTACAACACCCATGCCTGTAGGTCCAAGGTCAAGGTCACTGTTACTAAAAATAAAATTTTGTTATAAAAATCTTGTCTGCTCTGTAACTTTGTTATTTCTTATAGGATTTTAAAATAACTTGGTATAAATGTTTATTATATCAAGACGATGTGTTGTGTACAATACCCATGCCTGTAGGTCCAAGGTCAAGGTCACTGTTACAAAAAATAGAAATTTCTTGTACTAGCTATAACTTCATTATTAACAGAGTGATTTCAAAATAATTTGGCAGAAATGTTCACTATGACAAGGCGTTGTGTTGTGTACAATTCCCATGCCTGTAGGTCCAAGGTCAAGGTCACTATTACTAAAACCAGAATTTTCTTGTCTGGGCTGTGAGTTTGTTATTACTTATTAGATTTTCAATTAACTTGCTATAAATGTTCACGATGACAAACATGCATAGCGGGGGCATCCGTGTCCTATGGACACATTTCTAGTTAAAAATCTTCCTACTGGAAACCTCATGCCTTAAGCTTAGATATTTGGTATGTAGCATTGTCTAGTGGATATCTACCAAGTTTGTTCAAATTATGTCCCCTGGGCCAGAATTGGCCATGCCCTAGGGTTCTTTTAGTTTACATTGATTTATATAGGAAAACATATATAATCATTTTTCTCTGAAATTAATGCGACTATTATTAGATATTTCGTGTTGAATATTGTGAAGAGACCCTTTACCAGCATTATTTAAATGTTGGCTCTGGGGTAAAACTGAAAGTACTTTTGTACTCAGGTGAGCGATTTAGGGCCACCATGGTCCTCTTGTTTATTCATTAGATTATTTCTGACCAAAATGCGACCAGTGCAGATCCTGATCAGACAGCATGGATTTGCCGGCTGATCTGAATCTACACTGGTCGCTCATGCGTAAAAATGCGTATATATGGAGGAAAAGTGTTGAAGGTTACAACAGCTGTAAGAATGTTGTTTTTGTTACAGGGTGGTGGAGGCAGTAACGTGATCTTGACACCAAATGGAGCCAAGCTTAATGGCTTCATCAGCTTTAAACAGAACGGCTTGAAGAACGGCCAGATAACAAACGGTCATGCCCCACTCAATCAGTTCCTTCATGATTCAGAGGTACGTCTTTATCTTGTCAGCTGTTCTGTATTGGTGTTACTATGGTAAAGTTCTGATGGTCAGTAACCATTTACTAACAGATTGCTGGATAGTAAAATGGTTTGGTAAGTGACATGTTTGCATTCCTGAATGTTGTTAGTCTAATTTCATGTACAGCTGTTTAATTTCATTATGATTCCAACGATGTTTTCCACAAATCACTTGTGACTATGCTTTTTAGGACTTAAATACATGCATTTTCAAGATATTTGTATGCTTCAATAATGGATTGTAAACATTTACTTAGTGTTCTTATTTAGCCATTTCCCCACAGTTCAAAATGCACACAGAAAAATCCTTTGCTAATGATACATGTACTACATAGATACTGCTTAACCCTTTCTTCCATATATACACGTTTTTACGCATGTGCGACCAGTGTAGATCCAGATCAGCCGGCACATCCGTGCCATCTGATCAGGATCTGCATTGGTCGCATTTTGGTCAGAAATAACCTAATGAATCAAAAAGCAAACAGTTTAGATACTGATTAGACGGCAAGGATGTGCCGGCTGATCTGGATCTAAACTGTTCGCACACAAATTAAAGGTGTATCTATGGATTTAAGGGTTAAATCACAGGGGGTCATATCAATCCAGAACATATTTGTGCCATCTGGATAGTACTCATCCCCCGTCCAGAACTAGGATTATCTCCCCTACCATCTTTGTTATATGTTGGAAGTAAAATATTCCTCATTTTTACAGACAATCGCTAGTTAATAATTGATAAGTATGTTAAATCATTTTTTTTTTGGCAAGGATACCAAAAGTTGTAGGCTTCATGGTCAGCAGTAACCTAATGATTCAAAAAGCAACCTAATGATTCAAAAAGCAACCTAATGATTCAAAAAGCAAACAGTGAAGATCCTGATCTGAAAGCATATCTACAATACAGTAGTTTTAGATACATATATTTCTGATTTTAGGAGACGAGGGATTTGATAGCAGCAATGTTGGTGGGCGATCATGAACAATGTATGACGGCAGATGTTGGGGAAGATAGCTTCACAAGAAGCCGCTTCGAGGATTTGGGCTCACTTGATAATATTGACACGGGTAGTTCAGAGGACGGGTTTCACAAGACGTGTGGGAAGAGCGTCGGCGGGAGTGGCCGGAATAGCACGGAGGATAGTGGGGAAGGTAGTCTGTCGGCCAGTGATCATACCTCTTCTGATTCAGGTAGAAATTCTGTTCACCGGTTAGAAAGGACTGACACGGGTGATACGGCTGTGTTTTGTGGTGGCTCTGTTCCTCGGGGGATGTCATCATCGTCGCGCAGTACAAATACGGGTGTTGTTGCAGGGAGCGGGAGAGCAGACTTGCCAGTTTATATACCTCAGGCCTCGCCATCATGCGAGGACACCATTTTGCATGGCGGGACATGTCATCCGCCAGCTTCAGCATTAAATGTTCAGGAATCAGTTTCGGGTTTAATTTTACCTCATGATGTAAATATGATGCATTCTCCAGGTACGTCACCTGCGGTTCATGCCTCATACTTACCAACAACCATTGCTACCTCAGCCCCATATTCTCAGGCTAATAGACTGACTGACAACATGTCCAGTGCGTTGAGTTCAGGTGTTGAAGGAGATCATACGGGAATATTACCTCAGGATTTATGTAATGGTTCGCCACTAGACGGCAGTGCAAAGTCACGCCGACACAGGCATCCAGCAGCAAGTAATGGCGTTCCACCTCAGTTACACCCATCTGGAACAGTTTCCAGGTATCCGGAAAGAATTAACTGTGTATTGCCTCACATAAACAATGAAAATCATACTTCGGTCAGTTTTGGACCTCAGGGACATTTAAATGGACTCAGTTTGGCAGAAAACAATCCCTCACAGAACCGGCAAGAGGCCAGCATTTTAGTGGATTCAAGGAACGGACATATTGCACAATTACCTCAGGAGAATCGTGTTTGTTCGACTCAAGCTCCGGGTGAAGTTCGGTCAACTTCGGTCAAAAAATCACCTCGACTTAAGAATCACGTTCACGTTTAACTTGGGATATTTTGTACAAAGAAATTTGACCTCGGAAATTACGTTTTCATTGCACAAAAAAATTGGTTTTCATTGAACAAAAAATGTTCTCTTGTATTTTTTGTTACCACATTACCTCTATATTGAATTTTATACCTCATTATACATGAAAAGAATCATAACTATGGACGAAGGAATTTCATAACAGGGACTTACTTCTTGATTCAATTTTTATTTCTCATTATATAGTGACACTTATGCGGGTAATTTTAGCCAATGTGTGTTTTGTTTTTATTGAGTTAGTGTTATGCACATTTTTGGACAAACGGTATTTTTTTAACTTGCATATTTTATTGAACTACAGAATATCGATAAAATATCATGAATATTAATGAAGAGTGATGAATATTAATGAAGGAGAAGTGTTCTACTACATCGTTAAAGGCATCAGAAGTGCTAATTAATTTGTTTTATCAAATGAAAAAAGCAGAAATAGACTGCCATTGTTTTAGTGAACCCAGTGTTTTATGTGTAAAACATTATTAGAAGGGTGTGTAACAGTAACTCTTAACATGACACTGTTTAAATTGAGAATTGTGAAACACAACAAATCAAGAAAATCTACAAATATGTTCCTAACTTAACCCTTAAATTAAGGGTTAATGTTTTATTGTGATTTTATTTAAAGTAGGCCTCCAATAACTGATCACAAAAGTATGTTTCCATTAAATGAAGGATCAGCTTCAGAAAGTAATGATGTTTCCTATTTCATACTTGGTGTTCACATGTAAATAATTGAAGTAATTGATAAACCAAGTGTTAAGAGATATATTAAAGCCCAGTCAGGTTTTAAGGATATTAAAGGTAAATCAGGTATGTTAAGAGTTACCGTCATTCACCCTATTAAGTGCGTGTTTTCTGTGTTATTTGGATTTTGTTAATAATGGAGTATTAAGACGTATATAGTAAAGTATTTTATTATTATGATATTATATTCCTTACCTTAAATATTGGTGAACTGGACAAAATTAGTGTAATTATACATTTGAACCCTTGCCATCCAGAACTAGGATTATCTCCCCTACCATCTTTGTTATATGTATGAAGTAAAATATTTCACATTTTTACAGACAATCGCTAGTTAATAATTGATGTGTATGTTACATCATTTTTACCAAAAGTTGTAGCTTTAGGAAGGAGAAACATTTTCTGGAATTTTAATTTTTGAATTTGTTACGGAACTACAGAACAAAAATAATTTATCACACAGAAATAATAAGGGCCCAAGATTATAAAACAGAGATTGGAGACCAGTCTGAAATCTCAAGCATCTGATTGGTTGAAAACGTGACCAGTCGCCATTTCAGGCAATCAGATGCTTGATATTTGAGACTGGTCTCCTGATTAAGTTTGATGGTCTTGGGCACAGCTATAAGATGGTGCCTGGTGAAGAGGGTTAAAGGTTTCCCTTAGGGAGTTTCACTTCATAGCTAATCACACTTTTAGGATGAAGTTTTGCCAATATTAAAGGAGGGGAGTTTGCCTCTGTGTGTTAAAACAATTCCTGGTGCATTGTTAATACATGACTGTGTACATTCAAATAACTAACTGATGCTGGATTTTCAGTATTTATGTAATTAAAATATTGGTTATGTTTTTTTTCTTTCAAAGTTTAACGAGACACATTAAAAAAAAATGAGCGAAAATTTAAAAGACGTGACAGCATAAATGTGTTGATAATAATTAAGAATAAAGTTTCAAAAATTGGGGGTCTGTACAACTTTAATGACCCTTAACACAAAGCAAAGAAATTGTTGTATTTGGCTGTAACCATGTAAGCGATGTTTGGCACTCATTTTCTTATCACTGGAGGGCACTAGACAACTTTTGGGGCCTTTGTGAAGGGGAATTTTGCATTGTTTTAAGCCAAAAGACAAAAAAAAGCAATTTTAAGTCATATATGCATGTTTTGACTTTGAAGTTTCACTCTTGCTCATAACACTGTGTTCTATCGCTGATTATTATAGCTAGTATATTTTGTGACTTAAGACTTACATATAAAACATTTTATCAACTATGTCCCCTTTGGGATGTCCCTTTCTATTTAAGATATTTGAGGTGCATTTTTATTCTGAGATAGGTGAAAGAAACATACTATTTTGAGAGGGGTAGGGGCCCATATTTGGTCCCAAAAATGACCAAACAAGTGCCCTGCATTGAAATGCCTAACATCTCTTGGTGTTTTTTTGTTTTTTTTTTGTAAAAACAGTTCAAGCTGGGCCTGGGGGAAGATATGCTGTAAAATGTGTTTACTTTTCAGAACAGTTATTAATAACAATCTGTTAACTTTTCAGAACAGTTATTTAATAACAATGCACCATGGATTATTGTTTAGGCATTCAAGTTGAAACCGGTGGAGTTGTTTTACAAGATTTTGATAAAATGAATATTTTAAGCTTTGTACATGTTTTATTCATGATTCAGTTAAAGAGGTCTGCTCAAAGAAATCTTTTTGTAATATTTACCATTTACTCCATATACCATTTTTATCGCATGTGTGAACAGTGTAGATCCAGATCAGCCGGAACATCCATGAATTCTGATCAGGATCTGCACTATTCGCTTTTTGATTTATTAAGTCATTTGTGATCAAAAAGCAAACAGTGCAGATGAACAGACGGCATGGACGTGCCAGCTGATCTGGATCTACATTGTTCTCACATCAGATAAAATACTTATATATGGAGGAAAGGGTCGAAAACTTAAATCTGAATATTCTATTGACTCATTTCATAGATCTTCTAAGTGTACTTTACATAAATGCTGATTTCTGATTCTGTACCTTGTTGCTGGCAAAAAATTTCAAAATATTTAATTTCTATTAACTCTTTCCTCCATAGATACACCTTTATTGCCAGGGTGAACAGTTTAGATCCAGGTCAGCCAATTCAGGATCTAAACTGATCGCTTTTTGATTCATAAGGTTATATCTGACCAAAATGTGACCAGTGCAGATCCAGATCAGATGGCATGGATGTGCCGGCTGATCTAAACCTACACTGTTCGCAAATGCGTAAAATGCACTGGTGGCATTTTGGTCAGAAATAACCTAACAAAATCAAAATACAAACAGTGCAGATCCTGATCAGATGGCACGGACGTCGGGCAATAAAGGTGTGTCATTGGAGTTAAGGGTTAAACACACTGTTTACTTTACGAAATTGTGATGGCAAGATTAGTGCTGAGTTGTGAACATTTTTATTGTGTAAACTGATAGTCCATTAACAATACATCACCTTTACTGATGCTTGTGCCTGGTATAAATCAGTAAAAATAAAGGGATTTTCAAAGCTGTTCTTGGTGAAACTTATTAATTAAACTTTTACTTTCTGTTATGGTGGAAATGTTTTATCCTTTACTTCATGTATACTACTTTATGACATAGGCAAACAAAGTAGATCCAGATCAGCTGCCACATCCATGCTGGTCAGGATCTGCACTGTTTGCTTTTAAATTCATTAGGTTATATCTGACAAAAAATGTGGCCAGTGCAGATCCTGAAGGCATGGATGTGCTGGCTGATCTGGATCTACACTGGTCACATGTGCTTTAAAGTTAATTTCTATTGAGTAAAGGGTTAAGGAAAATCAGGGCCCAAGATCATAAAACTAAGTTTTGAGATCAGTCTCAAATCTCAAGGATCTGATTGGCTGAAATGGCGACTGGTCGCCATTTCAGCCAATCAGATGCTTGAGATTTGAGACTGGTTTCCATCTCAGCTTTATAACCTTCAGCCCAGTTGGTTAGCTTGTTCACAAACAGAGATAAAGGTGATGGATTTTCATGGATCTGTAGTATATGAACACGTTTTGTTAAGAGCATTTTAATTTACAGAAGAATCTGGGATATGATCTGAAGTTTAAATGCATTTATCTCTGTGAAATTCTATTTTATTTTATGTTATATTTTCACATATTTTCACATATTCTGAGAGCAAAATTATTTTCTAACTACAGTCAACTATAAAAATCTTAAACTTATTTTATACCAATTTCTCATTGGTTACGATGTAATGGAGCTTTTCCTCAGAATATGTACCATTCAGTTATTTTATCACAGTGGTTTTTATTGGTGATGTAGAGTGCCCACTTACAGCCTTCATTGTGCTACACACAACAACAAACCTGTCAGAACTAGACTACCTTTACCTAAATGTTCCTTCTTATCTGTCAATTTATTTTATGAACAATTTTAGGATAGACAGTTACAGTCATGGTTTTAAAACTCTTCAGCCTTTTTTTATAAGGGACTATACCTCAGAATTTTGTATGCATGGCATTATTTTAAAAATTTCATTAAGCTATTTTGATTTTTAAAATCCTATATTATCGTCACGTTTATAATTCTAACAGTACAAGTACTCTTACTGCAGAGCTACATTCAGCTATCATTGTTTTTATTCCTTTTCTCCATAGATACACCTTAAATGCCTTTGGGAAAACAGTGTAGATCTAGATCAGCCAGCACATCTTTGCCATCTGATCAGGATCTACACCATTCGGTTTTAGATTCATTAGTTTGTTTCTGACCAACATGTAACCTGTGCAGATCTTGATCAGACAGCATGGATGTGCCAAGGATCTGGATCTACACTGGTCACACTTGCATAAAATTGTGCATATATAGAGTAAAGGGCTAACCCTTTCCTCCATATATTTGAATGTTCATGCATGTGCGACCAGTGGAGATCCTGATCAGCCGGCACATCGGTGACATCTGATCACGATTTGCATTGGTCGATTAATAAATAAACTAATGAATAAAAAAACAGACAGTTTAGATCCTGATCATATGGCAGGGATGTGCTGGCTGATCTGGATCTACATTGTTCGCCCACGTAATAAAGGTGTATCTATGAAGGAAAGGGTTAAAGCTTGGATTAAGATTAACAGGTAAGTCGTATGAAGATGACCTGTTTTATCTTCCTGTTTTTCAAGATCTAAACTTATTTTAAGTATAATATCAAACTTTGATGATTTTTTTTCTTTTAATAAAGAACAGTTTTTCAGTTAAAATAAATACATTTTACAGAAATGAAGATGTGTATGTATGTTTTGTGACAGATTTAAGAAAAGAAAAAGACCTTGTTATTTTTCTGAATTTTTCTGAAATTAGTGAAAGGAGTAAATTATCATAGTCTTTACAGATTTGTCTGTAAAAACACTGTAGAAATATCAAAATTCTATATTATACAGAATGTTTAACAATAGCCAGCAAAACTTAATGGAAAAACAACTACATACAAATATTTTTTTTATTCTTTTGTCAATTCTTTCTTTTTATTATAGCAGCGACATTTAAAAATTGATAAAAAGTTTACAGCAAGAATCTTACTCCTAACATTGATCAATTTAACCATTAACTGCACAGCATATATCACATCTGTGATAAGTTTTGATCCAGATCACCATGCAGAATAAGCCTTTATTCTATATACTTTTATGGCAAGGGCAAACAGTGTAGATCCAGATCAGCCAGCACATCTGTGATCAGATTCATGTAACCCGCCTATGTTCGGGTTAGTACCGCACTTCTACTATCTCGCCATAGAGTTAGCTTTTATGGTAGAGCGTCAGACTAGCATGCGAGGGGTCCCGGGTTCAATCCTTGGTTCAGGCGTGGATTTTTCAGAACCCTTGTTACATCCATTAGGTTATTTTTACCAAAAAGCAATCAGTGTAGATCCTGATCAGATGGCATAGATGTGCTGACTGATCTGGATCAACACTGTTCACCTATGATAAAAAGGGTATATATGGAGTAATGGGTGTAGCAGTCTCACCAGGTCCTACAAATTACTTTATTCAGGCAATAAATATCTGCACGCCCTTCCCCCCAATGAGCAGGATTAGTTCATTTCATTAATTATAGGAGTTCAAGGTTAAATCTCTCAGTTGTAAAAAAAAACTTGCAAAATGTGAATATGAGATATCCCAAATCTACACTAGTCTTTTTCAAAATAAGGCCGGGCCCAAGATCAGAAGACAGCTGAGCCCAGTCTCTGTTCTTACTAATCACAAGCTAAGTTTGTAGACTGGTTTCCTGTCTTAGTTTTATGATCATTTGATTGGTCCATTTGAAAACTGATCTTCATTTCAACCAATGAGATGCTTGATATTTGACTGGTTTCTTGTCTTGGTTTTAAGATCTTTTGATTGGTCCATTTGGAGACTGATCTTCATTTCAACCAATCAGATGCTTGAGATTTGACTGGTTTCCAGCTTGGGCCCAGGTATGCTGGAAACAATGCTATGTAGACTCTACCTCAGCAGAGACCTCTTGCTCCTTGTCCACTCAGGGAGCGTAACATTGTATTAGGAGCGAGGGTCATCTCTTGTTTTAATGAACACAGCACGCCTTTCACAGATGAATGTTGAAGCAGCTATGAATCACAGCTGATCATTGCATGCTGATAGTATTTACCCATTGACCTTGACAGGATAGGGCTTTTATCAAACAGGTGACCAGTGTAGATCCAGATCTGATGATAAGGATCTACATTGTTAGCTTTTAGATACATTCAATTATTTCTGACCAAGCTGCGACCAGTGAAGATCCAGATCAGACACCATGGATTTGCTGGCTGGTCTGGATCTACACCAGTCGCACATGAGTAAAAACCTGTGTATATCCAGTAATGGGCTATCCAAGCTCTGTGATATTTTCTAACCTTTGGTTACGATATTTAAATTAGGCTGTGCAGGTGGAACTTTTTTTTTCCAAAAAAATTAAAACAAATATACCGGAAAACATGTCTGGTCTTTTTTTCGACACGGATATGACTGCACGTTATAAAACTGAGCATGGAAACCATTTTCAAATCTCAAGCATGTGATTGACTGAAATGCATTTTCAAATCTCAAGCATGTGATTGACTGAAATGGCGACCAGTTGCCATTTCAGCTAATCAGATCCTTGAGATTTGAGACTGGTTTACAATCTCAGTTTTAGAACCTTCACCCCAGTGGTCAGCTTGATTACATGGCTGCTTCATGATTATTGCTTTATGCTTTGACATGTCGGTAAGACGGATATTTCAGAGAATAAGCTCCAGACTTCTATCTACATTCATGTAAAAATGCTTTAACTACTGCACATTTAATGGTAACTTCTGTTTTCGCACTAGTCTTTGTTTCATTGGGTAACTATGTTTTATTCCCAATAAAATTACAGATTGGTCCCAAGGTTATAAAACTGAGAATGGAAACCAGTCTCAAATCTCAAGCATCTGACTGGCTGAAATGGCGACGAGATTCTTGAGATTTGAGACTGGTTTCAAATCTCAGTTTTATAACCATCAGCACTAGTTACTAGAGTGTTTTAAAATGAAACAGCATTTTTAAACCATCCATTTCAGACTTTGTTCATAAAGTTTTTAATCATCCATTTATTGATTTTTTTTTAACATTTCAGGGAGAATAACTCTTGCTATCATCCTTTGGTGTGCTTTTTTGTTTTTGTTTTGTTTTTTGCCTAAAACTAACGTAGGGTTTGTAATAAAAACAAATATTTTTAAGTTCAAAGGGGCAAGAAATGTTGATAAGATGTAATAACAAACTCTCTCTACTTTATTTTTATTATTTTTTAAATTTTAATTTAATTTTTTTTAAGTTTAACAGCAGAGAGTGCTTTAGTGCTATATTTAGTGATAATTATGCAATTGATAAATATTTTAATTTTTTCTTTACATAAAGTTTTAATTTTTCTGTCTCTTGTTTTATGTAGAAAGCAACATATTTTATTAGGCTTTAACCCTATACTACATAGATACACCTTTACTGTCTGGGTGAAGAGTGTAGATCCTGATGTGCCAGCTTATCTAGATCTACACTTTTCTCTTTTTGATGAATTAGATTATTTCTGACCAAAAAGCGAACAGTGCAGATTTTGGTCACACAGCATGTGCTGGCTGATCTGGATCTACACTGGTCACACATGCAATAAAATGCGTATATATACTCAACAAAAAAAGAAACCTGACACTGTAACTTTGAATAAGTATGAGGTGCATATTCAAAATCTATATATTTTTTGCACCATCCAAAAAAAAATAACCACTGAATCACTTGTTTCATGCACCAAAAATATCAAAATGCATAATTAAGTTCAAAATATGCACAATTTTTATTACATACCACAATTCAATTAGCTTTAAATCTGATTCCAGGAAAATACACCAAATATAAAGTGTCAGGTTTCTATTTTTGTTGAGTATATATAGAGTAAAAGGGTTAATATGTCCAGTAACAGTTTATATATGCATCCAATGCCCAAGGTTTTAAAACTGAGATTGTAAACCAGTCTCAAATCTCAAGGATCTGATTGGCTGAAATGGTGACTGGTCGCCATTTCAGCCAATCAGGTGCTTGAGATTTGAGACTGGTTTCCATGCTCAGTTTTATAATGTTGGGCACGGGTGTCAGAATATTATGAGCTTATTCAAGAAATTCAAATAGCCATTAAGTTGAGAAAATTGTAGAATCTGCAGTTGTTTAGCAACCTCTTTTCTCTGAATTGTATTAGTTCTTTTTTGGTAATTAATTGTCTTTGTGTTCATTGAGTGATGTAAATGTCTATTTTATAAATCATCTTAATATCTACCTCGTAATTTTGTTAATTTCATTATCAAATTACCATGATTTCGGCATAATTTATTCAACATAGGCAGTCAAACCAACATGGTCCTGGACACAATCATGTATCTCTGGAATTTTTGTACCGTATATACTCAGCCATTAGTCGAGGTTTTTTCCTTTCATTGATTTTCTCAAGGTTACACAGGCGATGTTTTGAGCCGTATATACCTGTATAAAAGTTGCTTAAAAAGTCCCAATTTAAGCAGTTTTTCAACTCGACTTATGAATGAGTCAAGGTAAAAACGGCCATAGAGGTGGAAATACACCCCTCGACTTATGAACGGATCGACCTATGGCTGAGTATATACGGTAGTTGTTGAACTCTAGCTGTACACCATACACACATTAAATTCAGTTAAATTCGTTTTTTTGCATTTTTTAAAGCATATAGTGTAAATATTGTGCATGGTGTAGGAAAATCCAAGAAAATTTATGTTCATTTACAAATGCAATCTAATATTTAGCTGTCATTTTGAAGAATACTCGAAAGAAAATGGTATTTTGATTCTCTATTTTAATAAAAGAGAAAACCCCACTAAAATCTAACGTTAAACACTTTCCAACCTCACTTGGAATATTGAACATGATTGTGTAAAGGAACATTTTGGAACACCAAGTTGCATTTGCAAAACTGATATATGTACATTAAATGTCAGGTTTTACTGGTACACATTACTGAAACGGACATTGTAAAATGAATTTCAGATTTTATTATTGTTAGTTGTTCTTCTTCATTATAAGGTATGTTGAGAACCAAAAAATCAAACAAATGGCTTAGTTTAAAATGTCATTGGATGTAAAACCTTTACACCATAGATACACCTATACTTTGTTGGCTAACAGTGTAGATCTATATGAGCAGGCACATCTGTGACATCTAATCAGGATCTGCACTGATCACTTATGATTCATTAGGTTATTTCTGACCAAAAGGCAACCAGTGCAGATCCAGATTAGATGGTGTTGATGTTCGGGGATCTGTGCCCAAGGTTATAAAACTGAGCATGGAAACCAGTCTCAAATCTCAGGCATCTGATTGGCTGAAATGGCGACCAGTCACCATTTCAGCCAATCAGATCCTTGAGATTTGAGACTGGTTTCCAATCTCAGCTTTATAACCTTCAGACCTGGATCCCCGCTGGCAGCACACAAGTTAAATGGTGTAAATATGGGATAAAGAGTTAAAAAGTAAAACAAAGACTGTTTTCTACTAGAAACAGAATTTTCTGATTTACTGAACAGGGCCCAAGATCATAAACCCGAGTTTGTAGACCTCTAGCATCTAATTGGCTACAATGGCGATCACTCGTCATTACAGCCAATCGGATGTTTGAGATTTGAGACTGGTCTCCAGTTTTAGTTGTGTGATATTGGGGCCCTGATTTATGTGTTTCTTCATTTCACCAAAGTGTAGCAAGATATCCAGAAAAATACAGCAACATTATAATCACATATTCCTGTTAAATTCAGTGTTGTTAAGAATTGCGTAATATAATGGTTTATGTTGTTTATTGACAACTTTTAGTGAATTAGCCAATGATAAATTGACTATTTGAGTTAACAGCATTTGCTGGAATTTGATTGGCTAAGAAATGACATGGAACATAGAATATGTTAAAACCTGCTGTAATCAGTAACAATTGTTTTGATTGGCTGATTTCAGATTATGATTTGGTTAGACCAGCACTTTATAAACTATTAGCTGATAAATTGATTGGTGAACTTGTATTGATTTCATCATTAATTGATTGTTTTTGTTAATTGTTTTCTTATTGAACAATTATCCACAAGTAAAAGATGGACCTAAAAATAGAGCAGTTTTTTAACACTTTCATGTGTTTAGCTAATTAGATATGGACCTGCACTGTGCGCTTCTTGGTCAGAAATGAGCTTTTTAATAATACAGTGAACTGTGGAGATCCTGATAAGAAGGAATGGATGTTTCGGCAGATCTGGATCTACACCATACGCTGATTACAGCCATATGGAGTAAGGAGTTAAAGTACAACTGGGAGCTGTTTTTACTGACAGGCTCTAATAAATACCAAGCCTGAGAAGTTTGTAATTGATTAGTTAATTACCATTTTGACTGCAAACTGCAAAATCTTACTTCTCCAAATTAAACCTTTATATATAAAATGAACAGGAATGACATCAGGATGTATCGGAAATGTATTAAAATTTGCAGAAAATTGGATGTCAAAAAAATGAGACAATAATAGACTCGGCACAGTTAAACTTAAATTTTGGAACAGTTAAACAAGAAGAGATGTTACAAAGATTCTGTGACAAGTTTTTACTCATCAGGGGTATTGTAACCTTAAACCGTTTCTGTCAGTGAAATGTTATGTATTCACAAAATCCAATTATTGTTTGATCAACCCAAGAAGAAAATGCTAATCCTCCTAGGGCTGCCATAATCAACTGTCTCTGTGTGCCGAACAAAGGCATTAACCCCTTACCCCATGGTATATTGCTGTTATTCTATAGGTGCTCACTGTAGATCCATAGCCCAAGGTTATTCAACTGAGCATAGAAACCAATCTCAAATCTCAAGCATCTGATTGGCTGAAATGGCGACCAGTCGCCATTTCAGCCAATCTGATGCTTGAGATTTGAGACTGGTTTCCAATCAAAGTTTTATAACCTTCATCCCTGAACAGCTAGAGGAAAACAATTACTGAGCCATTCTAGCTGTTTTGAATCTGTCAGCTGCCTGGAGTTAACTGCTCACAGGTCCATTAGTGTTTTCTTCCAGGAAGTGAAGATGTTTAAAATGCTATATAGCAAGCATCAGGAAGTCATGGTTATAGGAAAGGCTCCAACAAATCACTCGCTAGAACATGATATTGGGTTTGTTGTAAGTTGTAAAAAATGATGTTGGAGCCCACTTTTTTTCTATGAGAGAAATTTGTTAAACTCTGTTACCAAATATGTTGATAGGAATGTGTCTAAGATCATAAAACAAAATCAGGAGACCAGTATCAAATCTCAAGCATCTGATTGGCTGAAATGGTGATGGGTCGTCATAACAGCCAATCAGATGCTTCAGTTTGGAGTCTGGTCTCCAGTCTCAGTTTTATGATCTTGGACCCTGTAGTTTATAGACTAGATGTACCATGATCTTAAATATACCGGTGTTAATAAATAAACATGGAATTCTGAACACATATACATTATTAAGTATTCATTGTACCTGTCAAAAACAATATGATACTGATTATAATTCGTTCTTTTGATATAATCTTTAATTTTTATCATTCATGATTCATTAAAATCGTCAAAGTAATTTTGTGTTTGGTTGTTTATGAAATCAGGACTGAAGGTTATAAAACAGATTGGAAACCAGTCACAAATCACAAGCATCTGATTGGCTGAAATGGCGACTGGACACAATTTCAGCCAATCAGATACTTGAGATTTGAGACTGGTTCCCATGCTCAGTTTTTTAACCTTAGGCACTGATCCTTGTGATTTGAGACTGGTTTCCATTCTCAGTTTTATAATCTTGGAGCTTAATCACAGTTGATTGTCACAACCCACTTCAAATTCCAAGCATAAGTTTTTTAATTGCTCTTTTGATTGAAAGGCGATACACAGAGATTGCTTTGTCTGTCCGTCAATCCGTCACAAAACTTGTGTTGGCTTTAACTTTGCCATTTCTTAATATTTCTTCAGCAAACCTTTAAATTATATTGCTTTCATGATTCATGACAGCAGCTTCTTGATGATGCCAAAATCTTTAGGTTAAGTTTATATTTGATGGAGGTGTGCCTCCCCCCCCCCCCCCCCACCCCCTTTACCGCTAGAGGATACAGAAATGGTCTTTGTCCGTCCATTTGTGTGTGCAGAGTTCGTATGCGCTCTATAACTTCTCAACACCTTGAAGGAACCAATATTCAGCTCAAGGTCACCAGAGGTGTTTAGAAATTTGAACCATGTATTTCATGTCTGGTCCATATCTTCTGAACCCCTGGAAGGAATTTCATAAAACTTTGGTCAAATTTTCACAGCATGAGCAGACCTCATTCCCCAACATGGTCAGCCTAAGGTCAAGGTCACCAGTGGTGTTTAAAGGTTTGAACTATGTGTTTTGTGTCGCCCCTTACCTTTTAAACCCCTGGAAGTAACTTTGTGAAACTTTGGTAAAATGTTCACCTCATCAAGACGATGTGCAGAACATATGTCCCAACCAGCTGAAGGTCTAGGTCACCAGTGATGTTTATAGGTTTCAACCATGCATATTGTGTCCGCTCCATAATTTCTAATGAACTTTTGGTCAAATGTATACCTCGTAGAGACGATGTACAGAAGTTATGTTTCATCCATGCTGGTTCAAGGCCAATGTCACAAGTGGAGTCAAAGGTTTGAGCCAAGTATTTCCTGTCCACTCCATAACTTGTAAAACATTTGAAGGAATTTCATGAAACTGATCAAATGTTCACCTATGTTGAGAATACTATAACTTAGCGTTAATTTACGCGCCACGCAAAAGTATGTGACGTTCATGACGTCAACGTTGTTGTTGTGTGTATACTTGTTTTTGTACGTTGAACAAGGGAGTCGCTCAATACAATCTGAACCGTTCACAACGTCTTGTTCTCTCTCTTACGAGTTTCACATTACGATCACGCCGATATTGGTGCCGTGACCAGGATAACCATGAATCTGCAAAAACTTCATACACAAAGAGAGGGACACCGACGATTTATAGAGAGATACTTGGAAAAAATTGAGCACGCAAAGGAGAACGAATCTTTGGTGGAGTTCAACGCAATTCTGAATACCATCGAAGAGAAACTGCAAGTTCTAGAGACATTAAATGATAAAATCCTATCGCAGACCGACGCAGATGGAACTGCAGAAGAGACATTTCAAACCGACGAGTACACCATGGAATTGGAGATCAAGTTGTGTCACCTACGAGCGTTCCGAGATCAGCAGAAATCCGTGTACAGCACAACCCGCGGAGACGATCAAGGACAAAAAAAGGACGGAAAATATGATTAAAAGACTACAGAAGGAGCCACACTTACTCAAGAAATATGACGAAATTATAACCGAACAGGAGTGTAGAGGGTTCATAGAGAAAGTCGAAAGCGATACCCCACCCACCGGACAAGTCCACTACATTCCCCACCACCCTGTAAAAAAGGAATCAGCGACTACGCCCATTCGAATAGTGTACGACTGTAGCTGCCGGAAGTCACCAAACTCACCAAGCCTCAACGATTGCCTAGAGTCGACCCCACCCATATTGAATGATCTTGCCAGCATACTAGTGAGATTCCGTATCCATAGCTACGCCGCAACTACAGATATTGAGAAAGCCTTTTTACACATCGGACTTGATGAGAGAGACAGAAATTTTACCCGGTTTTTGTGGTCAAGTGACATTAGTAACCCAGACAGTCCATTATCTACTTACCGTTTAAGTCGGTTTTATTTGGAGCCAGCTGTTCACCGTTTATACTTAGTGCAACCATACTGAAACACCTAGAAAACTACAAAACTACAAGCACGTGCCAACAGCAGAGATCATCAAGCGAGATATATACGTTGACAACGTACTTTCTAGTTTCGAGAACGAGTCTGACCTACTCACGTATTTCACAGAATCCAGAAGTCTTATGTCCAGCGCAGGTATGAATCTTCGTACATGGACATCAAACAGTGAAGCACTTCGAGTCCTAGCGGAAGACGACAACGTGCTGAACAGTGACGTAATTGTGAAGATTCTTGGAATGAAATGGGACCCAATCAAAGACGAGGTTTCATTTGCAGAGAGAAATATCCCAATTCTAGATGTCGTCACAAAGAGAACTATACTAAAGTACTCATCACAAATCTATGACCCCCTCGGCCTGCTAAGTCCTGTCACAGTCAGTGCGAAGATATTACTTCAAGAGCTATGGAAAGCCAAATACGACTGGGACAAACCGTTACCTGATCCTATACGTGACAACTGGAACCAGCTTACAAGATCCTTGAATAAAGTTACAGAAATGAAGTTTACCAGACAATTCTTACCTTCAGTAAATAGCGACAGTGAGATCAGTCTTCATATTTTCGTAGATGCAAGCGTCAAATCATACGGAGCAGCAGCATACATCTGCAACCAATCCCAAGCTAGACTTGTTATGGCAAAGAACCGAGTAGCGCCTTTAAAAAAGTTAACTACCCCAGCTAGAACTAATGGCAGCATTGGTTGGCGCACGACTGTCTTCATATCTTAAAGAGATCATAACAACCTCAAATGTGACATATTGGTCGGACAGCCAAATCGTACTCCACTGGCTTAAGACAACAAAACCGCTCAACGTTTCGTGAGGAATCGTACTGAAGAGATACATAAGCTGACAGACATGTCGTCGTGGAGACACTGCCCCACCGATTGTAACCCAGCTGACTTACTGACACGTGGAGTTTCAGCAGATACATACCTTGATAGCCAACTATGGAACGCCGGTCCTACATGGCTTCCGAACAAAGAGCACTGGCCGACCTGGGAATACAATCAGACGGCACCAGCTGCAGATGCAGACGTGACTCCGACGCAGACGACTACTGCTTCAAGTCTACAATGTATGGAAATTTCGGGCGTACACAGAGTAGTGAACATATCCAAATGCAGCACTTACCATAAGTTACTTCGTATAACTGCATACGTGTGGAGATACATCAATAATTGCAGACGCCAACGAGCGAACAGATTTACTGGGAGTTTAACAGCAAACGAACTACACGACGCAGAAGTTCAATGGTTGAAATCGTGTCAAGCTACACATTTTCAAGAAGAAATAGAAAATATGAAGTCAAACAGTAAAGGTTCACGTTTACCACTGATTAGACAACTCAAGTTGTATTTAGACCCTCAGGGTATCATACGCTGCGGAGGAAGAATTCACAGCGCACCACTCAAGTATTCAGCAAAGTTTCCCTACCTATTACCAAAGAAACATGAACTAACCAGGCTTATCGTATTCAATGCCCACGAAAACCAGTTACATTCTGGAGTAAACGCTACTATAAATCAACTTAGACAGAAGTACTGGATACCTTCTATACGACAGCGCGTCAGAGCGTTACTACGTACATGCGTGAAATGTAATAGAGTTATTGGCAGACCGTACCGAGCACCAGACCCGCCACCTCTACCCAAGGTCAGAGTAAAAGACGCCCCGCCATTCAGCGTCACTGGTGTAGATTTTACAGGAGCTTTATATGTAAAGACCGCTACCGGAAGTGAAACTAAATGCTACATCTGCCTCTTCACATGCGCAGCTACTAGAGCCGTCCATCTTGAAGTCGTTCCTGACTTATCAACAGACGCATTTCTACAAGCGTTTCGGAGGTTTACAAGCCGCAAGTCGTTACCCAATGTGATGATATCGGACAACGCAACAACTTATGTTGCTGCAGCAAACTACATCAAAAATCTGTTTAACACCGCAGCTATACACGAAGAACTTGGCAAAAGAGGAACGGAATGGAGATTTATCCCAAAACGCGCCCCATGGTATGGTGGTTTTTGGGAGCGCCTCATTGGACTTACAAAAACAACTTTAAGAAAAATTCTGGGAAGAAGGTTCGTATCCATGGAAACCTTGCAGACGATTGTTACAGAAATTGAAGCGGTTATGAATGATAGACCCCTAACCCATGTTTCTTCAAACATTGACGATCTGGATCCATTAACACCGTCACATCTGCTCTACGGACGAAAGATGACGTCACTACCATATTATGAACACTACACAGACAAGGATATTGCGTCAGTTCAAAGTGACCAGACGACACTCACTAATCGTGCCAAAATGCAAATGCAGATCATCAGTCAGTTCAGGAAACGCTGGAAATTGGAATACTTAACCGCACTACGGGAGTTCCACAAAACTACAGGATCGAACAAGGAACAAATTCGTGTGGGAGATGTTGTCCAGATCCATGACGAAGGACCACGTGTTCACTGGAAGCTGGCGGTGGTCAAAGAGCTTATCACAGGGAAGGATGGATCAACTCGTGCCGCGAAGATAAAAACTAAAAATGGATTAACTACAAGGCCGATCTTAAAACTTTATCCGCTGGAAACTATTACTAGTGACAATTAAATACTTATGCCAAGATAAAGACACTCAAAAAGACTTTATTCATTTTAATAACGCTGATTACTCAAATGTGATTTATTAAGTTAATAGGTGATATTATATACAAGAGACTGTGCATCTTAATTACAAACAGTGTTGTTTAAATTTATTAGTGACATTTAACATGAACATTAATTTTAATATGCTCTCATATCACTTTTCGTGGCCCCCAGTATGTTGAGAATACTATAACTTAGCGTTAATTTACGCGCCACGCAAAAGTATGTGACGTTCATGACGTCAACGTTGTTGTTGTGTGTATACTTGTTTTTGTACGTTGAACAAGGGAGTCGCTCAATACAATCTGCGTTCACAACGTCTTGTTCTCTCTCTTACGAGTTTCACATTACGACCACGCCGATAACCTAAATGTGAAAAGCTTGTTTAAACTGTGCTGCTGAAGGTCAAGGTCACGAGAGGAGGTCAGTGGTTTCGGCATCATTGAGCGACAAGGCAAACAAGTGATGGTATATAAACAAAGATCATTTAATAACATGGATCGTACAGTCATATTAAATAATTGTGAGCCTAGTATGGAAAAGTTTTCATACAAACATTGAACAAAATTTTACTTTACTGCAGTTCCTTTGAAGCATCCATAATCTTTTCAACATTCCCTCCTACGGCGGGGAATATTGCTGTCCTTCAGACTGCTTTGTTGTTCTTGGATTTTGTCATGAAAACTTAAGTTGTCAATAACTTTGCCATTTCTTTAAATATTTCTTCATCAAACTTTCAATTTGTTCAATGGTGCACGTTATTTAAATTCCTAAGACTGTCCCAAACGGATCCCCCTGGAAATCCTTCTTCCGACCCTGTCACTACACAACAAAATCGGTCGTGATGTTGTTTTTTTGTTTTGTTTTTTTTTTGGCTTGATCGAAACGGAGACATCTTGATCACTAAAGTAATACATGTAGCTGGGACAAGATAGAAACAAGGTCATCTGGAGTTAGAATACTTCGTCACCGGTCACTATGTACAAAACATCGAAAACAGTGTTATCATACTAAAAACCACATTGTTATTCAATTAGTGTCGAAACTTAATTCAAATGTCGGCTACCTTAAGGTTTTAGAACTGTAATATGCACTTTTTCAGATTGGGATTTTGTTGTTTTCATTTCCAAGTACATCCATTTAGACATCTAAACACGAGTTTTAAAAAACATTTACCGTGCGTAACTCGAGAAATTTAGTATTTTAGAAGGTGACCCTCTGTTTCGGAAAATGGGCTGTAAAATCAAACATACTAGAAGCTAAATTCATCTCTATTTCTTTGAAACCTTGTAAAATTTTGTAAAATAAAGGCTAATTGTTTAAGGACATCATATCTGAACAGGAAAAAACAAGCAGTATGTTTAGAATTTATTTCTAACACTTTATAAATTGACTTTTTTAAAGTGTACCCCATCTTCGGAAATGCACATTTTTCCGATCTGCAAAAATCAAGCAAGTTTTTATCGGTGATTTTTGTGCATGTTTAATTAATGCAGTAAAATAATTGTGTTATACATTAAAATTATCTGCAATGTGTATAGAATCAAATAATTAAAAACAAAGTGCACATCACCGTCTTCGTTTTCATTTTATTGGCCTACAAAATAGGTACCTATGGCCCAGACCAAACGGTTAAAAACCACAAAAACCAAAGGGCTTGGTTTACGATGGTGATTTTTTATACCCCCTCAATTTTTTTGAAAAACAAGAAATACGCAAGCAATCAGCTATGCTGGTTAAAATTTAACCTCAAAAAAGTAATTTTGGCAACCGTAACCATAGCAACCAAAGCATTCTTTTAAAGGAAAAAATTATCGTGCAAACACATAAAATTAGTTTTATAAGACAAGTATCACAAAATTACTGTTCAATTATAGAAACAATAAAATAGCAACATTTTCCTAAATGAAAGTACAGATTCCATAATCATTTTAGTTTCATATCGTGATTGTGTTGCTGTATTATAAAAGAGTCAGTATTTTGTAATAATATCGACATTACAATATTTCAGTTTTCATGGCTACTAAATGAAGATGAAGAATAATAAAAATTATTTCCGAATTTTAAACCTATTGATTATACTATTTTCTCCAAAAATTTCCTCACAATAATTAAAAAAAAAGAAGAAAAGGGGAAAAAAAGGTTCCTCTTCCGAGGATTGAACCGGGTCCGACAAAATGAACAGTCTTGAGCGTTACCATTACGCCACGGAAGATTTATCAAACAGGGGTCAATTTTATATAAGCTCTATTCATCACTAAGTGTTGTTCGTCTATAGACTTATTTTGAGTATTTGTTATGAAAATATTTGTTTACTTTACATCAATTTTATATCCGAACTTTGTTATTATTTTATTTAGTTATTAATGACGTCATAATCGCGGAAAACACCTAAAGAGTAGACTCCTTTTACGAAAAGTAGTATCAACCGGAAACGTACGGATCGGCGTTCGGAAAAAACGAATTAGTGACGGCATAAGTCGATGTTTTGCGGAAATATTACAGTTCTAAAACCTTAATTTTGTTTATATTCCTAAACGTTTGTTTGGCAGTTGAACGCTGAATGGCGATTTTGCTCTTTTTATTTCGGGCCCTTATATGAATATAACTATTTGGGGGAACATGGAATAACCTCACCACTCAGGTCCAGTCATACCCCAGTCTAAACACGTTCATTGACATCATACTGTATTATATTAGCAATGTATAATATAACTTTTAACCATGTGTTCCCGAAAATGCCCCGCCCTGACGAGCACAAGGAGCAACGAAAGAAGAAAGCATATTTACATTTACTGAATTTTCAAATGTCGCGGCTACTCGGAACAATCATTCTTCCAAAGCTCGAAGTGGCGTTCAGGTTTGAGTTTGTGGCGCATAAAAAGTGCAAATATTATACGCTCATGTATATCCGTGTGGATCTTGCCAACAACAATATCCGTCAAACTTAATCCCCCGCGGACTATAATGATTTTTCAATAAGCATGGGTGATTTAGTATTATTTATAACTAAAAACCTGATATTAACAACGTTAAAGCAGCATATTCACGGTTCAGCGTGGAATACATCAATGTCTCAGATGTGGTTTACATTAATTGCACCACTATAAAATGCCTTTAAATGACTCAAAATAAGCGAACGTTTGGGCTAATCAGTACATTTTAGGATCCGTTGTGAGAACATTGTAAGGCGTTAGTAACGCTGTAAAAACGTTGGCTTTAATTAAATATGTCCACTCAATCAGGAATTGAGAAAGCTTAGCGTAGATCTAGATTCAGGCTCATACGTTTACTATTTAACAATACTGCATCACATTTACTTCATTAACAGGTCTTCTACGGTTTATATTATTATTCTTTATATTTTAAACAATTATTTTTTAGTCCTGTAACGTGTGGCTAGGCATCTCTAAAGTTGTTTTAATTTGTTGGATGGCGTGATTATGTTAAGTACTCTCCATACCTGCCAAGTTTCGCAAAGAACGGGATCATGAGGATTCACCAGATGATTCGTGTTCTAGGGCCTCCACTCTGCCGAATAATGAACCCATTGATTTGACCTGGATCTCAGCCGATGGTAATATTTTTACCTTAAAACACACACATTTGAACTGTAGCATGTCTACGGGGTTGCCTGTAGCCCAACTTTTTGTGCGCAACTAGGGCTTTACTATAAATACACGATGGTCGCCCTGTAAAAGACAGACATTTATCAAATGTCAATTGGTATAATAATGGGTCAGTGCTTGTCGTCGAATTATTGAGACTAGTTTTTGCCTGGAGCGATGGAATTTGAACATAGATTGGTTATAAGTATGGAACTGTGTAATAAAAATAAAAAACAAACATATTATCAGACTAGTAATCAGTCTATAATTTATTGTGGGTTTGAGGAAGAGTTACCAGATGTGAAAAAAAACAACAGATAAAAGCTATTGAATTTATTTCCTAATTACCTTACCGAAAGAAGTGAAATAATTTTCAATCTCTAGTGCAAAGAGCGATATCTGGAAAATACTGGTCCTTACTGAAAACCCGACTAGTCTGACCTGGATCTACCCTGGTCGCTTGTAGGTCAGAAATAATCTAATAAATCTAAAAGCGGATGGTGTAGTTCCAGATCAGTCTGTACGGTTGACACATTGCAGGCTGATCCAAATATCTTAATCATTTCCTCCATAGGCACAGGCGAATTTCTTTGCCGTCTGATCAGGATATGCACTGTTCGCTTTTTGATTCATCAGTTTTTTTTCTGACCAAAATGCGACCATTGAAGATCGTGATCAGACGGCACAGATGTGTCGGCTGATCTGGATGAACATGGGTCGCACAATCGTAAAAATGCGTATATATGGAGGAAAGGAAGAATCTACACTGTGCGTACATGGGATATAAGTAATATCACACGGAGTGAAGGGTTGGGGATACAGGGGCGGATCCAGGATTTCAGTTAGCGGGGTTCAACTCAGCGAGGCCCAGATACATTTGTAAGAGGCCTTATTAATCTAAAGGGTGGAAATTCAGTCCCCACTGACACACTTTTATGTGTGATATCAATTTTAGCAGAAACCATTGTGTAATGATTTCGGCGCTAAAATCCTGGAACGACCATGTTTAATATATACGCACGTGCTCCATGGCGCGCCCGGAATATTTTTGGGGAAGTATTTAATATTTTCTATATGATAAATCATTCAAAATATAAGAAGATTAGTGCAAGACTCTATCTCAGTAAAATACTCTATGCCTATGCGAACTTACATTAGTTGATCTCATTGTCATTACTCTTTGTCTTTGATGGTTCGCCGCCTAACGTGAAATCAAAAATGAATTTATTTTTTTATGCAAACTTTATTTATTTTTTGTAAAATGCGAATAATAGAATCTGAATGAATGCTACATGTTATAGCTCACACTCTAACTTCGGATGTTATTACGTTGCAAAAGGTCGATCGCCTTTTCTGTGATTTATCAATGCCCGTGACGAGAGACTGAGGGACGCAAGAAACATGCAATACTAAGTTTTCCATTGATTAACCATTTCCTACTTTGTTGTTCAGATAAAAAGCAGATTGTCCACATACATTGTCAAGTGTGCAAGGATGGGAAGTTGTTTATTGGCAAAACACAGGTTTGGAGTCCAAGATTTGATTCCCACCACATAGGCCGCATGTTTTGTCGCCAAATGAAACAATTTAGCACCCAACTGGTTGTCGATTTTTTTTCTAAAATCCAGTCATATTGATTCATACCCCAAACTTCGAACCGCGAACCACCCGGAACAAAAAAATCGGGGAAATTAGGGGGGTTCATTCGAACCCCCCGAACCCCCTCTGGACCCGCCACTGGGATATCAGTGGTGTAAAAATTCATTTCCAGAAATTCCACGATAAAGTATTACTGTTATCGTAAATACCTTTCCTGCATTGTGAGCTGTGAGTGGAAAGTAATTCTTTATTTCTATAATTAATAAAAATGAAATTTTCGTTCATTTATTCGAAGTTTTGTTTCAAACGCTGATGTAAAAGACATACTAGTCAAAAAGGCCTGTATAATAACATGTCCGGAAGCAAAATTTGACACTTTATTATCGTGATTCTTTTTTCTTTCTCTAGCAGGTGTCGGTTAAAGTGACAGCCCCCCATCGTTAAAAAAATTCTTTAAAATAATGCATTATTTTATTCCATAAACTCGCCTTCAGATATATATTCCCGTTATGAGGAATCACTGTTTCCCCACAGAATTAAAGGATATTGCGTACCCTATCCATTCGGTACGATGACCCATCAAGAAATTTATTTAACACATACTAGTTTGTCCTAAACCCAATTTCTATACCTAAGAGCGAAACCTTAAAGATTTTAACTATGACTTGGACTCTATAGTTCAATGAAATCAGCTGAATACACTCACAGTTGTATATTTTATGCACAGAAACTTGCATTCCATTAAAGATTTCAAATAAAATACAAATCAAACATTGCATGTTAAATAATAAATATTTACATGTAGGTCTATATTAAGGCTAGACATTCATGTACGGCACAGCGCGGGTAAAGGGAAAAAACTCTTCCCTGACTGAAATACTCTTCGTCGCGGAGTTCCGACAAATTTGGAAATTCCAATAAAATCGGGAATAATTGGTTGTTTGTAGTGCTTTACTGATCAAAAAGACTGTTATTTCAATGATTCAAAAGTAACATTTGTCCCAGGTAAGAACGCTGTCCTTTTAAAGCAGCAATTTTATCGCATCCGGGTCATTGCATTTGCGCAGACTGGTGTAGACGGTCGAGGTCAACTTACCACTTTGGAATGTACATGATGGTGGTTTATATATGCGGGACATATATAGACTATACATGATATTTACCCCATTTTCATGTGTATTTCTGGTGTTTAGGGATCTTTTGCTGACACCATACAGAAGAAGGATTGTTTTTAAATCCTGAGAAAGGTATGATTTGTGGTGATTCTTCGATAAAATCGTGCCACATGTGTTTTAATTGGGCGGGGGCTTTTGTGGTGAATCTGGGATAAATTGTATATGACCTTCACTTGCATTTGTCAATATTGTCTGGCTATTCAATTCATTGTCATTGTAAATGCAATGTTGCAACAGGGCTCTCATTGTTAATGCCAGTCTCATTTCCTGATCTGTTTCAAAAGCAAAACTGGAAGTGCTGTTTCAATATGTAAATAGAAAAGTAAATAGACAACATGTATGTTTATGGTCCAACTAATATTTCTGCCAGGTTAATTGAACTGAATTGTCACTTGTGCAGGTGACCTAAATTTATAATGCTGGGTCAGAACTATTTAATTCTACACTAATTTATTGGGGGAACAGGTAGCAGAAATGAAAAGTAACTGTACTGGTATTGAAATTGTTTATTGACAGTGTACATGTAGTTGTAGCTATGTTGATTTTGGTTAGATGGGCAAAATTTGTAAACCTCGTTTACCGTCTGATCAGGATCTGCACTGTTTGCTTTATGATTCCTTAGGTTATTTCTGACTAAAATGCGACCAGTGCAGATCCTGATCAGATGGCACATCTAGATCTACACTGGTCGCACATGCATAAAAATGCATATATATGGAGGAAAGGGTTGGTATATTTTTTATGCCCCCACAAAGTGGGAGGCACTTAGTTGCACTAGTCCGTACATCCGTCCCTCTATCAGGTGGATTTCTTTTAAACTTACACAGATGATCAAGCAGGATGTGTAGATGAGGAAAATATTTTTTCTGACCATTTTTACCAGAGTTATGGCCATTTGTTACAAATGTTGTTGTTGCAGTGCGGGCAACAGTGTCTGAGGACACATTCTAGTTACACATACAAGTTTTATCACATGTGCAATCAATGTAGATCCAGATCAGCTTGCAAATCTGTGATGTTTTATTAGGATCTACACCCTTTGCATCTGTGTTAGTATTAACCTAATTAATTTCAAAGTAAACAGTGTAGATCTTGATCATATGGCAAGGATGCACAGGCTGATCCGGATCTACAGTGGTCGGAGTGGTCGCACAATCCGATTGATTTACAGACCATACATTTTTTTATTTCATTTTTTTCTGTAAATTTATAGATGCCATGAATATTTTATGAAAAGTATACAAGTTACAGTGACAGGGGCATTTTGTAGTGTCAACAGTAGCTATCATATAAGGTCACAAGTACATGTAAAGTATTTTTTTTCCAAGATTTTGACATAACTTTTACTCCATATAATAAATACCCTTTATTCCATATATACACCTTTTTACACATGTTTGACCAGTGTAGATCCAGATCATTCAGCACATCTCTGTGGTCTGATCAGGATCTTCACTGTTAGCTTTTTGTTAAGGAATAACCTAATGAATCAAAAGACGAACAGTGCAGATCCTGAGCAGATGGCAATGGATGTGCCAGCTGATCTGGTTCCACACTATTTCCCTCATGCCATAAGGGTGAGTATATGGAGGAAATTTTATTATACATTTGTTCTTAGGACAACAGGCTTGTGATGTATCTGAAGTCTATAGTCATTAGGTTGAGCTAACATAATCATTCAGCAGAATGAGTCTGATACTCACAAGTAATGGGATATGACTTTTCCAGTATGCAAACACTAGGGCCAAAGATCATAAAACAAAATCTGGAGATCAGTCTCAAATCTCAAGGATCTGATAGGCTGAAATGGCGACCTGTCAATTTCAGCCAATCAGATCCTTGAGTTTTGAGACTGATCTCAAAACTTAGTTTTATGATCTTTGGCCCTGATCCAAAAACACCTGCTCATCATTCCATGCAGTCTGAGGGAGATCTACATTGTTCACATATAGGTCAGAAACATTATGAATAGACTTAACAGCTGTTAATGTAGATCCTGATCAGACTGCATCTGGATGTTCAGGCAGATCTGGATCTACTCTGGTAACATACAGAATATTATTCTGATTCCATGGCTTTAAATCTCAATTTGAAATGCTGATTTGTTGTTGTTTCTTTTTTCAGATACACAGATACACAAGAAAGATAACTTTTGTGGCATCAGACAAAAAACTGCAAGAAGAAGTTACTTCCCTTCCTTATGTTTTTTTTTTCATAGCAATATTTTGTGATATTTCTCTCCCCCCTTTCTGTGATAACATATAGATCTTATAGAATAACTGTTGGTGCTAATTTTTGTTTTACCTACTTAACCAAGTTGCAAATAACTGTTCATCAGCAATATTTTTGCCTAAATAATTGATAGTAAAAACACTAAAGAACAAGACATTTCAATATTTCAAAAGTGCCAAGTGTTTTAACTTGTGGAATTTTAGCGGCAAATTTAGACTTTAATTTCCATGTTCCAAGAGAAACAGAAAGTACTGGTTCAATAGAGCCTTCTGAAATCTCCAAATGACTCCACATTTTAACGGTTATATGAATTTTGTAAAAGGAACATCTTTAAGTGCAGTAAATGAGAAAAAAGGCTGACAAAGTGAATCCCACTGGATCAAAAATCATGGAAACTGCAACTTCATTAAAGGTAGGTTATCTACAAACAAACCTTGTTATAAACCCTTTCCTCCATATACACACCCTTATTGCAAAGGCAAAAAGTGTAGATCCAGATCAGCTGACACAAATGTACCAGCTGATCTGGATCTACACTGGTCGCAGTGGTGGTCTTCATTTTGGGGTGGAAAATAGTGCAGAATTGTAAAACAGGAATTCAAAATTGTGGTCTTATTAGCCAGGTGGTCTTAATGAGGAGTTATCTTAATTGATTTACTATATGTGATGCATCATGACAAAAGGGGGCTTATAGCCAAAGCAACCTCTGCATCTGTGCAAAAGAAAATTGTTAATTTAGTGGTTTAGATAAGAGATGCAGAATATTTGAAACTCTAGCCCACTGATCAAATGGAAAATTGTGGTAAACACTAACTATTGGTTTGCATTAATCAGTTTTCCCATAACTGACATACCGTAACCTTGTAAAGAGCTTACATTTACCCGCTACATTATTAACCCTTTCCTCCACAGAAACATCTTTATTGCTTGGGCAAACAGTGTAGATCAGCCGGCACATCCGTGCTGTCCGCACTGTTAGCTTTTTTTATTCATTAGGTTATTTCTGACCAAAATGCGACCAGTGCATGGATGTGCCGGCTGATCTGGATCAACACTGGTCACACATACGTAAAAATGCGTACTAATGGAGGAAAGGGTTATGGCCTCCCATAAGAAGGAGACAGATCTTTTGTTGTCTTTACTGCTGCCTTGGATGCAGCTTGGATCCAGATGGGAAACACATGTAGATCTAAATCAACCTGTACATCTGTGCCATCTGATCTGTGTCATCAGTGTCTACACGGTTCTTGGTCAGAAATAAAAGTAATGAATCAAAAAGTATCTGGTAAAGATCCTGATCAGACTGCACAGATCTTTTATCCCCAATGTAAGTTTATTGAGACCCACCTCAGATATGAAACATTGGTCTAATAATTTCTTAGACTGTGTTTAATTTCTAACTTAACATTGCTGACATTACAGATTGGTTTCCAGTCTTTTTTTAAAACCTGTGCCCAAGGTTATAAAACTGAGCATGAAAACCAGTCTCAAATCTCAAGCATCTGATTGGCTGAAAATGGCGACTGGTCGCCATTTCAGCCAATAAGATGCTTGAGATTTGAGACTGGTTTTCAAACTCAGTTTTATAACCTCCAGTCCTGAACCCTTTCCTCCGTTTTGAGCAAAATGCAACCAGTGCAGATCCTGATCAGAGGGCACAGATTTGCTGGCTGATCTGGATCTGCACAGTTGTGTGCACAAAAAATGCTTTCATATGGAGTAAAAGGTAAAGAATAGGATATGTCTTAATGTTATTGATGTATGTAATTTTCCAGGAAGAGACAGACCTGGCCACACAGCTAGCCCTGGCAGGAGTGACAAGTCCGGTGTGGAGTCAAGCAACCCCGCTGTCGGCTCCACAGGCACACATGTCTACGGCAGTGTCCATGGACTCGCAGCAGATCAGTGCAGCGCCCCCACCAGCACACGCCCACCCAACATCTACCAATCTTAAACCCCCAGACTCTTTCTTGGATAAAAGTAAGTACTATGAATAGTTCACATCAGGACTGATAACTGGATCTCTTTACCCTTCACAGCTTGTATCTCATTTATAGATCTAGATCAGCCTTCTTATATGTTAATAATGATCAGTACATACGCTGTTCATTTCTTCAGCAGGAATAATATAATGCAACTGAAGCATGTGAACAGTGTAGATCCTAATTAGATGGCAGGCGCAGGCTGACCTGGATCCATACTGGTTACTAATGAGATAAAAGTTCTGTCCAGAAGTAAGGGTCGAAAGAACATATCACAAAATCATTTTGGGCTCAATGATAACAGCTATTTAGGCTCCAGTTATGAAGAGGGAATATGGAAACAAGTCAAAGAGCTCAACTTTTCTATTGGTCAGTTCAGAGACTGCTCAATTTCAACCAATCAGATTTGTGAGATCCGGGACTGTCTCCAATATCAGTTTTATAACCTTGGGTCTTAGGACCAGCTACTAGTGCACTTTATGTTGCAATCACTTAACACTAAATGGCTGTTAAAAATGACTGGCAACATTTCCATTTTTACATGGTGAAAAGCAACAGACAATATTTAAACACACAGATGAATAGAGAATCTTAAATTTGAAACCGTACATTCAGTCTTCGGGAAAGGGATGAAAAACTGCCAGTCATCAGGTCTGGTGAAAAAAAAATTCTGCCAGACCGAAAAAGAATATGCCAGACCGAAAAAAAAAACAACAACAAATTTATTCTTCGTAAAATTATCTTATTTCTCTATATTTATGCTACACATACATTGGAGCCAATCAAATAGCTCTATTTTCACTCATACACCCACACATGTTACAAAACAACAATACAGATTATTAAATCTATTTTATTTTTGAAAAAAATGACAGAAATAAATATGACAAGGTCTTTCTGTGCCAGATGATATAAATTTGCCTGGGCACTCCCACTTATGTCCACTGAAACTTGTCTTTCTGTAATTATTTTACTATCCAACATCATCTGGGGGTGTCTTCCGTTAACCGAGCAAGCGAACACCTTATGTGCATCGCATTATTAATTACTGACAGTCGGTCCTGATCAAAGATAATCATCTTAATCCAATTATCACCTCTTTAATGTTCTCAAAGTGTCATAAAACTTGTAATAATCTGCCAAATTAACAAACTGTTATTTTCAACATCAGGTCCCTTACATCATTATTGCGCTTATATCATTTACATTAAGAAAATGCAGCTAACGTTATTGCGATGCATATATTTATTTTGCCGCCGGTAAATTCATCAATTGCAAAAAATTGTCGCCAAATAATCTTTCTTCTGTTGCATTTGCCGACATTTGCGATCAACAGCGGGAACCTTGGTAATTATAACGGAAATGTTGTTTGCACTGAGATTTTTCTTACCCAAAATGCTGAAAAAAGGTCGATCGGCCGGACCGATGACTTCACAAAACTGATGGACCGTATCAAATTTTGCCGGACATGACCGGCAGTCCGGAGCCTTTTGCGAAGACTGGACATTTATAGAACTTCTTTTCAAACATTTTTTCCAAGTTGTGCTTAAAAAACAAGAAAGATGTGTAAGTGCAGAAAGGTTCTGTAGCCTTTGAAAAAGGCTTTATGCTAAAATGTTGAGAATTTAGAGTGAAAATAAAACAACAATTTTACTTTTCTAATGGCTTCATAAAGTTAAATTGTTGCACTTTGTGCAAATGCAATAAAAGGGACGTCTCTGCAGTAAAGAGGTAAATAAAGTGTCTGCCTAGTGGAAAATGAATAACACAGTTTCCAGGGGTGTAGCATAACCAATATAAAATGTACTTGATGTAGACAGGGTAAGAGATGGCAGCACCCCATATCCTTCTAAACATTTCTACTGTTACATGTTTTTTTTAAGACTTTATTGTTAATTTTGTGACAACATGTATCTTAGAATGGCAGTGCTTCAGTTGTGTGACAACATGTATAATCACAGAGCTTCATCCCAGATTTTAAAGAGAAATCATAATACACCTTTCAGATTGAAGAGCAGCCATTTTAAGTCGAAAAGGGATTGTTTACACTCTGACCTGACAGTGGTTTTATTTTTCAAGTTAGAAATAGGATCTGATTTAATTATGGATATCTGTCATCGCTGCATAAATAAACATGTTATGTAAACAAGAATGAACATGTGTATCTTCCTTCCTTTTATATATTTGAGTGCCTGATTGTGTTTTACTGCCAATCAACATTTATTGAATTGGGGTGCAGCCGGTACCTTGCTTAAATACTTAGTCTCCTATAAGACACTTAAAATGAGAGAGACTCGGGTGACTCATAGTGAGACAGATATATTAATGAAATAATTAACCTCAATAAGACTATTTTCACAAACATCTCGTAATAGAGTCTCAAGGTCAATGTCACTCTTAATTTGATTTCGAATCTGTCAGAATCTGATTTTGAGTGATCTGATAAAAATATCACTTCATAGGGCATCAGATCTGAATTGTGTGCTCCATTACTTATTAGAAAATAAGTAAACAAACCTTGGATATGTTAGTTTCTAGGGTGACCAAACCATTTCCCTCATAGTTGTAACAAGGGTTCTAATAAACTATGTCTTAACCAAGGATTGAACCCAGGACCACTGGCATGCTCTGCCTGCACTCTACCGCGTCACCAACAAAGCTAGTGCTATGATAAGATAGTACAAGTAAGGTAGTACTCAGCCATAGCTGGGTTACATGGGCAAACGGTATTGAGATAAAAGGTATACTGATAACCAGATTTACTTATATGCCTGATTCATTGTTTGTTATATATCTCAGGTTTGCTGGAGGCTGCAGCGTTTCTGGATGGCAAGTCAATGTCTCTCCCAGTGAAGACGTCAGACACGGGCACGGGTGCAGACAGTCAGAGCTCTATACCGTGGGCTATACAGCAACAGTTACTGCAGCAGTACGGACAGTTCATGCTGGAGAAGATGTTCAGTAAACCCGACACTTCCGCCAACACTGATGCAGGTAGTTGTAAGTGACTTTGTCAAGAAAATTGTTTAACCCTTTCATCCATAGATACACCTTTATTGCTTGGGCTAACAGTGTAGATCCAGATCATTTATGGCGTGGGTGAAAAGAATAGAACCTGATCAGCCCGCTCATCTTTGCCATCGGATCAGTGCCCAAGGTTATAAAACTGAGCATGGAAACCAGTCTCAAATGTCAAGCATCTGATTGGCTGAAATGGCGACCAGTCTCCATTTCAGCCAATCAGATCCTTGAGATTTGAGACTGGTTTCCAATCTCAGCTTTATAACCTTCAGCCTAGAATCTACATAGTTCACTTTAAGATTCATTAGGTTATTTCGAGCCAAAATGTGAACGGTATGATCCAGATGAGACAAAGTAGATGTGCCGGCTGATCTGGATCTACACTGTTCTCCTAAGCCATAATAAATGGAATAAAGGGTTAAAGCGTCAGCTGCGCTGGGAAGGCAGAATATGTTCAATGAATGATAGAAGTTATCAGTTAGCAATTAATGGTGATCTTTGACCTTGTGAACAGTGTAGATCCTGATTAAAGGCACAGATGTGTCAGCTGTTTTAGATCTACACTGTTAACTACGCTGGATAGGCAGAATATGTTCAATGAATAATAGAAGTTATCAGTTAGCAATTAATGGTGATCTTTGACCTTGTGAACAGTGTAGATCCTGATTAAAGGCACAGATGTGTCAGCTGTTTTAGATCTACACTGTTAACTACACTGGATAGGCAGAATATGTTCAATGAATGATAGAAAATATCAGTTAGCAATTAATGGTGATCTTTGACCTTGTGAACAGTGTAGATCCTGATTAAAGGCACAGATGTGTCAGCTGTTTTAGATCTACACTGTTAACTACGCTGGATAGGCAGGATTCGTTCAATGAATGATAGAAAATATCAGTTAGCAATTAATGGTGATCTTTGACCTTGTGAACTGTGTAGATCCTGATTAAAGGCACAGATGTGTCAGCTGTTTTAGATCTACACTGTTAACTACGCTGGGAAGGCAGAATATGTTCAATGAATGAAAGAAGTTATCAGTTAGCAATTAATGGTGATCTTTGACCTTGTGAACAGTGTAGATCCTGATTAAAGGCACAGATATGTCAGCTGTTTTAGATCTACACTGTTAACTACGCTGGATAGGCAGAATATGTTCAATGAATAATAGAAGTTATCAGTTAGCAATTAATGGTGATCTTTGACCTTGTGAACAGTGTAGATCCTGATTAAAGGCACAGATGTGTCAGCTGTTTTAGATCTACACTGTTAACTACGCTGGGAAGGCAGAATATGTTCAATGAATGAAAGAAGTTATCAGTTAGCAATTAATGGTGATCTTTGACCTTGTGAACAGTGTAGATCCTGATTAAAGGCACAGATGTGTCAGCTGTTTTAGATCTACACTGTTAATTACGCTGGATAGGCAGAATATGTTCAATGAATAAAAGAAGTTATCAGTTAGCAATTAATGGTGATCTTTGACCTTGTGAACAGTGTAGATCCTGATTAAAGGCACAGATGTGTCAGCTGTTTTAGATCTACACTGTTAACTACGCTGGGAAGGCAGAATATGTTCAATGAATAATAGAAGTTATCAGTTAGCAATTAATGGTGATCTTTGACCTTGTGAACAGTGTAGATCCTGATTAAAGGCACAGATGTGTCAGCTGTTTTAGATCTACACTGTTAACTACGCTGGGAAGGCAGAATATGTTCAATGAATGATAGAAGTTATCAGTTAGCAATTAATGGTGATCTTTGACCTTGTGAACAGTGTAGATCCTGATCAAAAGGCACAGATGTGTCAGCTGATCTAGATCTATTCTGGGGAGGCAGGATATGTTCTTGGTATGATATAAGTTATCAGTTGGCAATTACTGGTGATCATTGACCTTGTGAGATAATTACACACTATCACACCCTGGATAACAGATCTATCTGTGTCAGACTGTTCAACTTGAACCGTATGCTCTCCAATAAATGCTCCCAGAAACCTTTACTTATACAGATTTTTATGCAAGTGTGTGACCAGTCTAGATGCAGAAGTAGCTGGCAAGGATTACATGTGCTTGCTGATCTGGATCTACACTGTTGGCCCACGGCCTAAAGGCAGATATATGGAAGAAAGGGTGAAATGGGCAACTGAACCTTTTCCAGCGCATTTTTCAGATTTCAAATATAATATCAGTCTCAGATATGGTACACATTTGTAAAAATAATTTGTGAAATATGTGAAAATTAAACCACCACGAAACATAATGATACCACAGTAGTTTGTTCCTGTTTGTTTGTGTGTGTAATGTGGTAGTCAAAACTGAGCATCAATAACATATCAGTACTATCACTCATCAATCGGCAGCCGACACTTGTGGTATGTTGATATTTTGTTTGAATGAAGACACTCACTGTGTTTAAATATATCCTGTATGCAACATGTTGTGTTGTTACCAATAGCAGATGGGCCCAAGATCATAAAACTTAATCAGGAGACCAGTCTGAAATCTCAAACATGTGATTGGCTGAAATGGTGACTGATCACCATTTCAGCCAATCAGATGTTTGAGATTTGAGACTGGACACCAATCTCAGTTTTATGATCTTTGGCCATAGTTAAATTGAGGACTTTGCCATATTCATTAGTTTGAGTGAATGGATTTTGTTGTAGTTAGTACGGTACAAATTTCTGATTTTTTTAGAATGTTGGCAAAGGGGAGTTAACTCTAGTAGTTGATAGATGAAAGTGAAATAACCACCAGGAAACATTTTTTACAAACCATGATTTACTTTGAATATGCAATGGGAATTGGTGAAAAACTGTAACTCTCAGGACTTTGCTAATTGGTTGTGTCTGTAATTAATCAAAGTTTGGTGAGTAAAATTTAAATTCAAGCAGTGAAAGATTTCCATATTGGTTGTTGGATATACATGTACATGTAGTGGGGATTGAAGTCTGAAGTGTTTTAATTGAACATTCAGGTCACAGGTTAAGTGCCTGAGGATGTATGCACAGAATAAAGATCTATATATCCTGTCATCAGTATGGGATATGAAATTTATTCCTAGTTCTTTTATTCTCCAATATGGTAGATAATTTGGCTCAATTCAGTCAGATCTAGATTAGTGTGTTAACTTTATGGATACAGTCTATAGTTTCCAGTGTAAATCCAGATCAGCCAGCACATCCACACAGACTGAACTATATCACTACACTGTTCACTTCCTCGTCAAAAACATAATTTTTTTCCAAATTTAAACAGTGAAGACCCCCTTATTTGTTTTGTGTGAACTGCTAAAGCAGGTAGACATATATGGATCCTATTGCCTTGCAGAGGCGACATCAGCATCCTCAGGTAGTTCCCCAACTTGAACATGAAATTTAATGTTGCCTACTAATTTGGAAGTACTTATCCTGTTCACTCAATACTTAGAATATATCATCTGCACAAACAAAGCCATCGGTGACAACAAAAATGATGATGTACCTTGGAACACCAATTCTAGTTTATTGTTATTTTCTTATATCATTAAGATAATTTGGCTCAATCCAGATCAGACCTCGATAAGACAGTTTCTGTCCTTACAACTTGTGAAAATCCAGATCAGCCTGCATATTGACACACGTGATCTGGATCTACAATAGATAGGTCAGATGTTTTGAGGGTATAGATAACTTGGATCTACAATAGATAGGTCAGATATTTTGAGGGTATAGATAACTTGGGTCTATAATAGATAGGTCAGATATTTTGAGGGTATAGATAACTTGGATCTACAATAGATAGGTCAGATATTTTGAGGGTATAGATAACTTGGGTCTACAATAGATAGGTCAGATATTTTGAGGGTATAGATAACTTGGGTCTACAATAGATAGGTCAGATATTTTGAGGGTATAGATAACTTGGGTCTACAATAGATAGGTCAGATATTTTGAGGGTAGAGATAACTTGGATCTACAATAGATAGGTCAGATATTTTGAGGGTATAGATAACTTGGGTTTACAATAGATAGGTCAGATATTTTGAGGGTATAGATAACTTGGGTCTACAATAGATAGGTCAGATATTTTGAGGGTATAGATAACTTGGGTCTACAATAGATAGGTAAGATATTTTGAGGGTAGAGATAACTTGGATCTACAATAGATAGGTCAGATATTTTGAGGGTATAGATAACTTGGGTTTACAATAGATAGGTCAGATATTTTGAGGGTATAGATAACTTGGGTCTACAATAGATAGGTCAGATATTTTGAGGGTATAGATAACTTGGATCTTCAATAGATAGGTCAGATATTTTGAGGGTATAGATAACTTGGGTGCTACAGGTCTAGCATGTCTCTTATTTTGTATTTTTTTTTTGTTTTTGCATTGTGAGTTTAACCCTTAACTCCATATAATATAGGCATATTTACACATGTGAAACCAGTGTAGATCCAGATCAGCCGTCATATCTGTGCCGTCTGATCAGGATCTGCACTGTTTGCTCTTTGGTCAGAAATAACCTAAGAAATCTAATAGCTAACAGTGCAGATGCTGATCAGATGGCACGGATAAGGTATTTGAACATTTTAACTGGTTTATTTATTTGCTACAGATGAGTTACCTCAGAGTCTGGTTACCACGGCAACAAGCGGTCAGTCTGCAATTTCCAAAGCGGAGACGTTTTCAGACCCGAACTCTATAGAGGCACAGCGGGACGTGTATCGGAGAATGTTGAATTACTCTATGAGTAGCACACTAGCACAGCAATACTACCTGTCACAGTATGGATATAACTACTTACAGGTTAGCTTTAACCCTTTCCTCAATAGATATACCTTAATTGCGAGGGCCAACAGTTGAGATCCAGATCAGCTGGCACTAAGGATCTAAACTGTTTGCTTTTTGGTTTGTTATCTTTGACCAAAAATGCAACCAGTGCAGATCTGATCCGACAGCATGTATGTGCCGGCTGATCTGGATCTACACCGGTCGTCAGACAGCATGTATGTGCCGGCTGATCTGGATCTACACCGGTCGTCAGACAGCATGTATGTGCCGGCTGATCTGGATCTACACCGGTCGTCAGACAGCATGTATGTGCCGGCTGATCTGGATCTACACCGGTCGCACATGCGTAATAAGTTGTATAGATGTATGAAAGGGTTAACAATGTCCAGTGATACTACCCAGGGATCAGCTTAGGCTGTGAGAACAGGGAGAAGTTTTACCAATTTTAGGGAGAAGTTTTGAAAGTTTTTGACTTTCTATAAGAAACATATAGTGAAAAACTTATCCCTTGGCTCAGTAGAGGGAGAAGTTTGGGAAAATTGGGAGACTATTTCTAAGCCATTCCCTGACTACCTTCCACTCTGTACCAAATTTATGCAACTGGCTTAGTGATTCTGCCTGGAACAGTATAGTTATAATAACAAATTACAAGTCAGCTTTTCTCCCTGTCCCATATTTTCCCCACTGGCACAGTGGTAACTGTTGAATATTATTTTTATTTTCACTGTTTTTTTGTGTTGATGCCTACACTCACATAATTTTCCCAATTAAAATGTTTAAAAAAAATTAAGATTAGAAGATCATGACTTACAATCGCTTTTCATTTCATGCAATGTTCATTTTGAAATCATGCAAGTCCCTTGGAAAGCATAGATTTACCAGTGAGAAATAGAAATATATGGTACTTGTGAACTCCAGATTTACGTATTTTCACTTGTTGCTATTAAAGCTCTAAATATATTTCTATCTTACACTTGTAAAATCACATATCCTCTATATCTAATCTCAAATGTCTGCTGTTACATAATGTACAGAGGGTCTGTCAGACTACTATTTCCAACTGTTTTTCTGAGAGACAAGAGGCTTTCATCTGTAGGATTCTTTTTGTGTCGCCCTTTCGAAAGGTCAAGGTCACATTTGATGGAGTTATGCCCCTTTTTATACTTGAATTTTGACATGAAAACTTAACGTTGTCTATAACTTTGCCTTTTCTTAATATTTCTTCATCAAACTTTCAAATTATATTGCTTATGACAATATGGTCGTAATGATGCCAAATCTTAAGGTCAAGATCACATTTGATGGAGTTATGCTCCTTTTTTTGTACTTGCATTTTTCTTACAACAGCACAGAGGGCGACACAAGTGTTCAACAGAACACCCATCTAGTTCTAGCTTATGTGAATGACAAAAATTTAGGGTTTATTTCTGGTAATTCATTGAGAAGTAGTTATGCATTTAATTAGAAACTTGAAAACCCTGTTAAGTGTTTTGAGAAACTAAAATACTGAGTGGATTTGAATAAACAATCTGAAAATAAACCAGCCTTTTAAAGTGTACTGACCATTGATGAAGAGGATTATGTATTGACTTCCTCAATCCATCCACAAGTAGAATAAGATCTGCCCTTGTGTTTATTAAACTTTGAATGTACATCTCAAGTCCATGGGAAAGAACAGTAACATAGTTCATAATGTTAACAAAGATATTTCATGTTATTAAAAGAAAATAATTATCAGTTCAGGTTATTAAAAGAAAAATTATCTAACATGTTAAAGTATTAAGAAAGCATTAAAGTTGACATGCTAAGCGAGTTCAGCATTAACTAAGTTTTATAACCATGGGCCTGGCCGTCTGATCTGGATCTACACTTGTTGCACATGAGGTAAAAACCAGGTTGCACATGAGGTACAAATGTAAAAACCAGGTAAAGGGTCAAACCAAAACTTAATCTCTCTTTTCAGGATAGATCATTATTCTCTAAAGCAGACTCTGGTTCGAGCACCGCCACAGCCACGACAGCCTCGGCCAGTCAAGCCCAGCTCGCCGTCCAGGCCGGTTCCCAGTTACCAAGTATAGACTCGGTTCTCTTGAATCTCTCTACTAAGAAGAATGGTAAAGCATCGGCAACAACAACAATAGGAACACATTCTCTACACACGACGTCAGTGGTGCCACAGAATGTGCAGGCTTATGGATTACAGGTAAACTGTAAATCTGGGGCTTTTCATGAAGTTTTACTCAGATATCCCTTATTCAGGGGTTCTTTTACCCTTGAAACAAGGTTTTGACCCTTGAAATTTCAAGAAATGCTTATTTTGACCCTATAGAATTTCAACCCAAAGGCCAATTTTCATTATAATATATAAGAAAAAAATATTTTGACACAGACAATGGGAACAATGCATCATTTTTACCCTTAAATTTCAGACATAAGCGAAACCACTGCTTATTGTTACCAGGGATTTCAAATAAATGCAGATTCTTGCACTTTCCTGCAAGGAGATTTTTTTTTCTGCTTTGGATTCCACCAGATTATAACCTTGGGGTAATGATCTCAATAAGAATTGTGTAGGGGGAGGTTTTTTTTGCAGGAGATGGGTTTGGTGGCAAACCATTTGTTTATAGTGAGCCAAGAATCCCTCTTTATTTTTATTTGATGCCCCTTTTATCTTAACTCTTTCCTCCTTAGACACACCTTTTATTGCATGGACAAACAGTGTAGATCCAGATCAGCCAGCTTATCCGCAACACGTGTTGCACATGCGTAAAAATGCGTATATATGGTGGGAAGGGTTAAAGGATCATGAGAACACGGTGAGGTGATATTGATGCAAATGAATGTTGGAAAAATTGTAAAAATTTGCTAGAAAAACGAATTTATTAAGTCAATGCTGTTAACATTAAAATAAAGAATAAATATATATTTTAACAGTTGCAAATAAATGGATGAAGGTAAATAAATGGTCATTAATAAAAATCATCATTTTAAGGTTTTGATGATGACACTAGAAAACTTAAAAAAAAAACTATTAAAAACTCTATGTTGTTGAACAAACAGTGGGTTTATCAAAGTTTCATCAAAAGCCACTAGAGCATTAGAACGTCTTATAGGTTTATGAATAGGGTGAAATTGCTTGGAGAGCTGGCTTCACTTTCACTACAAAGCTTTACCTTTCCTCCAAATATACACATTTTTACACATGTGCGACCGTTGTAGATCCAGATCAGCCAGCTTATGCGTGCCGTCTGATCAGGATCTGCAGGGATTGGCTTAGACTGTCAGAACAGGGAGAAGTTTTTCCAATTTTAGGAAGAAGTCAACTAGGATTTTGGATTTCTGTATGAAACACAAAGGGAAAAATTTCTCTCTTGTGAGCAGGCGGAGAAGTTCTGAACATCTGGGAGACTATTTCTCCTAAGTCTCCCTCTAAGCCATTCCCTGATCTGCACTGACCTAAATAACCTAATGAATCATAAAGCGAATAGTGCAGAACCCGTTCAGAGGGAACGGATGTGCTGGCTGATCTGGATTTAAACTGTTCGCCCACGCTATAAAGGTGTGTCTATGGTGGAAAGGGTTAATGGATAATTACACTTGACTCTTTACTTCATTATAATCCATTTATCGGCTTCAATTCCATGTGTGACTGATGTAGATCAGGATAAGCCTGCAAATCCACAAGTCTGATCGGGATCTGTACAAGTTGCCTTATTTTATGAAGCTGCTGCGATGCAGGAGTCATTTTCTTTGGTTGATGAACACACTTGTCTTTTGATTTGTAACTTTTATTCTTTGTAGTTCCAACAGTTAACAAATATAAAAATATTGGCAGATTTAACAATATTAATTATAACTTTACAGCGTTTTTTTTCCTTCTTTAACTACCTCCCCAAAAGGGTACCATTCCCAAAGCTGACAGGAGTCTTCCCAATTCAATGACCGGACCTTTCCCAATCCCCAAAACTACTGTTCCCAACAACAAACAGTGCCTTTTCCCTATTGACAAAATAGTTTTTCTCAAGAAATGTTGCACAGCGTAAACAATTTTTTTTTTCTATAGACAGGCAGTCATTGGATTGGCAGTTACTTAATTCTGGCATAACATTTTCATCACTTAAGGCTTTCCTGTTAAGGAACCAGACCTTATGATTCTTGAAGCTGATTAAAACCCCCAGTGTGAGTTTACATGAATTATGAAAAAATCCCAATTGTGCTTATTTTGCGACTTATTTTTTTCCCAATTTCAAGATTATACGAAGCGAAAATTTCCCAATTGTAGGGGAAGGGGACCCCATCCCAATACGGGAAAAAAAACACTGCTTTAGTCTGATTTGTGCACAGTGGTTGATCCAACTGTAACGGTAGAAGGTAAAATCCGTTCTATGTGTTACTTTAGAAGGCAAAATCCATTCTTATCTTAAAAAATGTTTTGCATTGCCTTTTTATAAAGCAATAATAATTTGTTGACACATGTTGAGACATATGCTCGAAACCGCATTAAATAAATTAAATTTTAAGTTAACAATACAAGTGTCAAAATATATAGGAAGCCACAGAAGGCAAATCCTTTCATATTGTGATTAAATATTAATGATATATTAAGATTAAGATGTTATAAACAATGACTGGCATTTAATTAGTTAACCTTACTCAAGAAGTTCTTGACATATTTGAGAAATAACCATCAGAATAAGAATTGGTACTGAAATAAAACAAATAGAAATTTAAATGCAAAAATATAAATTTTTGCTGCATTATACCTTACCTTCATTTTGTTATTTCTAACCAAGAAGTGAACAGTGTAGATTAGTCAGGATTCAAGATGTGCAGTCTGATCTAGATCAGCACTAGTCGCATTTAGTATTTAACCCTTTCCTGGATATATACGCATTTTTACGCATGTGCAACCAGTGTAGATCCAGATCAGCCGTCTGATCAGGATCTGCACTGGTCGCATTTTGGTAAAAAATAACCTAATGAGTTAAAATGCGAACAGTTTAGATCCTGATCAGACGGCACGGATGTGCCAGCTGATCTGGATCTAAACTGTTCGCCCTCGCAATAAAGGTGTGTCTATGGAGGATAGGGTTAAGCTGCATTGATGGAGTACAAGGTTAACTCTTTCCTCTATAGACACACCTTTATTGAGTAGGCAAACAGTTTAGATCCAATTCATCCGGCACATCCGTGCCATCTGATCAGGATCTAAACTGTTTGCTCTTTGATTTGTTAGGTTATTTCTGAACATAATGTGACCAGTGCAGATCCTGATCAGACAGGATGAATGTGCTGACTGATCTGGATCTACACTGATGTGCTGACTGATCTGGATCTACACTGGTCGTACATGCGTAAAAATGTGTTTATATGGAGTAAAAGGATTAATAAATGGTCAAACTAAACTTTAATTCATGTACTAGCTTACAAAACATAAATATATGAAAAATTATTGGGCATTTGCAGTAAAACAATAATGTGTCTTCATCATTCCCCCCCCCCCCCCCATTCCCAAAAAAGGAAAAACAACACAAAAAAACAACAATCAAACAAACAAAACAAAAGATTTCAAACTTTACATTAAATAATTACATGTATATCAATAAATAGTTGAGAAAATAAAATAAACATCAACAAAAATATTTCAAAACACTGGATCCTTTCGCCTAAAAAGGATTCACAAACAAAAGAAGTCAGTTATAGAATATGAGATTAGTACAGTACTGAAAATCACGAAATTGACAAACGAAACGGAGTGGAAATGGAAATGGAAATGAAACGCTTTTCACTCTATGTTGAAACGGAAACACAATGGAAACGGAACGCTCTCTAAAAACGCTTGGAACGCTTGAAACGGTAGAAACGCTATAATCGGAGCGCTTGGAATGCTAGAAACGGTAGAAACGGAATAATTGGAACACTAGAAACGGCCCGCTTATTTATAGTAATGATCTAACCGTTTCTTTGTACGAAATTAATTTTAACGAAAATAATAGTTGCCGAAATGACGCTTCGTGGGACACTTGTTTCAAGTAATGATCTATGGTCTAAATATTTACCATTATTCAGCGCAGATCGAGCAATTCTAACACATTAACGAAAGATTAGACATTTCGCTTCATGTATTTGCATAAGGACCTCGGGTGAATATATTTTTCTCTTGAACCTATGTTTATGCGTACACGGTTTTTAATCTCTGATAATTTGAAGATGTGTAATTATACCCCCGCATACGTTGGGCAGTCTGTCTGTGGCACTTACAGCGTCAACAGTTTTCAAGATATCGACTTGAAACTTTAACCATATGTTCGTGAGGACATTTGCGCGAACTATTTTTTTTCTCATGTGGATCAGTCCATTATTTTTCGGAGGGGAGCACGATTTAACAAAATCTTGTGACGCGAACTACTTCTACAGTTTTTAAAATATTGACTTGAAACTCTTGATACACATGTTCGGCATGAAGTGTAGATGTGTGTGACATATTTTTCGTGTGGATTAGTCCTTTATTTTTTGCAGGGGACATGATTTAACAAAATCGTGTTATGCAAAATTCTACAGTTTTTAAGATATAATACTTGAAACTAAAATTGTATGTTCTGCATGAAGTGCGCATGTAAGCGACATATTTTTTTGTGGATCAGTCCATTTTTTTTGGAGGGGAGCATTATTTAACAAAAACTTTTATTTTAAATCTTATGACGCAAACTACTTCTCCAGTTTTCAAACTTTAAACATACGTTTGTGAGTAGATTTCCTTGACATACTTTGTTTCATGTGGATCAGTCCATTATTTTTTAGCAGGGGAGTATGATTCAACAAAACCTTATGACACGAACTACTTCTACAGTTTTTAAGATATTGACTTGAAACTTGATACACATGTTCGGCATGAAGTGTAGATGTGCGTGACATATTTTTCATGTGGATCAGTCCATTATTTTTTGCAGGGGACATGATTTAACAAAATCTTGTTATGCAAACTTCTACACTTACTACGTCAACAGTTTTCAAGATAACGACTTGAAACTTTCAACATATGTTCGTGAGTACATTTGCGCAAACTTTCTTTTCGTCTCATGTGGATCAGTCCATTATTTTTCGGAGGGGAGCCCAATTTAACAAAATCTTGTGACGCGAACTACTTCTACAGTTTTTAAGATATTGACTTGAAACTTGATACATATGTTCGGCATGAAGTGTAGATGTGCGTGACTTATTTTTTGTGCGGATCAGTCCATTATTTTTTGCAGGGGACATGATTTAACAAAATCGTGTTATGCAAACTTCTACAGTTTTCAAAATATCGACTGAAATCATATGTTCTGCATGAAGTGTAGATGTGCATGACATATTTTTCGTGTGGATCAGTCCATTATTTTTTGCAGGGGACATGATTTAACAAAATCGTGTTTTGCAAACTTCTACACTTACTACGTCAACAGTTTTCAAGATATCGACTTGAAACTTTCAACATATGTTCTGGGTACATTTGCGCAAATTTTTTTTCTCTCATGTAGATCAGTCCATTATTTTTCGGAGGGGAGCACGATTTAACAAAATCTTGTGACGCGAACTTCTTCTACAGTTTTTATGATATTGACTTGAAACTTGATACATATGTTCGGCATGAAGTGTAGATGTGCGTGACTTATTTTTTGTGCGGATCAGTCCATTATTTTTTGCAGGGGACATGATTTAACAAAATCGTGTTATGCAAACTTCTACAGTTTTCAAAATATCGACTGAAATCATATGTTCTGCATGAAGTGCGCATGTTAGTGACATATTTCTTATGGATCAGTCCATTTTTGGTTTGAGGGGAGCATGATTCAACAAAATCTTATGACACAAACTACTTCTCCAGTTTTCAAACTTTTAACATACGTTCGTGATTAGATTTGCATGACATATTTTTTTTCATTTGGATCAGTCCATTATTTTTTAGAAGGGGAGCACAATTCAACAAAACCTTGTGACGTCAACTACTTTTACAGTTTTGTTTACATCCGGTGAAAACCCAAGTTGCTATTTTTAAACACAACTTTTGCAGCAAATTTTCAGGATTTCAATTATTTTTCAACTTTCAGTCGATATTTTGAAAACTGTAGAAGTTTGCATAACACGATTTTGTTAAATCATGTCCCCTGCAAAAATATGACCTACAATCAAACGCCGACAATAATATTAGATGTCTGAATATATGGCGGTAAAAACCACGTGATTTGTTCGCAGTACACGTTGTTTGCTCGTAAACATATGACATAAAATACATATGACGTACAATGAAACGTTAACAATACATCAGACGTGTGCAATTAAAAAGACATGATTTGCACGAGATGCGCGCTTCTTGCGCGAAGCATGTGAAAAGATTTCGTCGTGGGTGGTATTTGTGTTCTGTTTTAGTTTTGGTCTAGGAACGAACCGCATGAATGACATGATTCTTGCGATCAGAATTATGCATTTCTCGGTCACAGATAGAAAATATTGCTATCAACATTCAATTATTTAACAAATATCACAACAATTTAAACTCCTGTTTTTGAACTGAACGTTTCAAATTTAGATTTTGTCGAATCCTTTCTGCACTGATCAGGCTTTCAATCATCAATAATTAAAAATAATGTACGATCTTTTACATTAGATTTCACTGGCGGTGATCTTTGACCAGTAGAAAGCGTTTTAATCGAAATGGAAACGGAATACAAACGGAACGGAAACGGAATGGAAGCGCAGTGGAAAACGTTGCCAATTGAAATGGAAATGAAACGGATTGGAAACGCAAAAAATGTCAATTTCTTGATTTTCAGTACTGTATTTTGTTCAAATGGGGCTTAACTTTGACATAAACCATGGTTAATTTAAATGTCCTCTTTCCAATGATACCAAATTTATGATTGTGCGATAAAAACAATATGTCTATATTGTAGTTTTTGTAGACCACACAAGACTTTTGTCCTTTCATATATATATAAAAATGAACTTTAATATGGTATCACAACTTTATTTGCAATGCAAAAAATGCTGTAACATACGGTGCTGAATCCTCTAAATTTAGAAGTAAAGCTATATCTTGTAACCATCTGTTTTGCCTTAGCTCAATAGCTAAGCAGTTTCTATTTTTAACTCAATAACTAAGTAGTTTCTATTGTTAGATCTTCACCCTTTACCTTTGGGATGGATCAAATTGTACTGTTTATTGATGTAGATATTGAGATGCGCTCAACCCGGGGCTGGGTGGCGTGTGCAGTAATATGCATTTCCATTACTGCCCATGAACATGCTCAATCAAACTGAGCCTGCAATATTTTCATATTTGTCGTGTTGAATGGCTTTCAAAATTCCCTCCTCCTATATTTTTATGGCTTGAGCAAATACTGTAGGTCCAGATCAGCCAGTACATCCACACCATCTTATCAGGATGTATATGTACACTGTTTGCTTCTTGGTCAGAAATAACCTAATGAATCAAAAAGAGAACAATGTAGAACCTGATCAGATGAAACCGATGTGCCAGCTGATCTGGATCTACACTGTTTGCCTGATGCCTTAGAGTTAAGAGTTAAGCTCTCTGAAACTCTAGTTTAACTATTTTTATTTCACACTATTCAAAGGCTGGTAACTAGTTTTAGTTTGATACTTTCAGATATAAGCTTTGAATGGAAACAAATGTGTGGATATTTGGATAAGCAGGATAACATAAACTTAGAATGAAAGTTTTTTTAAATGAAAAATTTCAGTGAACAAAAAACTAGTAGTAGGGCATAATGTGCTAGCTTTTGTTCCTTAATAATCGTTCAAACACTCCTGTTCATAACCAATATGAATTCCAGTTCAGAAAAAGAAATTAAGGACATTTATCACACAATGTTGACTTACTCATGTTTATTAAACCTTGACTTTATAGATACAGCTTTTATCTCTCATATGCCACCAGTACTTATCAAGAACAGCCTGTCGGTCCATGCAGTCTGATCAGGATCTACACTTGAAACACTTCACTTCTGATTAAGATGCTGACAGCATAGATCCTGATTGGAATGCACAGCAGTGCAGACTGATCAAGATCTACACTAGTCACACATGAGAATAAAGTTGCCCATGAAATGAAGAGTTATCTCCCTTCTTCAGGCACTTGCGAATGCTGCTATAGAAGCTGACCCTAAAGCATTCTCTGAGGCTGACAGTGATCGGAAGGATGGACAGAAGTCAGAACTGGAGGATGTGACCGAGTCCGACAGCAGTAATCTATCCCCGTCTGATAGTAGTACCAGCCAAATAATGTCCCCACCTAGAAACTCGTACAGCCATCTAATGGCTGATAACCAACATGTAAGGTGAGGTTTACAAGTTTAACCCTTTCCTCCATATATACGCATTCTTGTGCGAGCAGTGTAGATCCAGATCAGCCGACACATTCGTGCCGTCTGATCTGGTTCTGCACTGGTCGTATTTTGGTTAGAAATAACCTAAATAATCATAAAATGAACAGTTTAGATCCTGATCAGACGGCATGGATGTGCTGGCTGATCTGGATCTAAACTGGTCGCCCATGCAATAAAGGTATATCTATAGATTAAAGGGTAAAGGTGCTGTATCAGGCATGACTGTAAACTGTTACTTCATATATAGCCCATTTGTGATGTAGGCAAACAATGTAGATCCAGATCAAGGGTACATCTGTGTCATCTGATCAGAATCTACAATGTTTGCTATTTCTGACCAACATGGGATTACTGTAGATCCTGATCACACAGCACAAATGTGCCAGCTATCTGGATCTACAGGGATGCACATGCAATTAAACGCAAATATAATGGGTTAACCCTTAAGATGCTGAATTAATGTCGTCTTACCTTTCTATCTCATTGGGCCCTTTCTGAAGGTTATAAAGCTGAGATTTGAGACTGGTTTCAAAGCTCACTTTAATAACCTTGGGCACAGTCCATTCTTTGTTCATTGGGGTGATGTTCAGAAATTTATCAACTTAATTAAATAGTGAACAGTATATACCAAGATCAGAATGTGAAGTTGCTCAGCTGGTGCCCAAGGTTATAAAACTGAGCATGGAAACCAGTCTCAAATCTCAAGCATCATGATTGGCTGAAATGGCGACCAGTCACCATTTCAGCCAATCAGATGCTTGAGATTTGAGACTGGTTTCCAAACTGAGTTTTATAACCTTCAGCCCTTATCTAGGTGTACAGTGGTCACAAATGCTGAGCTTAGCTCTTGGAAGAATAAATAGAACCTGCTCTACCAGCTCTAGAAGCTTTTACCTTCAATCATTAGCTAACATTTGATTTAAGGATTGAATCGATATTTGATGGTTTTCATTTGGGTATGGAAAACAGTTGGGTTGTTTAAAGTTTGTGAAGCCCGAAGGGCTTCACACGTACTTTAAACAATCCAACTGTTTTTCATACCCAAATGAAATCCATCAAAATTCGATTCAATCCTTATATTTACACACATTAATACTAACTTGTATACAGAAATTATTAGAAGAATAAGTGATATTACAGCTTTTTCGAATGGCTGTTGGAACAGCAACATTGACGACAAAGTGAATGACGGCACGCTTTTTCACAGCAACTCGTGGCAAAACGTGCGTGCTCGGCGACGTCACACATCACAACATTGTGCAACGTCCAATAAATTGTGAACAGTTTTTCTTTGGCCACGCCTTTCAAATTATTACGTCACACTGTTTACCATTAGAAATTATGATTCGTTAGATGAATAAGACTTCATCGTAGAGGACGAATTTGAAGTGTAAATATTAAATATAGTGTTGGGAAATCGGTTGCAAATCATAATCGATCATCAGTTGGAATCGGTTGCCCTTTCCGATGCGATTTCACGATTATAATCGGTATCTTAATTTACGCAGTGTTAGGTTTACCAATGGTCTTAGATCAGTAGCATACATAATTACTGGATATTAATTATTTTCAACTTTCTGACCAAAAACCGAATCAAAATCATTGCTGCCCAAAAAGGTTTGTGCAACTGAACTGAACCCCTCTAGATCCGCCACATGAATTCTCAAATGCAAAAGTTTTGCGTTTTCCTATGAATAATATACTGATTTTAAGGCTGAAGACACAAGTTAAGAGGTCTAGTTAGTGCAATACATATTTATTCGAAGAATTTTTACCATCAACATTATAGCTACGCAACTCAGACGCTCAAGTTTCAACAAAATCTGCGCCATTTTGCGTTTTTGCTTGTTGCCTGTATTTTTGTACTATTTGCAACAAATTCTGCAAAGGCCTTTTGTTAGGTCTATGTTTTTTTCTGTGCGATGGAAGTTCTTCGTTAATCTTGTAGAATCTAAAGTGCTTCTGAATAATTTTTTTGCCTAGGTTCTCGTAAATCTCTCGGGCCGCCATTTTAATTTTCAAATTTTCAAAGTGATTTCCCTTTATGGCCGGTGTAAAAGCCGGAACCCGTACCTTTATATTTTTTCTCTTACACTGCGCATGTCTCAACTGTTAATCGATTATGAGAGAACGACATCGATCATCGACATCGAGAAGCATTTACACGTCGCTAATCGATGTCTTCCGATCATCAGCACATCACTAATTAAATACTAGTGACTTAACGCTTTACTCCACATATACACAGCTTGATCAGTATTACAAAATTGCTTTTTGTTGATTTTACTGGTAAGATGCAACAGTTGTAAACCGAGTTTAACCCTTTCCTCCATGGATACACCTTTATTGCGACGGCGAACAGTTTAGATCCAGGATCTAAACTGTTCGCATTTGATTCTGACCAATTATTTCTGACCAAAATGTGACTAGTGCAGATCCTGATCAGATGGCACGCAGAAATGCGTATATATGGAGGAAAGGGTTTACAAAGTAGACTGTTGTTTTATGCTCTCAGTATTTCAGAAGCTCAAGATCATTAACTGAGATTGAAAACCAGTCTCAAATCTCAAGCATCTGATAGGCTTAATTGGAAACTAGATTCCATTTCTGCCAATAAGATGTTTAAGATTTAAGTCTGGTTTCCAGTTTAACCTTGTTGGCTTTAAAGTTTATTGGGTTATCAGTGACCAAGATGCAACCAGTGCAGATCCTGATCAGATGGCACTTTATAGATACAACTTCATTGCATGTGCAAACAGTGTAGATCCTGATCTAATGGCACAGATGTGTCAGCTCATCTGGAACTACATTGGTCACTTATGCATTAAGTAAAGTTTTATGATCTTGGAGCCAGGTTTGATGCAACATTTTGTTAACAGTAGACTGTTGTTTTATGTCTGCAGTATTCCAGCTGCCCACAGTCACCAGTATCAATCTATCTACCAGACTAAATCTGTGATGGGAACCCTACCCAGCATTCAACACTTCTCCGCCATGGGGAAAACCTCGCAGAAACACAGCGACAGCACAAGTGGCCTTCAGGTAACATTCTGTGCTGAAGAGTATAAAACTGAGATTTGGAACCAGTCTCAAATCTCAAGCATCTGATTGGCTGAAATGGCGACCTGTCGCCATTTCACCCAATCAGATCCATGAGATTTAAGACTGATTTCCATTCTCAGTTTTATAATCTTGAGCCCTGAGCTAGGCGACTTTCAAAGTTTCTTGTTCATATATTTAAGTGCTATATAAATCTGTGTAAATATTGAGTAGCAGTCAACCCGGGGCTGTCTGGCATGAATAGTAATATGCATTTCCATTACAACCCTCAGGGATTAAGTTAGGAGCAAATTTTAGGGAGAAGTGTCTTCTCCCTCCTGGAAATTTAGGGAGAAGTTTTCAGAAACAGGGAGAAGTGATCAAGGCGGTCGGTTGGGTTTTTACCAAATAGCTCTATTTTTCTCTTATACACCCATACATATTTTAAAACAATAATACAGATTATTTAATCTATTTTATTCTTGAAAAAAATGACAATAATAAATATGGCAAGGTCCCTGTGGTTGTGGCAGAAAATGTCACTTCGGACAACACTCTTAGTCTTACTTTTGTCTGCATCTGTTGCTGGAATTTTCATCACCAACAGAGGTCTTGTGGTCTACAATATAAAAAATACCAGTTGAAAATATATTGGAGGCCTGACTTCAGACACAAATCACAATACATTGATTTTATTTTAGCCTTGTAATTCACAAATGGAAGTTCAGTCTGTCATTTTTCCTGAAATTAATTTGGTGTTTTAGGGGAATTTTAAAGCTGATAATAAAGCTGTTATAATTATGCCCCCCTTCGAAGAAGCGGGGGTATATTGCTTTGCACATGTCGGTCGGTCGGTAGGTCAGTCGGTCGGTCGGTCGGTCAAACGGTCGGTCCGTAGACCACATCTTGTCCGATCAATAACTAGACAACGCTTTGTGATACAGTCCTTATATTTGGTGTGGAGGTTGGTCATGACCAGTAGAAGACCCCTATTGATTTTGGGGTCAGTAGGTCAAAGGTCAAGGTCACAGTGGCCTTGACCACAAAAACCTTGTCCGATCAATAACTAGACAACGCTTTGTGATACAGTCCTCATATTTGGTGTGGAGGTTGGTCATGACCAGTAGAAGACCCCTATTGATTTTGGGGTCAGTAGGTCAAAGGTCAAGGTCACAGTGGCCTTGACCACAAAAACCTTGTCCGATCAATAACTAGACAACGCTTTGTGATACAGTCCTCATATTTGGTGTGGAGGTTGGTCATGACCAGTAGAAGACCCCTATTGATTTTGGGGTCAGTAGGTCAAAGGTCAAGGTCACAGTGGCCTTGACCACAAAATCCTTGTCCGATCAATAACTAGACAACGCTTTGTGATACAGTCCTCATATTTGGTGTGGAGGTTGGTCATGACCAATAGAAGAACCCTATTGATTTTAGGATCAGTAGGTCAAAGGTCAAGGTCACAGTGGCCATTGCATACAAAAACGTTGTCCGATCAATAACTAGACAACGCTTTGTGATACAGACCTCATATTACACGATTGTTGGATGTGTCTCTTCAAAAGTTATATAAATGGTTCCGGTCCGCTGCCTAATTAGGTCATGACAGCTAAAAATAGATTTTTGACTTTGTCAATCTTTGAACGACATCTCTTCCTATATTACTGGGTCAATTTTGATGAAACTTCACACAAATGATCATTTGATGAGTCTCTTCAAAAGTTATATAAATGGTTCCGGTCCGCTGCCTAATTAGGTCGCGTCAGCTAAAAATAGATTTTTGACTTTGTCAGTCTTTAAACAACATCTCCACCCAAACCGCTAACCCAATTTCAACCAAACTTGACACAATTGATCATTGGATGGGTCTCTTCAAAAGTTATATAAATGGTTCCGGTCCGCTGCCTAATTAGGTCACAACAGCTAAAAATAGATTTTTGACTTTGTTGATATATAGGAGTTCCACCGTCTTGTAAATTGCTTTCATGACTGGTACCCTTCATTGCTAAAGCTTACAAAAGTCTCTAAATTTCCAAAAATTTAAATTCAATGCTAATAGATATCACTTGCACGTCAGGGGGGGCATTTGCGTTTGACAAACACCTCTTGTTAAAACTACTTTTGTGTGACTATTTCATCATATTTTCTCGTAAAAATCAATACTCGCCTTTCTGTAATTATTTTACTAGCCGACATCATCTGCCTGTGGGTGTCTTCCTTTAATCGAGTGAGCAAACAAATCACACCACATGTGCATCACATTATTAATTTCTGACAGTCAGCTCTGATCAAGGATGATCATCTTAATACAATTATCACCTCTTACAGGTTCTCAGTGTCATAAAACTCGCAATTAACAGTCAAATTAACATCCGGGTCACTTACGCCATTATTACTTATGTAGTTTACAATAAGAAAGTGCCGCTTACTCCAAGAATACTATCTTGCGATTTCATTGGTTCATTCTGTATACACCAGCCAATAAAAATCTCATTTTGTGAAGACTGATTAGGTAATCAGGTCGAATTTGTTTATTGCACGTGTCTGTCAATGTTTATAATTGAGTAGGTGACAATTTGGGGGATTATTGGCAGATGTTTGATTATTCCCTCAGGCAAATTCAACAGGAAATCAAGGGCGAAGTGAACTTCACTTTTCTTTGCAAATAAAGCGAAGTTAGGCCGGTCTGGGCGCCTTCTTCACCTGAATCGCTTTGATTCGTGATCCCTGACCCTGTCCTGCCCATAAACAGACTAATTCAAACAGAGGCTTCATTATCTTGATTATTTGTGCTGTTCTGTGTCTTTCAAGGTCCTTTTTCATCTGTTAGAACGCAAGTAGCCTACAGAGAATTTTCTAAGCTCATGGTTGGCCTTGACTATTATCCTGAGTTTTTTACATGGTAGATTGAACTTTTACTAAAACAATCCTGTATGGGATTTTACTTGTTATAACCCTTTACTCCATGGAATATGGCAGTTATCCCAAAGGTGACCAGTGTAGATCCAGGTAAGCCAGTCCATCCATGCCTTCTGATCAAGATCTACACTGTTCGCTTTTAGATTCGTTAGGTTATTTCTGACTAAAAAGCAAGACAGATCCAGATCAGATGGCATGGATGTGCTAGCTGATCTGGATTTACACTGGATGCCCATGCAATAAAATGCATAAATATATTTGGAGTATACCATTTTAGACACCAACTATTAAAAAGAAAATTTTATTTGTTTATTGTTATTTATTATTTAGTTGCCAGTGTCCACTGGTATCAAGCCTTCCGATCTGGTTGCCGCGGCGATGAAGTTGAAGGTGGAGCCATCAGAAGAGAAAGAAATTGCTGATAGGACGATACAAGAGAAGATTGCGGCTCATCAGTTAAATGCTGTTCAACAACAGGTACAGTTTTCTGTCACTGTATTGCAAGACCAGATCAGTCGGCACATTTGTGCCATCACACCCTGGTCTACACTGGTTGCACTTTGGTCAAAATAACCTAATGAAACTAAACATGAACTATGTATATCCTGATCAGAGGGCATGGATGTGCCAGCTGATCTGGATCTATACTGCTTGCCCTATGAGAAAGGGGTATCTATGGAGTAAAGGGTTAACACTTTACTCCATAAATATGGCTTATATCCCATTTGCGACCAGTGTAGATCAAGATTAGTGATGCACATCTGTTGTCTCTGAGATTGTCTATTTGCTTAGTTGTCTCTTGACCTGTGGCTGTATCCCTTATTGCTGTTTGTCTTGATATCAAGTTAGAGGTTAAGGGTAAAACATTCTCAAGGAAACCAGTGCCTTTGATATACCAAACTTGCATAGAGTCTGACTTGTGCAGGTGGTGGGCAGATTAACTGTTGTTCTTACATTTTAGTGGAAAATATACACATTTTCAAATTCACAAGCTTAACATCTCGTCTATATTTAAGCATATATGTTTTTTTTGTCTAACAATATTAACCCTTTCCTCCATTTACACACCTTTATGGCATGGGCGAACAGTGTAGATCCAGATCAGCCCGCACATTCGTATGGTCTGATGAGGATCTACACTGTTCATTTTTATGCCCCCGCCATGAAATGGCGACGGGCATTAAGAGTTGCTCCTGTCCGTCCGTCCTTCCGTCCGTCCGTCCGATATTCTCGTGAACGCAACTCCTCCTACACTACTGGTCGGAATTTAATGAAACTTGACCACAATGCTTGGCCTGATATGTTGTTGTGCATAAAGGTGGGGTTTTGCTCTTACATGTTCCTTTCAGAAGTTATGGCCCTTTGATAATTCCATTTACATTAGTTTTAATAGGAATATATCTTGTGAACGCAACTCCTCCTACACCTCTGCTGGGAATTTGATGAAACTTTACCACAATGCTTGGCCTGATATGTTGTTATGCAAACAGGTGGGGTTTTGCTCTTACATGTTCTGTTTAGAAGTTATGGCCCTTTGATACTTCCATTTACATTAGTTTTAATAGGAATATATCTTGTTTCTTATATTTTGTGCATTTTGCCCATAACTTAAAAACTACTTGAGATACTGCCTTGAAACTTGAAATATATTTTCACCATCAAAATCTACATCATAACCAACAAGACCCATAACCATGCTTCCAATATTTTCAAATTATGCCCCTTTTTCACTTACATTTTGTGTTAAGAAAAATATACACTTTGCCCTTAACTTTGTTTGGAATGGAGGGATTTCAAAATAACTTGGCACAAATGTTCACCATAACAAGGCGGTGTGTCGTGACTGTAGGTCCAAGGTCAAGGTCACTGTTACTAAAAATAGAATTTTCTTGCAAAATCTTGTCCGCTCTGTAACTTTGTTATTTCTTATTGCATTTTTAAATAACTTGGTATAATTGTTCACCATATCAAGACGGTATGTCTCATACATGCCCAAGCCTTTAGGTCGAAGGTTAAGGTCACTGTTACTAAAAATAGAATTTTCTTGTCCGGGCTGTTACTTTGTTATGAATGGAGGGATTTCAAAATAACTTGGCACAAATGTTCACCATGACAGGGCGATGTGTCACGTACCATGCCCATGCCTGTAGGTCAAAGGTCAAGGTCAGTGTTACTTAAAATAGAATTCTCTTGTCCGGGCTGTTACTTTGTTATGAATGGAGGGATTTCAAAATAACTTTGCACAAATGTTCACTATGACAAGGCAGTGTGTCCGCACAATACCCAAGCCTGAAGGTCCAAGGTCAAGGTCACTGTTACTAAAAATATAATTTTCTTGTCCAGGCTGTAACTTCATTATAAATGGAGGGATTTCAAAATAACTTGACACAAATGTTCACCATGACAGGGCGGTGTATCGCGTACCATGCCCATGCCTGTAGGTCAAGGTCACTGTTACTAAAAATAGATTTCTCTTGTCCGGGCTGTAACTTTGTTAGGAATAGATTGATTTCAAAATAACTTGACACAAATGTTCATCATGACAAGATGGTGTGTCCCGTACCATGCCCATGCCTAGGTCCAAGGTCAAGGTCACTGTTACTAAAATAGAATTTTCTTGTCAGGGTTGAAACTACATTAGGAATATAGTAATTTCAAAATAACTTGCCAGAAATGTTCACCATGACAAGGTGGTGAGTTGTGTACCATGTCCATGCCTGTAGGTCCAAGGTCAAGGTCACTGTTACTAAAAATAGAATTTCCTTGTCCGGGCTATAACTTTGTTTTGAATTGAGGGTTTTCAAAATAACTTGGCACAAATGTTCACCATGAAAAGGCAGTGTGTTGCGTACATTACCCATGCCTGTAAGTCCAAGGTCAAGGTCACAGTTACTAAAACTTGAATTTACTTGTTCGGGCTATAACTTCTTTATGAAGAAGGGATTTCAAAATAACTTGGCACAAATGTTCACTATGACATTGCATTGCATTACCACCAACTTCTTCACAGACATTTCCGTAATTAGAAGACAACAGTGCCACAAATACAAATAATTTACTTGATCATCAAGTTAATGCATATTCTTATAATTACTCGAACATCACTGTCTTTGAAATGCTATTATTCCCATCATTGCACTTTAGTATCTGGAAACGATGCATAGCGGGGGCATCCGTGTCCTATGGACACATTTCTAGTTGATTTATTAGGTTATTTCTGACCAAAAAGCAACCATTGCAGATCCTGATCAGACAGCACAGATGTGCCCGCTGATCTGGATCAGTCTACACACTGGTTGACACGCATAAAAATGCGTATATAAGGAGGAAAGGGTTAAGACACTTGGGAATTGATTGTCCTGCAAAGCAGTCACTGAGCCTTTTTCAAAATAGTGGAAGAAAATAAATGTGAACACAGTTATTGCGATGGTAAATTAAACAAGACAAAGTACAGTCCAACCTGTTGCATAGACCACCTGTAATTAAAGATCACCTGTCGATAAAGGCCTGATTGTATTTGTCGCACTAACTGATATAAATAACTAGTTTACCTGTGAACACCTACCTTCAAGTTCTACTTTGTAGCTTTCCCCCAAGTAGGTTTTAAAGGTAGGTTTGACTGTATACTGATTGATTGACTGGTTAATGGTGATGTAGATTTACCTGATGGTTGTAGGTACAGGATCTGACAGCCGGAGCTCTAGCAGCTGGCAATATTGATGCAGCGGCCTTGTTAGCTAAGTTACAGGCGTCGAACCTGGCTTCTAACCTCGAGAATGAGCTTCACAGGTTCTACGATGCGGAGACGTTACAGGCCTTACAGCAACATGAGCCGATGGAGCTGACATCAGGTAAGGCTGAAGGTATGGCAGTAGCCTTGTTAGCTAAGCTACAGGCGTCCAACCTGGCCTCGAACCTGGAGAATGAGCTACACAGGTACTATGACGCGGAGACGTTACAGGCCCTGCAGCAGAACGAACCCATGGAGCTTACTGCAGGTACGTTGACCTTTAACTGACAGAATTTCTGCAGTGATGTTTTCTTATTAAATTTTGGTAGTTCCACTTTAATGTCATAGGTTTGTTTTTGTAGGAATCAACTGAATCGTTACTTGCTTTGACCCAGTTTAAACCTTTACTCCATGTTTGCACAGGCAATAAAAGTATGTCTACTACTTTGTCATCTTGTTCACAAATAACCTAATGAATCTAAAAGCAGACATTATAGAGCCTGATCCGATGACATTGATGTAGATATGGATCTAAAGTGTTTGCCCATGTGTATATAGGTAGTAAAGGCTTAATTAATTAATTCAATATCATAATATTAATGATTGCCTTAAACAAAAACCTTTATTTGGCTTTCCCTGGATAGTGCAGCTGGTATTGTGTCTGTAGCACCTTGATTCACAGTCCAAGCATATATCATCCACATACAGTGCAGTTTACAGCCCAATGGAGCTTCTAGATTTTCAATATTTTGTTTACAGATCTCTCGCCTGGTAAAGCTGGTTCTCGCAGAAAGAGTCGAGGCCGACCAACCAGCATTGAAAGTTTAAGAGATCCTCTAGCGCGGCAGTCGTCTACGTCCAGTTTAGGTGCAAACACTAGCGTCAGTGATAACGGGGAAGATCGCACTTATGATTGTGAAATTTGCGGAAAGCAGTTTAGTCATAATGATCGCCTTCGACGTCACCGGAAGATACACACTGCGGAGAAACCATATAAATGTGACATCTGTGGGAAAGGTTTCAAAGAAAAGTGCAACCTTAAACATCACAGATTTATACACACAGGTATATACACACAAGTTCTTGAAATAATTTTGCATAGTCCGGTCCAACTTCACAGACATTGAACCTAGCCTTGGGATTTCGGATCAGAATTCGGCAGTAGCAAACACACAAGATTGAAGTTTTACCCCAGGATGTATTAACATCCTTTCAAATGGACGGTTTGAGAGAACTGAAATTTTTGAATGATTTGAACCCCATTTCTGACAGTTCTACAAATTTCCATCAATTAATTTACAACCACCAATCCATACATACAACTTAAATCGTATGGGTTGAATAGAACCTGTACAACACGGGTCATAATGTCAATATTTTAACACTTTCCTCCATATATACGCCTTTATGTGATTGGTGAACAGTTTAGATCCAGCTCACCATGTAAAACAAGCAATGCCCAAGGTTATAAAACTGAGCATGGAAACCAGTCTCAAATCTCAAGCATCTGATTGGCTGAAATGGCGACCAGTCGCCATTTCAGCCAATGAGATGCTTGAGATTTGAGACTGGTTTCCATGCTCAGTTTTATAACCTTCAGCACAAGTATTGTTGATGTAGCACGTGTGAACAGTTATATCTTTGTAAAGATCTAAGCATAGCCAGTGGGTTTTTTTAAGGGATGGAGGATGCGGCCCTAGCCTGTAAAGAGGGGAAAGTTCGCGTGTGTTTTTCAAGTTTTGGGGAAAATTATTAATCTTTTATCAAATCTTAGGGAAATACAGATGTAATATTTATTCACATTAAAACAAGTAAACAAAACTTTTGTTCTTCATAACATTTTAAAATCGACATGTTGCCATGTTGTTGTTTTTCTCTCCAGTCGGTGCAATAAAATTTACTGCAATGTTAGTTTAACTCAATAACGTTTATACTTCGTTTTTTTTCTTTTCATGCGGAAATACATGTATTTGTAAGACCTGTACGCTGTCTAGAATGAAAACAGATTCACAGCACATGTCAAATTTAGACGTGAGCTTCTCAAATTAGAAGCCAATTAACAACATCAGACACATTTATCATTTTATCGACAGTATGTGCGAAAAATAACCATTCAGTAACCATTTAGCTTCCTTGATTAGGTGATTCAGTGTTTGTTCAGCAATTTAACAATTTTGTGACAGTTTGCATATGAAAGAAACATAGTAAACAATAATAAACAGATCCTAAAGAAACAAAAAAACAACAACATTTTTTCAATGATTCTCAGTACGTTACTGGATGACCATCATTGTCTTTATCGATTTATGCGGTATTAACATTACTTCCCTTTATTTCCTTTCCATGATGAAAAATAGACGTTGATAGATTTTTACTATCACTTTATGTGAAAAAAACAGGGTCCACTGGTGGACCGCGTTATATTGGATTTCGCGTTATAGCTTATCGCGATATAGCGGAGCTCCACTGTATTAAGTTATTAATCCTTTACTCAGTATAAACTGGTTTGCAAAGCTGACAAGTGTTGATCAAGATCAGCTGGCACATCTGTATCGGCTGATCTGGATTTACACTGGTTTTTTCTTGGTCAGAAACAACTTCATGAATCAAAAAGCAAATAGAATTGATCAGTGCCCAAGGTTATAAAACTGAGCATGGAAACCAGTCTCAAATCTTCTTCTTCTTCTTGGCGTTCGCTAGTCTCAAATCTCAAGCAGTCGCCATTTCAGCCAATCAGATCCTTGAGATTTGAGACTGGTTTACAATCTCAGTTTTATAACCTCCAGCCATGGACATGCATTGCTGCATTCTGAGCCAGTCCATTGTTTGTTCACAGTTGTTTTTTTTTACAGAAATTAACCCTATACTCCATAGGTATTTGTTTATTGTGTTGGCGAACAGGTTGAATCCAGATCAGAAGGCACATCTGTGCCATCTGATCAGTATGTCACTGTTCGCTTATAGAGTCATAAGGTTATTTTTGACCAAGATGTGACCAGTGCAGATCCAGATCAGATGACATGAATGTGCCATGAATCTAAATCTACACTGATTGCACACACAATAAAACCCTACCATCATTGTTCGAATATAAGCCACACTCATTTATAAGCCACACTGCCCCCCAAACCTGATGGAACAGATGAAAATGGCTAAGTGAAGTGTATATGCAGCCAAACCTGTGTATTATCCGCATCCCCCAACTTTTTACCGCCGAATTCCGGGAAAAAAATGCGGCTTATATTCAAACAATGATGGTATATATGAAGTAAAGAGTTAATATGATAAAAGAAAGAGAAACAACATGTAATGTTATTGATCGTTTGCCTGATATTTTCCAGGGGAGAAGCCGTATAAATGTGAAACGTGTGGGAAGTCTTTCAACCAGCGGAGCAGCCTGAAAACACATCAAAAAGTTCACACTGGGGAGAAACCATTCAGGTCTGTGTCAGTTAGGTTAGCATCTAACCATGTCCCAAGGATCTGATTGACCGAAATGGGGACTGGTCGCCATTTCAGCCAATCAGATGCTTGAGATTTGAGACTGGTTTCTAAACTCAGTTTTATAACCTTCAATACATGACTTGAATATAGACACCATCAGAGTATAGGCTGTAACTCAGCAAAAAGCTTGAAATTTAGAGAATAATCTAAAATTTTTAGGAAGGCCACTGTTTTAAGTTAAGTGCATCTAAGGACTCTGTGTACTCTGCTGCAGCCTAAATTTAAGTGATTACTGGGAATGGGGGTGTGGGGGCAGTGGGGAAGGCGAAGTTTTAGATTTTTCTTCAAATTTAAGCTGTCAAGTTGTAAAAATTAAGTCATATTTAGAAATTGAGCTGATTCAAAAATAAATATAAAATTGAGATATATACCGTCATTGTTTGAATATAAGCCGCACTCATGTATAAGCCGCACCGCCCCCAAACGTGATAAAACAGATGAAAATGGCTAAAGAAAAGTAAAAGCAGCCAAACCTGTGTATTAGCCGCACTCCCAACTTTTTACTTACAAATTCTGGGGAAAAAGTGTGGCTTATATTCAAACAATGACGGTATGATAACCTTTTTAAACATCCTTGCTCTCTGATCAGGATTTTTTTGTTTTATTGTCAGAATTCATTAAATTGATTGAAAAAAAAACAAACAACAGTGTAGATCCTGATTGGACAGCATGGATGTGCTGGTTAATCTGGATCTACACTGGTTGCCCATGTGATAAAAGGTGGATCCAGTAAGACTTGTTACCTGTAATGTTATTTTAAGGTTTCCGACTGAAACTGAGAATCACTTGCCTTTCACTGCTGTGAGTGCGAGACCTACCAGGGCCAAGATCTTTCATGCGAGGAAGCTTGCCAGCTAGCTTGCAAAACGTCGGTGGTTCTACCCAGGCGCCTGCTCGGGCCTGAAATTGTCCGGAGGGGCACCTGGGGTCTTCTTCCACCATGCCAAATGGGCCTAAGAAGCAATAAGCTTAGCATCTGTTGATGTTCCGGCTTTTAATCTTTACTTGAAATATGAAATGAAAACTTGTTGTTGTTTTCAGATGTGAGCTATGTGACAAGCCTTTTGCACAGAAGTATTTATTGCGACAGCACATGAAAAAGCACATAGAGCTGAGTATAGCACCCGCCCCGCAGTGACTAGTCACGCCTCCAACTGCTGAAAATCACATTTTATTGGATGAGAAGACAGCCAATGAAAATCCTTCTAAAAACCTGCCAGCCAATCAAAATCAGAAAGACAAGCACATGGTATTACCAGTAATTCTACCCACTCCTGATACAGATTTTGAAGAAGAAAATTCAGTGAATAAATCTTCCAATGTTTTTGACACCACCAACACACATCTACATAATAATGACATATCTACAGATCAAAAACCTGAAGACATTTTGGTCGCAAACAATTTAGAAATCAGTTCCAGTGATGAATTACAGTCATTGGAGGATGAGAGTAAGATAACACTTTGTAAACAACACACTTCTGATAATAGCAAGGGAGATAATCTAAGCACAGGCAAATTTAAAACAAGTTACAGCAATAAAAGGAAGCTGTTTGACGATGCTGAATCTAAAACAGTAAATAGTCACAAAAGAACGAAAAAACAATTACAAAACAGTGATAGAAATTTTCTGGATTTTCATGTTATGTCTGACCTAAAAAGCAAACAGCAGGGGTGCTGGAAAAGCTCCCTGCCTAACACCAGTATAAACGATGTGTATTCCTTTGACTGTGATGAATCTGCAGGTAAGGAAGAGAATTCATTTAGCAAATCTTTAGATAAAACAGTTCTGCATAAACGTCAGACAAAGGCTGCTGCTGGATTATATGATAAACCTGCAATGAAAACAAGCTGTACTAAGTCAGAGAAGCAAACAATAGACTCAAGATATTTCATAGACAGTCCTCTACATTTTGATTCTGAAGTAACACCTGGAAAGCATTTGGAAATTGAGCTTGATGTTTCTGAAAACAAAACTGGCATACTTAATACCAAAACCTTAGCAATGGGAGGGTTTGAAAAACCTACAAATGGTGTTGAAGAAGATCTTCATAGACACAGCATTACAGTCAATGAGTTTGATAAAGCAATTAACAAAAATATAACTTCCAACACTGTAAGCAGAAATGAAAGTGAACTGTTTGAACCTTGGAAAGACATGCATGGTGGATTTGAATATTGCAAACACATGGCATCAAATTTCAAAGAGCAATCTGATATAAAACTAAGTAGTGATAAAGCAAATAAAGCAAATAAAATTCAACACAATTTGGAAATGGTCAAAGACTTCAATAACAGCATTGGTACACCTTCAAATGTTACTTGTAAAATTAAGGGTTGCTTATGCACAACTGCAGTAAGTAACATGTACAAAAATAATGATTTACCACTATTTCCATACAACCCTGTATTGTTCCAGCCCCCACTAAACTCTTTGATTGATAGCAATAAATTCCCAAACAGAACTGGAATAGATGGATCATGTGAAACTGGTTGGTACCGACCCCGACAAAGTGTGATTGACAGAAGGTTAGAGGCGATAAGAAAAGTGAGTCTGTGGATCGGAGATTGTCTGGATCAGAATCCGGAGGACAAGCTGGAACCGCTGAAACTAAGTGTTCCTTCTAAAGGACCAGCAGAATTGAAAGAAAGAAGAATGTCAAGCAAACTTGCTTCTAAAAATGTTAAATCTAAATGTGCTGATTCTGATCAAATTAAATGTGCTGTTTCAAAAACTTTGTCTAAAAATAAATGTGCTGTAAATACAAAGCAGAACTGTACTCCTGATGAATGTAATCTTGGTGTTAGAGGTAAAGAATCTGCAGCTGTTGTAGAATCGGTAATAGTTTCTGGAAAAGAAACAAGAAAAGAAAAAGTTGCAGATCAACCTGGGTTGTTGCAAAATACAAACAATACTCAAAGAAATGATAATAAGTTTGAGTACCCAGTTGAGATAAATAATTCTTTACCAGCCAGAAATGCAAAGGATGTGTTTGCTTTTCAGTCTAATGAAGAACTTGATTCGTTTGGTGTAGGAGAAGAGCATTATTCCAGAACACATCTCTTTACATCGTATAGGAAAGCAAACAAGAACTCCGAAGATGTGACAAAATTAAAATGTGCTCCTTTTAATGAAAAACATTCTATGAGCAGTATTTTGCAGAAAGAACATTCAAGTAAAATTGTTAAGTTGTCGCACAGTGTAGGTCTTGAAATTGAAAAAGAACATATGTGTACATTGGAGTCAGAAAAGGTTAGGAAAACTGATGAGAAGAATATAGAACTGCAAAATAATACATTTGCTGAAAGCAAGGAAGTACTGCAACAAAAATTAGTGCTAAATAATGAACAAACAGATGACAGAGCGGATAACATCCTGGACCTAACTGTCAGAGACAGATGTGAACAAAATAAACTTAAACATGGTGATAAAATGTTTGTAGATAGAGATAGTAAATATATACATTCTGGTGCTGAATTAGGGGAAATTGGCAATTGTGTAAATACTAACATAACTGTTAAAGGATTGAATTTAGTTAGTGATGTTAAAAGTAGCAATAGTGAATTGTTAACAGAAGATTTTGTTGAAGATTTTAAAATGAATATTGTTAATACTATTGAACATGAGAAAGTTAACAGAAGCAATGTTGCTGATCATAGTATAGAGTTGGGTACTAAAAGCAATAAAGAGTTGAATATAAAATATGATAGCAATAAAGAAACTACTTATACATATAAAGGTCCGTTCATAAAAAGCAATAATACAATGCAGGCAGATGAGGGTGACGATGGGGAGGATACTAATTCTTTAAATTTGAATCTCGAAGACTTTAACCAAGCTTATAAAGAAAGTATTGAGACTGTACAAAGCCTTAGAGATATAGATACATTAGCTGACAATGACAATATAATAGGTAATGTAATTATACAAGAACCTTCATGTAAAGTATCACATGGATTTAGGCCGGATGTCCCAAATAATTCTTCAAAAGAGCCGAATACAAAAGAAATGGATCAAACCAAGGCGAATTCAACTATAACAACTAAATTGGGAACTGGTGCAGTGGATGACAAGAAATATATGCAGGAAATAATAAAAGAAGATAATAATGTTATAGAAGATAAAACCAAGGATACTGTTAGAGAAATTGTAACAAACACCAGAAGACAAGTAAGTGATCTACGGCATATAAAACAAGAAATTGAAAACCCAGACAGAATAAAGTTGGATTTAAAACAAGATGTGAATTTCTCGTATGATCTAGCATTACAAGAATGTGAATTAGAATCGGAGAACTATCCAGAAATGATGGACATGGAGGAATCAGGTCAAAAGTTGCTGGAAAACTTCGCAGACATTGAACCTAGCCTTGGGATTTCGGATCAGAATTCGGCAGTAGCGAACACACAAGTTTTACCCCAAGATTCATTAACATCCTTTCAGATGGACAGTTTGAGAGAACTGAAATTTTTGAATGATTTGAACCCCATTTTGGACAGTTCTACAAATTCAAATATGTATAGACCAATAAAACATGGATTTAATGTCAGTAAAGGAGGTAATTCAGTGTCCTTAAGTGATCCAAATTCTGTAAGTGATGATTTAGTGTCAATGAATAGCAACTCCGAGGCTAATTCCTTCACGCTTGATGATGCATTGGTTGGCGAGAACACTGGCGAGGATTATCAATGGAATAATATGTTGAAGAGTTTCATTCTACAAAATCTGGAAAATGAACCCAATTCAGAAAATAAACCCAATGGTACAAAAATGACAGAAAGTACATCAGTAGATGTAAAGTTACTTCTGGAACAGAAATTAGCTGAACAGTATCTGAACAGGAATATAGAGAGCCTGAAGAGACAACATTCAGAAGACTTCTAGACTGCGCTGAAAACTCTAAATGTAGTAGGACTGAAGATAAGGCCTAGACAGATCTAGCAAACCCTTTCCTCCATTTGTACTCAATTATACGCTTGTGCAACCAGCGTAGATCCAGATCAGCCGGCAAATCTGTGCCGTATGATCAGGATCTGCACTGGTTGCATTTTGGTCAGAAATAACCTAAGCAATCAAAAAGCGAACAGTTCACATCCTGATCAGATGGCTGATCTGGATCTAAAATGTTCTCCTACGCACTAAAGATGTATCTACGGAGGAAAGGGTTAACCATTTATTCCATGGGATTTGGCTTTTATCCCATGGATGAACAGTTTAGATCCAGATCGATCAGTTTGCACTTCCATGCAGGATCAACACTGTTCACTTTAAGAATTATTAGATTATTTCCGACCAAGAAGTCACCAGTTTAGATCCAGGTCAGAGTGCATGGATATGCAAGTTGATCTGGATCAAACCTGATTGCGCATGGGATAAAAGTTGAGTTCATGGAATGAACTCGTTAAGAACATGAACACATTTTAAAGGGGCTGTATTGTATTTTCTTCAAGATTCAAAGTTTATATTCAACAGTAGTCTTTTATAGTTGCTTATTGTTTTGCCTTTTTTAAGTTTATATTCATTGAAATACCACGTGTATAAAATTGAAAATTAGTTCACTGTTGATAATTCAAGACCTTTTAAATATTTTTTAACATAATTTTTTCCACATTATGTTATTTCCATTGATATTGTCTTAAACCAGACATCATATTTGTGATGATATTTGAATGTTTGTACAGTTTGAATAAGCATGTCAAAAAGCAATAGCAGTTTTCCAGATTTTATTGTTTAGAATATTTTTCATGTTTTATTTTGTCGCTGTTGTCCCGTTATCAGATTTGTTCCAACAAGGCTGTCCTTGGAAAGTTTGAGTTTGCTAATTGAATGACACTGTGAACATCTTATCTTCCCTTTGACTTAACTCTCAACTCCATTTTATCGCATGAGCAATCAGTGTAGATCCAGATCAGCTTGAACATCCATGTCGTCTGATCAGGATTTGCTCTGTTTGCTTTATGATAAAAAATAAACTAATACAAAAAAGGGAACATTGTAGATCCTGATCAGACAGCACATATGTGCAGGCTGATCTGGATCAACTCTGTCATTGTTCTTCTTTTTATTCTTTTTCTACAGTCGAAAAAATTTTGTCCGCTGCAAATCTTATAAACTACTTGAAGGAATTGACTAGGAAACATAGTTACATCTTGCAAGAAATATTACTCTGGACCACTTTGTTGCAAAGTTATCTCCCCTTGTTCATATTTTTGCTGTTAAGGGGAGACATCTGTTTTTAATGCGGCACTCAAAAACAACATTTCTGTTTATTATTTAACCCCAAATCAAATAATGTTTCGTTCTATACAGACATGGACTTTAGGCAATATAATACTAAAAACTTTATTTTGATCCCACAAATTCTTTCACTCATATTTATATGATTGCCTTTTTCAAATTGTTATGGTGAACAAAGTGGTCATTTAACATATTTAAGAAATTAAAAACTCTCTCTAATAAATTTAATCAGGGAAAGCATTTTACCCATACTGGCATTCATAATTTTTCCATACCGGCCACAGATTTCTGTGATAGTAAACATTACGTATGCAGTATATAATTAAGAATTACCCAACTGATCCTTTACTCTGTATATATGGGTTTTATCACATGCTACCTTTGAAGATCCAGATCAGCCGGCAAATCTGTGGCATCTAATCTAGATCAACACTGGCTACTTTTCAGTCGGACATAACCAATGAATGTAAAAGCAATTAGTGTAGATCCTGATCAGATGGCACAGATGTGTTGGCTGATCTGGATGAACACTGTTTGCCTATTGAATAAATTCCATATCCCATGGAGGGGTAATGTCAGATGTACAATATATGCATTTATATGTTACTGGTAATGTGATAGAACTTAATGAGAATTCTTGACAACTAAATACAGAATTGTTTTATTTTCATTAGACTTTGTGTTTTGGGGATAATTTTAGCTCATGTATAGAAACATCTGTTTAAATTAAGTGTTGTGGCAATCATTGGAAAAATCAGAATCAAGAGAAAGTTTCAAACAAATTCAAGATGAATATCTTTTTCGTCCATATATATGCTTTTATGGCGTCAGTTAACAGTGTAGATCTAGATCAGCTGGCACATCTGTGTTGTCAGATCAGGATCTGCACTGTTTGTTTTTCAATTTATTAGGTTATTTCTGTCCAATTAGTGAACAGTGCAGATCCTGATCAGACAGAACAGATGTGCTTACTGATCTGGATCTACACTGGTCGTACATGCATTAAAATGCGAATATATGGAGTAAAGGGTTAAAATGAAGGAAATGTGAAAAAATTATACCATACCCAAGTAACATTTTCATCCAAAAAGGCTTTCTTCCATAGTGATTTAGAAAGAACAAAAACTGTTATAATTATTTACTTGCAAATTGACTTTTCCCGACGCTGCTCGTATGGTTATGACTCTTGTTGAATTATTTGTAGATATTGTTACAGTATCAGTGTTTTATCCATGATTATGTATAAATTTATGTTAATATCATGTTAACAACTATTTCATTAGTTTTGTTTTTCTGTTAAGTTTTATTTTACAGTTAGATCTTGATCTAGATGTTGATCAAAGATGCCTGTATCTTGTTACTTGTTGATCTAGATCTACATCAGAGTTGCCTGAACCTTGTCATCTAACGTGACTGTTTTTACTTAAGATAAACATGATCTTTTATGATAGTGCTATTAATGCATGTCTTACTTTATTTTTCGTAAAAATGGAACTTTTTTGAAATCGGGATATAATTATATAAAACAAAGTTCACAGATTTTTAAATAAATTTGTGTGTTTGATTGCGTCATTTTAGCAGTGTATATTAAAGAAAATCACTTTTTTCAAGAGTCATACAAACAAAATAATTTTTATAAAAGTGTCATAAATAACATCTTCATATTTTGGGGACGGGGCAAGAACTCTTAACTTTTACATATGTAAGAGCATGGCTTAACTTAAGATAACTCACATATTATTAAGTAATATTCAAACTCAAACAAGAAATACAAAAACTGAAATGTATAATAAACATAACAGCAATAAAAATGGACGGAACTAGGCGATGTAGGAATATTTTCACCCCTGAGAAACTTTATCTATGATGCACCCCTCATGTAAAAAAGATTGTTAGTTCTAGCTCTTTCCTCACCAAATTATGTTATACTGTTGAACAATATCGTAAATTCATTTCTATGTTAACATACATTCAACGTATAGATTTCTCTAATGAAAAGCTGCAAAATTTATTTTTGGTAGTGAAATAGAGAATGTACTAAGCAAAATATGCTGACCTCTGTCCCTTGTACATTAATCCTTTCCTCCATAACAAATGCTTTTATGGGATGTGCGAACATTTAAGATCTAGATCAACTGGCACATCTGTGCCATTTGATCAGGATCTACACTGTTTGCTTTTTTAGGTTATTTCTGACCAAAAAAGCAAACAGTGCAGATCCTGAGCAGATGGCACAAATATGCAAGCTGATCTGGATCTACAATGGTTGCACAAACAGTAAAATGTGTTTATAAGGTGAAAAAGGTTAAAGAAAAAAATCTCTTGATAAGCCTACAGAAGAATGTACAGTACATGACTTCACACTTCCTTTACTTGAGTTTGATGTTTACCAAAAATGAATGCTGCTCTATTTAACCCTTTCCTTTATATGTACGCATTTTTACACATGAGCGACCAGTGTAGATCCAGATTGGCAGGCACATGTGTGCTGTCTGATCAGGATCTGCACTGTTCACTTTATGATTTATTAGGTTATTTCTGACCAAAATGCGTATATGTGGAGGAATGGATTAAACGAGAACCTTCACACAAAAGTGACATGTTTGTTTTACCTGTGTTACTTTCTTGGCCAGCTTCACAAAGAATGGAATGTATGTTGTGATTTGATACTCTCCGTGCCTAACCTCTGCGTGCAGGGTAGATATTTTACTATTGACCGTATTCATGTTGTACAATTTATTACGCATATTTAATCATTGTTTTTATTTCATTACAAATTGCCAACTTAAGATTTGTTTAGAGATTATGATGAATATTTCTTTGACCTAGAAATGTAATACATTTTTATATAAAACTAAGTTGTTTTTTTTTCATTTATTCTAGAATAATTATGTTTCATAAGAGAACTTTTGCAAATATAATGCATTGAAAATAAGAGTACTAAATAATTAAAACCTACCAATGAGATACTGTTGTTAAATTTTTGAACATTGCCCTTGTTGTTCAAATGTTATTCCCTGAGCAACTTAAGAACTTCTTAACATTTTCCAGAGAAACATATTTAAATAACACTTTACTCCATTGCCTTTCATCACATGGGCAACGTGTAGATCCAGATCATTGGGTCTAATCTGGATCAAGACTTTTGCTTCTTCAGATATAACCTGTCAATTTTAAAATAAACAGTGTAGATCCTGATCAGATGTGGATCTACACTGTTCACCCATGTGATAAAGTCGTATATATTGTTGTTGTTTTGGTTAGTTAAGTAATGACCTTGTTGTCCTGGGCCCAAGATCATAAAACTAAGTTTAGAGATCAGTCTCAAATCTCGAGCATCTGATTGGCTGAAATGGCGACCAGTCGCCATTTCAGCCAATCAGATACTTGAGATTTGAGACTGATCTCCTGATTTAGTTTTATGATCTTAGGCCCTTATCTCCCGTGAATTTGTGCTTAGCTCATACTATTTTATATTACTGATAGTTCAATTGCTTTCTTCCGTGTACAGTGCATTAGGAAATGGTCGTGTACACAAAATCTGTGATCAACATCATTTGGATGCTTTACTGCTGTAAACTCTCTGTCATATAGATGCTTATTTGTTTGTTAAAACATTCCATACTCCATGTTGTGGTCTTAAGTCTTAAGCAAAATGTAGCAATAAAATACTGTGAATCTGGGGTAGGTGTAATGTACAACATAACCTTAATGATGCAAAATGATGCTTTATAATATAAATTACTTGATAAAGAAAATAGCAATAAATTATTTAAATGTTGTTTTTTTTATATTTTGTGGTATGAAATTTCATTATCATGAAAACAGTAATGTGTTTCCATTAGATTTCTCTATTTTTAGTTATAAATTTCCTTAAATCAATAGTACATGGTAACATAACAATAAGGGTTTAGATTTGCTTATATGGCTATGAGTGAACAATGTAGTATTGGGAGGGTCTTAGTGATGCTATATAAGATGATTGGAGCTTAGGAATCAGTCTTAGATCTCAAGCTTCCCATTGGTCAATTCTGAGACTGCTCAAGTTCAACCAATCAGATTGCTTAGATCTGAGACTGGTTCCCGTTCCATGTACCTGGCTGATCACTACATGGAGTTTGGGAAGCATGGTGTCCAACTGTAGAACTTGTTGTAGATTTCTGACGGGGAATAGGTTACATATCATAGTGTTCCATTTACCATTGTTGTTCTGTATATGTTGAAGTTACTGTATGATTTTCACTGTCAAATTTTCCAGACATATTTTATTGTAAATGTCGCTAAAAAATTAAGTTGTTTTACTTCTTATAATTGTTCTTTGTCATATTTTATAGATTATTGTTGTTAGTTTATCAGTTGCTTTACCCTAAGCCTGAACCAGTCCTGTGCCCAAGATCATAGAACTGAGCATGGAAACCAGTCTTAAATCTCAAGCATCTGATTGGCTGAAATGGCGACCAGTCACCATTTCAGCCAATCATATGCTTGAGATTTGAGACTGGTTTCCTGATTTAGTTTTCGATCCTGAACCAGTCCAGAATAACTCGCCTTACAATACCTGTGAAAGATGGATCACTCATGGGGATGTTTGAACTACTGGTACTTGAGTCAAATTCTGTAACATATTTCAAGTATTATGAAAATGAAATAAAATTCAGTGTTTTTTTTCTGCTACTGCAGAAAAAGAGTTTGGAAATAAATACTAAAGAAAATGGAAGGCTAAAATTGATATTTGGTTTGCAAGATAATTGGGCTGATTTGACAGATGCCTACAGTGAACATCTGGCCTCAAGATAATAAAACTAAGAATGGAAACCAGTCTCAAATCTCAAGTATCTGATTGGCTGAAATGGCAACTGGTTGCCATTTCAGCCAATGAGGTGCTTGAGATTTGAGACTGGTTTCCATGCTCATCTGGTGGCTGGTGGCAGTGCCAGATTGTGCCATTTAAGCTGGTGAAGGCTTGACCAGTAAATTGCAACAGTTCATAATCCTTTACTCCATATATACACGTTTTATCGCATGTACCAGTGTAGGATCTATACTGTTTGCGTCGTGGTCAGAAATGACCTAATGACTCTCAAAGCGAACAACGTAGATCCTGATCAGACAGCACCATGGGATAACAGCCATATTCCATGAAGTAAAGGGTTAGTCATACCAGTTTTATAAAAAGACTGATGTTTAACTTTTATTCCCTTATTTTAGAGGGCACACATAACATCAACAGAAATTGAATTATGTATCAACATAGTCGGTACTCCATATATCGTTAGTTGTTTTATAATTATCTGATGTCAGTATTTTAAAAGTTTAAATTTTAATGTTTCAGTTCTTTTTGTGTTTAATGAAAAAATTGCAATTGTGTTTAAATAAACCTGCATGTTATGTTATTTTGTACATAGTATTATGTTAATCCTTTCCTCCATATATACACCTTTTATGGTGTGGGCAAACAGTATAAATCCAGATCAGCCGGCACATTCATGCCATCTGGATCGCGTCAGGATCTGCACTGTTAGCTTTTACATACATCAGGTTATTTCTGAATTAGAAGCGAACAGGGCAGATCCTGATCAGATGGTGATCAGACAGCACAGATGTGCAGGCTGATCTGGATCTACACTGTTCACCCATGCAGTTAGGGCATTTCTATGGAGGTCAGGGTTAACTAAATTAAAGAATTGTTATAAGTTTCTTATTTTTCCTGTGTACTTTGTGTTAGCTCGTGTAACACACACACTTGTTTGTCCCTACTGCACAGTTAAGCACGTTTATTTCCCTTCAAAAGGGTGTTTACTTTGTTATACTTCACTTCCAGCATAGACTGTTATTTGTTTTGTTTTGTTATTGATTAAGCTATGTATACTGCTTGGAAAATGTTATATTGTATATTACAATGTAAACTGAGCAACATTTAAAAGTACTTGCTTTGTACAGTTGGGAGAGGTTGGGCCTCGGAATCTATCGCAATATCTTTACAACTTTATCCCTTTACTCCTTATATGGGGCACGTCACGGGAAAAGGTACCTTCGGTCATTTTAAGTGATAGTTTAGTTTTTACTAAATTTAGAAATAACTTACATTTATTAATCAATTTCTTATAACTAAAATGTGATTTTGTTACACATTTGGACAATAAAATGGTATTTTTACCGCGAAATGCCTACTAAGTAATGTCGTCTGCTCAAATTTATGACGTCACATCAAAGGTTGACGTCAACTGTCCGAAGGTACCTTTTCCAGTGACGCGCCCCATATACAACTTTAATGGCAAGTGTAAACAGTGTAGATCCAGATCAACTGGCACATCTATGCACTGTTTGCTTTTTGATTCATTAGGTCATTTCTGACCAGAAAGTTAACAGTACAGATCCTGATCAGATGACATGTATGTACTAATCGATCTGGAGCTACACTGGTGCAAATGTGATAAAATGCAGATAAATGGAGTAAAGGGTATACAAGAATGTCAATAGTGTTTTGTCAACATGAGATAAATGACTACGACCATGGATGAAATTTCTAAGTTGATTACATTTTTCTCAGGTTGGTACCAACAAAGAACGGCAATAATTGTTTTATTACGTAATCCTGTTATACAATAAAACTAACCCGTTATTCCATATAAATGTTATTTATTGCATGTGCAGTCAGTGTAGATCCAGAACGGCCAGCACATACATGCTGTCTGATCAGGATCTGCACTGTTGGCTTTTTGATTTATTAGGTTATATCTGACCAAAAAGTGAACAATGCAGATGCTGATCATAAGGCACAGATGTGTCGGCTGATCTGGATCTACACTGGTTGCAATGAAAAAAAACAACACATAATTTATATATAGAGGAAAAGGTTAAAATTTGTTGTGTCCCCTTGAAAAAGTAATATGCTTGGTAGACTGTTTTCACAATTTTGACTAATATATACGCAATAAAATATGTTGGTTATAAAGTCTTCATATAACATTTACTTTAGATAAATTTCAATTTTTACATTTTACTCCATGGGATATGGCTGTTATCCCATGGGCAAACAGTGAAGATCCGGATTATCCGGCTCATCTGTGCCGTCTGCTTAGGATATACTATGTTCTGTTTAAGATTCTTTAGGTTATAGAAAGTGTGTTCTTTTAAATTTTGATATGTATAGATATGATACTATACTACTACAAATTTGCGATTTAAGCTTAAGGCCCACTAGTTAAGTTTTATTTTTTGTGGTTTTAAAACATGGTATTGAAAGTTAAATAAGCCCTAGGCCAGAAGTATGTGCGTACAGGACATAGAATTTATGTAAACAGCTACATCACATAATATCTGTTAAATTCATAACTTAATGCTTGAACTAACTCCATTTGACACTTAACACCATAGATAGTGATTGTAAATCCACATCAGCTGGCACAGTTATGCAGTTTTGTCAGGATCTACACTGTTACTTTTTCAGATTAATAAGGTGTTTCTGACCAAAAAGCAAACAGTGTAGATCCTGCTAAGACTTTGCACAGATATGCAGACTGATCTGGATCTACACTGGCGGCTCACAGAATAAAAAAGGATATATATATATATGGTGTAAAAGGATTATCCCTTTCCTCCTTAAATATGCGTTTTTACGCTTGTGCGACCAGTATAGATCCATATCAGCCTGCACATCTGTGCCGTCTGATCGGGATCTGCACTGGTCACATTTTTGTAAGAAATAACCTACCGAATCAAAAAGTGAACAGTGTAGATCCAGATCAGCCGGCACATCCCAATTATGTTGTCAAATGGGGAGTCCATTATACTAATGCATAGTAAAGGGATAATCTCTACAGCAATTTTTCTGAGGGTGCATTTAGATGTTGGTGGCTTACTTTACACTGTGTTACTATCATCTGCTAAATGTAGAAATCATGTTTTTGATAACAATTGTTTTCAAATAGGAAAGGGTATAGCCAAACACCAATGATGGCATTATGTTGTTTTCTGTTTTCATAAATTATTAAGATAAGGGGAAACATTTATAATTTGGTAATGCTGGTACTAAATGTGTTGTTGTAGTCATGTCCCCAACATCATATAACTAAAACTGGATACCAGTCTCAAATCCTAAGCATCTGATTGGCTGAAATGGAGACTAGACTTCATTTCAACCAGTCAGATGCTAGAGATTTGGGACTGGTCTCCAGTCTCCATTAAATAATTTTGGACCCTTGTTTAAAGGTTAAAACTTTGCATTGACCAAGATTGTTTGTTGGTTTCTTAGAAAACTGTAGTTAGAGATCTGCTTGCATTATATTCTGAATGTTTGAATTCACAATTAATAAGAAAAGTTAAAAAATGACTTCATGTGTTTTGGTCAGAATGGTAAACCCATATATAAACCTTACTCCATGTACACAGATATTATCACATGTGCAAACAGTGTAGATCCAGATCAGCCAGCACATCCATAGGATCTTGTCATGTTCCACACAGTTTGCTGTTTGGTCAGATATAACTAAATCTGCGAACAGTGTAGATCTTGATCTTACAGCATGAATTTGCCGTCTGATCAGGATAGACACTGTTTGCACAAGTGATAAAACCCTTAAATATGGATTAATGGTTTATCAAGCCAGTCAAAATGCAGAAATAGGTAATCGATGTAATTATTTTGAACTGTATTTAACCAAGTACATTTGATAGTGTTACATAAAAGGATTCTGTGTTCTGCAATGTTCAATAATGACGGTGATGTAAATGAAATGTTGAGAATATAATGCAGGAGAGTCTGGTATTGTTGATTATATGACTGATTCCATTAGGGCTTTTCTCCTCCAACCTGCAAATACATGCATTGTGTGATTACTTATATACTGTTATAGATATATCCCAAAATAGCAATTTTGAAAAAAATAAACTACTGCTACAGTCTAACTTGTTGTTGTTGTTTGGATTTCCCTATTGTTTACACGCAAATCTCTTTTCAACATGGAAATTTGACATAACCTTGTTCTCCATGAGATAGGGAATCTTTTACTCCATGGCAGATATCACACGTGCAGCCAGGGCTGAAGGTTATAAAACTGAGTTCAGAAACCAGTCTCAAATCTCAAGCATCTGATTGGCTGAAATGGCGACTGGTCGCCATTTCAGCCAATCAGATGCTTGAGATTTGAGACTGGTTTCCATGCTCAGCTTTATAACCTTGGGCACAGGAGTAGATCCTGATCAACCTCTACAATTAAGCAGTCTAATCAGGATCAAACCTGCAGGCATCTTGGTCAGAAATAACTAATAAACAAGGAAATAATGTAGATCACCATCAGAGTGCTGAAGATCAGGATCTACACTGGTTAGCCATGGGATATAAGCCATATCACAAGGAGAAAAATGAGTTAGTGTCATACCAGGAAGCAAAGGAATATTTTAATTTGGTAGCCTGTGTATGTGTTAAGTTAAAGAAAGGTAAAAGTACATAAATCACATGATCGGATGCAAGATTTCCAGAAAGGAGGTTTGTTTGAGAGCAGTCTTTGGGTAGTTACATGATAATTTCTGGTCAAAATCCTCAGTAAAATTAAATATTGCCCAAAAAAAGGGGGTTTGAAGAACCTTTGAATACCCTCTGAAGCGGAACGAGTCCTTCACATACTAGGACACTTTTAGAGGGGTTGTGTCCCCTGGTCTAGATCCGTTATTTAAATGTACACCCGTATCTAGATCTGCCATTTAAATGTACACCGGTTCCAAGGTAATTCTAACTGCCTTAACCAAGAACTACTTGTAGCCAGGAAAAAAAACATGGATCTTCATAAAAATACACAGGGTGAAACTAGGTCACTTGTGTAACATTTTCTTAATGTTATATGTAAAGAACAAAATACAATTTTATTTTGCCATAGCAGGTAGACATAGGAAGCGATGGAAGTGGCCATGGTGGCATCGTCCGGAAGTCCCCCACTTTTCACATGAAACTCAATATTGCCTATGATAACTCCTCTTTCACTATTTATATAGCGATGCCCCTTTTAAATGCAATTTTAGGCGACATATGTTCCGAGGAACATCAAATTCTACTTATTATATAAATATTATATTTATCACAACACCTCATCTATTAGCAAAGGGTCTAAGGTGCAGAAACAAAGCAACTTAGATTCTGCACATGTTAAGGGAAACAAAATTCACTGTTATTACTGTAAACCCTTTAGTCAACAGGTGTTTTAACATGTGAGCGACCAGTGTAGATCCAGATCAGCCAGCACATTCATCAAAGTACATTCAGAGATGTTACTGATATCATATTATACTTGTACAATTGCATATTCAAAGCAAACTTGTATCTCGGTGGTAAAAGCATTGTTTAATGGCTCAATTAAAAGGAAATGGAGGAAAAATGGCGCCTTATAAGAAAGCATGATTTTACATTAACTGCTGTTGGCAAGTAAAATAGTTTATGTATTTCAATAAAGCAAGCCTAGAACATTATTCTGACCAACTTTTGTAAGATTTAAAAAAAAATCCTGTCTGATGCTAAAATAAGGTGAGCAAGGTACTCGACCATCTTATGTTCAAAAATCAATGTATTTGAAGATGAAGATTATCTTTTGAAGACTGATATAAAAGATTTAGGGTATTCTTAAGTAAAATGTTTCATCAATACTCAATTATTTAAACGTCTAGGTTAATGTATCTGATAACGAACCTAACAACACTGTGCTCTGAGAAGTAAAGTTCAACACGTGTAGCTAGTGTACGTCAAATAGTTGATACTTAATGAAACAATTTTCAGATTTTTAACTTCAAATACATTTTGTAATTATATTGGCATTTCTGAGCAAGTCGGTATACATTAATTCCTGATTAAATGTAAAAAATTCCAGACAAATTGGAGAAAATACAAAATTTAAAACTTGTGTATATTGAAGCAATCGATAGGCATTTACAATGGCCAAGTCAGTGCAATACAGTCATTCTGTACTTGGAGCATCTGATGAAGTCATGGACATTTATTGTGAACCTTGTCAGAAAGTTGGACATGTAGCGATAGCCGAGGGGTACTGTGTAGACTGTCCTGAACATCTCTGTGCACCTTGTTACAGGATTCACCGACAGCATAAAGCTTTAGCAAACCATGTTCTACTGGACAAAGACTCAATGCCAATGGCTACTGATTCTAGCAGATCAGTTTTGGACGTTTGTGAGGAAAAATGCCAAATCCACCGTAATAAGGTGATAGAGCTCTTCTGTGAGACATGTGATAAACTGGTATGTTACATCTGTGTTGCAACTGATCATCGTCAATGTGAGGAAGTGAAATATATCCCTGACATTGTCAAACACCTAGAACACACTGAAGAGTTTCAGAAGTTGAATGAAGACATTAGGTCAAAAGCCAATTCACTCGCTGTGCATGAGGAAATGTTGCATGCAAATGTTACCTTCAACAAAGAAATGAGAACTCTTGCTAAACAGATACTAAAACGTCAGAGAGCCCAAGTAAACTCATATTTCGATCAACTGGAGACAAAGATAGATGAACAAGTTACTGCTATAGAGAAAAGAAACAGAGACTCTCTGAAAGCTGCTTCTGAGAGGTTGGATCAAATGAAAAGAGACTTTGATCAAATAAAGAACGACATTGAGGCAAAGAACATAGGACAAAGATGTGAACTGTTCATTTCCATGAAGCAGAGCCTGCAGAAAATGAAGACTTTTCGTGATCAATTTGACAAACTGCAAAATGATCTCAGAATACAACATTATACACTGCTTCCCTCAGAACAGATCCAGGCTATGATGAGAACAACTACAAAGATCTGCGGAATAGTGACAGCCAGATTTGAGTCGGAGACTGACATAAAGACATGTACTGATAAAACAGATCCATATATATATGGTCTCACAATAATGCATGGACACTACTGTGTTGCATTAGACAATGCTAACAAAAGTATTAAGGTGACCGACACAAAAGGCAGATGTATCACCTCTGAGATGTCCATAGAAGCAGAGGACATTTGGGCAGTGACATCAGTGAGTGCTGATCGGGTTGCTGTATCAGTATCATTATCATTTGGTAGATATCAAATCCAGATCTTCACTGTGTCAGCATCAGGAATCATACAGAGAACCAACCAGCTATATGATGTTGATTACAGTTATTATGACATATTTCCTTATAGGGGTGACATTTATGGAGTTAGCTATAATAGGATTGATCAACTCAACATGAAAGGAAAGATCATAAGAACAATCCACAGAGATGACACATGGAGCATGAGAAAAATAGCTGTAAGTCCTGATGGACAAACAATTTATGTGACTGACTGTAACCAGCACAGTGTTACCGGTATGACCTTGGATGGGAAGGTAAAGGCCATCTACAAGGACAAGGACCTGAAGGACCTTTGGGGTGTTACTGTGGACAAGATTGGCCGTGTATATGTATGTAGTCGTGATGCAAAAAACATACATCAGTTCACTGCAGACCTCAAAAAGGTCCAGGTTCTCAAAGGAGATGTTTATCAATATAGTGGTTCCAGGTCCAGGTTCTCAAAGGAGATGTTTATCAATATAGTGGTTCCAGGTCCAGGTTCTCAAAGGAGATGTTTATCAATATAGTGGTTCCAGGTCCAGGTTCTCAAAGGAGATGTTTATCAATATAGTGGTTCCAGGTCCAGGTTCTCAAAGGAGATGTTTACCTGTATAGTGGTTCCAGGTCCAGGTTCTCAAAGGAGATGTTTATCAATATAGTGGTTCCAGGTCCAGGTTCTCAAAGGAGATGTTTATCAATATAGTGGTTCCAGGTCCAGGTTCTCAAAGGAGATGTTTATCAATATAGTGGTTCCATTACCTACTCCAGCACCGAAAACAAACTTTACATCAGCGCTGAAAATCAGATCCATCTACATTCCTTAGATTTCAAATAAGCAAGCTGAGGTGGTACAGAAGGAAGCTTGAACCCGCTTTTTGGGCAAAAGTTATTTGTCAGATATATACTTTATCCCTTTCCTGTATAGAGACACCTTTATTGCTAGGGCGAACAGTTTAGATCCAGATCAGCCGGCACATCCGTGCTGTTCGCTTTTTGATTCATTAGGTTATTTCTGACCAAAATGTGACCAGTGCAGATCCAGATCATACGGCACAGATGTGCCAGCTGATCTGGATCTACACTGGTTGCACATGCCTAAAAATGTGTATATAGGATTATATTCAAAGGGTTATAGTCAAAGTAACTGGCATGAACACTATGAATAATGCAATGTTCTGCATAATCTTGTAATCATCTTAATCTGTATACCAAGTTTCATTATCATATTTTTTTTACTTTTCGTGTAATTGATGGATTAAGGTCTATTGGGGTTTAAATGTATAGAAAAGATTTAAAGTACTTCTCAGGTTATAATAAATAATAGGATTGATCAACTTGACATAAAAAGAAAGCTCATACACTGTAAGAACAAGTTATTGAAGTATTAATGTTTTTCTGTATTTAGTAACTACTAACCTTAGACTTCTAGTGATAAGAAAAGGTAATTCATAACTCTTATATAGCCATTTAAATGTATACCAAGTTTCTTGAAAAGATTTTGACTAATTCTTGAGTTATTTATGAAAATTTTTAGTAACAGTCACCTGACCTTTGACCTCTAGTGAAAAATAAAGGTCACAAATAATTTTCACATTTGAATGTAAACCAAGTTTTTCAGAATGATTTTGACTATATTTTGAGTTATTGCAGAATGAAGATTTTATTCTATTTTTAGTAACAGTCACCCGACCTTCAGCATCTGGTGAAACTAAAAGGTTGTGCAAAATAAATTCTCATATTGCTGTCCACATGTTTACTTAAAAATAGTGTTTTGAAAATTAAAATGAACACAATTTTTTGTACAGACAGGCTTGAAGAATGATTTGGCAAATATCAGGACCGAACATCATAAACTAGAGTCTACCAATCAAAATTCTCAAGCACCTGTGCCCAAGGTTATAAAACCGAGTTTTGAAACCAGTCTCTGGTTTCCATGCTCAGCTTTATAACCTTCAGCCCTGAAATTGCTTTATATTAAGACCAGTCTCCTAATAGACCAGTCAAAAGTTTTGAGCCCTCAACCTAACTAGCCAGTCTTTGTACATACACTGTTTACAGCTGAGACTTACTGTAGCTTTGAAATTTGGACATTTTAAAGGGGGAATGTTCAAAAATTTGTTGTTTACCGGTATTTGAGGGTTAAATGCAAAAAAAAAGATTTTTCAAATACACTTATATAAGAAATAAAAAAGATCTTATCTTTAAAAAAACAATTAACGGTGTTGGTGAAAAAGATTTTCTGCTATATGAAATAATGAATTAGACACAGTTACTATTATTTCCTTCATCTTGATTAACATGTTAATTAAATCATAGAACTGAGAATTCTAATATACAAACTGTTCGAATGTACAGCTAGATAGCTCATCATAAAGAACAAAAAAATAGTTTTTGATATGCTTATTCCTGTTAATTATGAAAAAGGTATTTTAAAAAGGTCTTGGCTTTGTTTATAATGCATAAGCTACCAAAAGAATGAATAGAAAAATGTTTGCAGTGAAGTTGTAAAGTGTAATAGTAAGCAATAAATAAAGTAAAAACAAGTTTTTTTTGGTCTTGTCCTTTAAAATTGAAGAGAATTACCTGGGGTAATAAAATATTGTAATCATCGCCTGTATGAAGTTGTATACTTTAAATGATGTTGCATTATCTCATGTAGCATATTACAAATTGTTGCCACATTAAGACATTGGAAAAACATTATTATACAATTCTGATTACTAAACAAGCTGGAATAAAGTTTTTGGGGCATGTTACAGGAAAGGTACCTTTAGAGAGTTGACATCAATTCTTGCAAATGAAGTCATAAAGTTGAGCAGACAACATTGGTTATAATTTCATGGTAAAAGTACAATGATATTGTCAAAATGTGCAACAAAATCACTTTTTGGTAATGAAAAAATAATAAATAGTTGCAAGTTCTTTCTTAACCTTTGTAATATAATAAGCAACTACAGCGATATCAAATCGTACTCGATGAACCTAACAAAGGGTCAATTTGTCAAGCTTGAACTGGACACTGCCTGCGGATAGGGTCAGCGAGTACATACGGTAGCTATGTAATCAGTATGGGTTCTACATATATACTGGGCGAGCAAAGCTCTCCAGTGCGGTATTCTTAGTAAGCATGCGAGGGCGGCAGTCTTAGTAGCTCGTCCGAGCGACCACGACGAGGGCTCCTGGGCCGACACACACTTACATTTTGTTAGTGTTCTTCTAAGCAGTAGAATAATGTGACAACCTTTTCCCCCATATTATATGCATTTTATGCATGTGCGACCAGTGTAGATCCAGATCAGCTGGCACATCTGTGCCGTCTTATCAGGATCTGCACTGGTTGCTTTTTGGTCAGAAAAACCTAATAAATCAAAAAGCGAACAGTTTAGATCCTGATCAGACAGCACAGATATGCCAGCTGATCTGGATCTAAACTGTTCGCCCACGCAATAAAGATGTATCTATGGAGAAAAGGGTTAATATAGTAACAACTAAAATTTGTTAGCTTCCGTAGCTCAGACGGGAGAAGTCTGGTCACTTTTGTCTCTCTCTAGTGAGAGCCAATTTTTAATTGGAGGTTACCATCTGACCTGACTATAAATTCCCCAAGATAAATCTCTTAACTAAGTGATGACTGTGTCAAACTGTTTTTGGTTAGTTTGGAAACTATACAAGTAACACACAGAGAGCTGGTCAACCTGCATGATGACAGAACACTCCAGTTTTAAAACAGTCTCTAAAAATTTACCTTTTTAGGATAAAATGATGGAGAAATTACACCAAAATAATCTTCAAGAATATATCTTTTTTACTGTAGAAGAAGGCATGAAACTCTGATAAACATAAATACAAAATTAACTTTGTATCTTGTATAAATTACAAACAATTGTTTAAGATTAAAATGTTCAAAGCAAGTCAGATTGAAACAAAAACCTGCTTTTGGCATTCAATAAATGTTTTTTGAACATACAGTTCTGAATCTTTAATCCCAGAAATCTTGTTTATACTATATCCAATGATTTCAATTGATGCAGATTCTTGCATTTTGATGCAAGCAAATTTCACTTTTTCAGGTTTTGACCCCACCTAATTCTGAGCTTGGGGTCATTATGATGCAGGAAAATGTAGGAAAAGTGGTCAAATTTTTCATTAATAAAGATAGATATTGTGTCTTGTGCATTTGAAATATGAAGTTAACATTTATTTGAACCATGAAAATAACTTAATATGAAGTTGAAGCAATTTTATAAGTAGTAAAGTTTATTGAAATCACAATATGACTCATGACCACCTGATTATGACCCATTAAAATTCCAAACAGGGGTCAGATGACCCCTGGTTTTCAAAAGCTATTGAAATCCCTGTATATCTGAATTACTAAGAGGTTGGTCCCCTAAACCTGCTTAACATGAAGACATTGGCCATTCCATAGCGACTGTCCACTATATAAAGGTCATCATGTTATGCAGGTATATTTTACATGTAACTCATTTGCAATTACATGCATACTTTTAGGACAAATACAAATGTAGTAATAAATATTTTTTTAAAAAGTTCTTTTAAGCCTTTTTATTTTTATCTTGTCAGATGACAATGGAAAATCAACTTAAACTTCATGTTATTGTTAATTGCTTTGATATCACAGCTTTAATTCAATTAAAATATTTACATCCAGATGTTTTCTTCTGGGAACAGTTTGCCCGACTGAACCTTTTATTTATGTTGGATAAGTCTATTTTTCTATGTACTGATGTGATTATCACGTTGTTGCAAAGAGGTACAGTAATCCCTTCAAAAACTGAACTATCTCACTGCCGCCAAGTTTTGACTCTCCGTACACTCGATCAACAAATGATATCGGAACCTCTCCGATGGAAAACTCAAACTGTCTGGCACGCACAATCATCTCCATCTGGAACACATAACCTTTAGATACGCAAGCATTCACCAGCTTTTCCAGAACCTCTTTCCGGTACAGTCTAAAACTTCCGGTTAAATCCGAAGCTCCAGGCCTCAGCAAAATCTGTGTCACAAAGTTCGCACCTCGACTGATAATTTTACGTTTCAGGTCCCAGCCATAAACCCCGCCATTACCACTGTATCTTGTCCCAGACACTATATCTAAATCACCATCTTTCTGTTTTTTGATGAATTCTGGGATAAATTTTGGGTGGTGTGACAGGTCAGCGTCCATGATGACAACAAAGTTTCCAGTGGCATGTTTGATGCCATGAATGTACGCTGTACCCAGGCCAAGCTTCTTCTCTCTGGGCCGCAAAACTATTTTCTTCTCACCTAGAATACATAAATATCAATGTCATAGACATTACATTTTAAATTGTGGTTTTATAGAAAAATATTTACATGGGAACATGAAACTAGAATTTGGTGTTCCATGGAAGACATGTGTTGCCTAAAATTGCATTTGAAAGGTGCATAACTAAAAAAAAGTAAATAAGACAAGTATTTTCAAAGAGCAACATTAAGTTTCATTATTAAGTTGCATTCGAAAGGGGCATAACTAAGAAATAGTGGAACAGGAGTTATCATTCTTGTTGTCACTGACTGCTTTGTTCATGCAGATGATATATTCCAAACATGAAGAGAATAAGACAATGTACTTTTAAAGTTATTGGCAACATTAAGTTCCTATAAAATTTGGGGGATGCTGGATGCCTACTGGCTGGCAGACAATAGGTTCCCTATGTGTCTAACTGCTATCGCAGGGGACACAAAAACAAATAGAATACTGAGTTTTTCAGGAGATTTTTGTGGTGAATTGTATGTGCATTAAAAAGCATGTAAGTTATCTAAAATTTACGGTGATGTAGCCAGGCTCCAAGATTATAAAACTGAGAATTGAAACCAGTCTCAAATCTCAAGGATCTGACTGGCTGAAATGGTGACTGGTCCCGATTTCAGCCAATCAGATCCTTGAGATGTGAGACTGGTTTCTAATCTCTGTTTTATAATCTTCAGCCCAGGATTAAAAAAGAGCATGGTTCTGTGAAAAATGGGCAGGGTGCTCCCAAATTTGGCAATACTTGCTTTTTTACTCATTAGGTTATTTCTGACCAGAAATGAACAGTGTAGATCCTGTTCAGACAACACTCTTGAGCATGTAACCCACTGTTGGATAAATTTTAAGGACTGGTGTTCAACAAATCAACAAATGTTGAATTGGTACTAAGAACATTTTTTCATTTTGCATAGGATAAATCTCTCAAATTCCCTGAACAATATGTTACTGTATGACCATGCAACAGATGACACAAACAAATTAGCGGAAAACTGTACCATAAATTTTTTGCAGCTGTTTTGCGACATCGAGGGTCTTGTCGGGGCTGCCGTCATCAATGATGATTATCTCGTACTGACAGTCACACTGGTCGAGATGTTTCACGAGTAACCACACAATGATCGGCAGGTTTTCTCTCTCATTATAAGTAGGTAACAGCACTGAGTATTTGTCTCCTTCCATCACAACCGCTGAAAAAAAAACAAATCAGGTTTAACCCATTACTTCATCAATAGAAACACTTTTACTGCATGGGTGAACAGTGTCCTGTGCCATCTGATCCGGATCAACAGTGTTCTCTTTAAGATTCATTAATTAGGTTATTTCTGACCAAGCAGAGACCAGTGCAGATCAGATCAGACAACAGTGTTCTCTTTAAGATTCATTAATTAGGTTATTTCTGACTAAGCAGAGACCAGTGCAGATCCAGATCGGACAACATTACTAACTAATTAGCAAATAGTGCCAGCTGATCTGGATCTAAACTGTTGGCCCACTAGTCATATATTTATAGCATAATGAGTTAATCATATATTTCACATTTCCACTGAAATTATTGTAATTTTAAAACAAAACCTTACCATTGGAAGATTTAATAAACAAAGATTGACAAAAGGTCAAAACACACTAAAAATTCTTAGTGGCATGGATTAAGGATGTGAAAATAATGTCAAGTCGATAACTACCTAGCGAAAACAGAGTAATTTAATAAACTAAAAGTACAGATTTCTTTGGTCTTTGTTTCAAGTAGTCATATTGAAAACAAACTAATAAATTGTAACAATTTTCAATCAACAATAATTATACACGCTGCATTATAATTAAATTTCATATCTGGAAGTGCTAAAATTTATATATCTGGACCATCATGGTCCCAAGCTGGGACAAATTTTCTTTAAATCTGGGCCATATGTCCACCAATCTGGGACGAATAGCCTGGGCCTGATAGTTCCAATAATTCTACTGCAAGCACAGACCCTTATCATACTGACTTTTTACAGATGTCTGTCCTTTACGTCTCAAGCAGTTACGATCAAAACTGTGGTGGAAATCGCACTGCTTTAAATCCCCATTTTTTCACTGTCATTTGAAAATTTCAGCACTGCTATGTTCATTTGTTGTTATAAAAGATAAAAAGTCTCTAAATTATCAATAAAATAAAAAAATATTCTACTAATTACACTTTTAAACTTACTATTGTTTATGCCGTGTACATGTTGATTTTAATGTGATAACCAATGAAAGCGTCCATTTTATAAATCGATAATCTACAGTCAGAATGACTTTTAGCGGTGTAACATAAAAACTGTTGACATGTGTGGAGGTTTATAAGTTTTTTTCATAATGAATGAACAAGTTTCTTAAAAAGTATCACATATATTGATTCTAATTGGAATTAGCTTTTCAAGCATGTAATATTTTTAAGAAATATAAGGTTTAAAAAACTATTTGAAGCCTTCAAAAGTTGCGACAAAGATTCTTATCGCTGGCATAAAGACATAGAAGGAAAATTTTCCGCATTGATTTGAATAGTACCTGGGTTGTGCACAAAGGGCGTAAATATATAGAAAAGCCATTGTTGCGCACAAATTATTAATAGACTAAATAGTTGGGCTACGTCCATGATGGCGGTAGGTATAAAATACGCAATGGAAAAATGGACCGCAATGGAAACAAAATACGCAATGGAAATAAAAAATATTTATTTTGTGTAAATATTTGTTTTTATAAGAATTAATAACAAAGGTTGAATATTTTATCAACCAAAAACATGTTATTTTTAATTTAAACCAAGTGTCAAGGTTTCAGATTCGTAAATACTAATGAAATACCTTAATAATTCTTGCTCAATGGAAATTCCTGTGGACGCAATGGAAATGAAGATCGTGATTTTATTGCTGTTCTCTAATATTTGAATGAAAATTGACTTATAAATGATGTTTCAATAATATTTCATTGGTCATTAACATGAAATATTTTTTTAATAATGTCATAGTGTTCAGGTTTGTATATATGAAATAATCCTCAAAAATCGTGCGCAATGGAAATTCACGTGTACGCAATTGAAATAAAAAATATTCATTTTGTGTAAATATTTGTTTTTATAAGAATTAATAACAAAGGTTGAATATTTTATCAACCAAAAACATGTTATTTTTAATTTAAACCAAGTGTCCAGGTTTCAGATTCGTAAATATTAATGAAATACCTTAATAATTCTTGCGCAATGGAAATTCCTGTGGACGCAATGAAAATGAAGATCGTGATTTTATTTCTGTTCTCTAATATTTGAATGAAAATTGACTTATAAATGATGTTTTAATAATATTTCATCGGTCATAAACATGAAATATTTTTTTTAAATAATGTCTTAGTGTTCAGGTTTCCAATATATATGAAATAATCCTCAAAAATGGTGCGCAATGGAAATTCACGTGAACGCAATGGAAATAAAGAGTTTGTTTTAATTGATATTTGGTTGCCTTTTAAAAGATTTAATAACAATTATTGAATTTGTTATCAATCAAAACATCAGATTTTTAGAAGGGCCTTTTAGCCAAATGGTTATCCAGTGCAATACCAGTAGCACACATATGACACGTTAATGCCAAAACACCATTGCATTTCACACCTTCGGCTTTGTTCCCACCAGGGGTCCGAGATTACTGGCAGATTAGGAAAGATTAAAGAATTTGCTACCACAAAATTAATTATAAAAAGGAACCGTTAGTGATAATGTATAATTTGGCAGATAACTAAGGGTCCCTTTATTTATTATAATGAGGATTTGGTAGATAATGGTTTGAAAGTAAATGAATTTAACTAACAATTATCAGGGGTGTAGGCAGGATTTAATATTTGGTCGGCGCAAATTTTGTAACATAATTTTATTATTGAAGATATAAATCATCGAATTTAAGGGTTTCATTAAAATCACTTGTTTTGTTCTTGCATGTCAAATTCGCAATAAATAATTAATAAATAACGGTATATCTGTGTCAGTATCTGATTTCATTATCTTTCTATTGTTCATTATTTAAGGGCCCACTACACTCCTCCTTGCACGTTCATCGATATAACGGAAAAAATTATAAAAATCTCAATAGCGAAAAAGTGCTGTTCAATGAATTGTGTTGTGATTGTTTCGAACAAAAACGCTTAAAATTTTTAATGTAAAAGTTAATTACATTTGTTTGTTCTAGATTATTTAGTTGCTTATTTAAATTGTATTGTTATCTGTTTTTGGGGGGGAAATGAAAATCACATAAAATAGTAATGCATAATCCCAGAAGCTTAATCCTATTATGTATTTTAAGGGGTCTAGCTATAAAGTGCTATTATATAAAATATGGAAAACATGCTGAAACTGCATATATGTGATATCAAACTTGAATTTGGGTATGAAAACTGGAATGGTTAATTGACACAGTTTTATATATCTTCATTCAATTTTATATATTTCACTGATTCATCATTACCTGTCTTGCAGATACATAAAACATATAAATCGGGTTCTTTTATAAATTATTGATAAATTGAGTGTTTGAATTTATTATATTAAGGCAAGAGGGCGCGGCTTGCTAGCTTCGTTTTCAAAAGGGCGGAGCTTAAAGGGGGCATTTATCGTTTTATTTAGACATCGTAACTGGACGGCTCCCTAATTGATATCCTGCTAAGCTGTTTATTGGACTCTGATAGTTGATATGTCTAAGGGCGTTCACAGATAATGGATTAGATAAGAGGCCTTATGAAATATTTTGATAAGACCTATTATGGAAATATCATACAGTTGTTAGTTTATTTTATCAGACATGTATTTTGTACCAAAACCCTTTTTTTCTTAAGGGTGTTTTATTTTTTAAATAAATCCACTTAAAACCAATGTTCTAACTACATCGATCAAAAAACAATGAGACATGAATTTTCGTTTACGGAGAATACTCGTATAACGACAATTTTGTGACTTTTGGTTTTACTCATTGATTAAATGTCAAGTGTTTTCTAAACGCGTGAACAGAATTTAATAAATGTTTCATACAAACAAGTGAAAATGATGTAACTTATAATATTTCAAGTTTGAAGTGTATATCCCGAATCCTTGCTGAGAAATTAAAAAATATGACTGGTGTAGTTAGAACATTGTAAAGTGTAAATTAGTTTAGAATATTTGTATCCTCTTGAACAGAATGAAATGTGATTCTCAATAAACTCATTTATCTCACAGTTTTCATGAGTGATATCATGTTTCGCGGGACAGAATTTCGCGCTAAAGATATAATCACGCATTTTTGCGCCACTTTATATTTCTAGCTCAACATGTGATGTGTGCAATTTTATGTAGTGTAATTTTTGCGCATTTACCATGCGCGAAACTTCGTCCCACGCGAAATATGATGTTACCACGGCGGTGTAGTATTCTATAATATATAAATTTACATAAATTTATATAGAAGCGTCAGAATAATTATAATATCAACATAATTCGTGCTGTGCAAATTAGTTCCCCAATTACAAGTTATATACCGATATACTTCCAATAGAATGTTTGACAATGAAACCTACCTCGGTCTATCTCTCTTTAAGTTTTGTAGCTTGTATAATTTAGCCTGTTCATGGGCAGTAATGGGAATGCATATTACTACCCACGCCGCCTAGCCCCGGGTTGAGCGCAACTCAGTAATTACACCATTAAATAGTACAATTTCGATCCATATCATGCAGAACATTAATGAAAACTCCAACGGCCGGGAAAAAACCAAACCAGGTTAGAAGAAAAAGAGCAGAACGTTCAACTACGCCAGGCAATAAAAAAGGCAAAACGACAATGATAGACACAGTCGGATGGACGACCATTATGGTCGGACCTGGGCCTTTAATAGGTCCCGACTATCTATACTGTAGCATCATTTGATTTCGCGGAGACGAATTTTCGCGCCAAACCCGAAAATAACATATTCGCGGGGGAATGAATTCGCGCAACTGTGTTTTCCTTTAAAGAGACCCTGTTAAATGGTTTAATTTCCCTGGGGTTGTATTTGGTCCTTAAATAGGCGCAGACATATGAAATAAGACTATTGTTTTACCAATTAATGTATTCTTTATTATAGTTTTGTTTGTTTGCACTCGTCAATCGTGATTTCTTTTTCATTTTGTACATGTGCATTTCCAGTGCGTAGTCTTAAAACATATTTTTATTCATTGAGGTGTTTTCCAGTTATAATTGTACGAATAATTTCTTTGATTATTTATAAGAGTAACGCCCTTAAGCTTATGCATGTGTTCATTTGCATTTACGAACACGAAGTTAGTTGAAGATCTTGATTTTCATTTTCTATTGCGTACATGAAAATTTCCATTGCGCACGAAATATCTACACGATCGGATGGGCGATCATTATTACAATGATCGGACCTGGTCCTTAAATAGGCCCCGACATATGAAATAAGACTGTTTTTGTTTTGTTTTTTTTACAAATTTATGTATTCTTTATTATAGTTTTGTTTGTTTGCACTCGTCAATCGTGATTTCTTTTTCATTGCGTACATGTGCATTTCCATTGCGTAGTCTTGAAACATATTTTTATTCCAGTTATAAGTAATAATTGTACGAAAAATTTCTTTGATTATTTATAAGACTAACGCCCTGAAGCTTATGCATGTGTTCATTTGCATTTGCGAACACAAAGTTAGTTGAAGATCGTGATTTTCATTTTCCATTGCGTACATGAAAATTTCCATTGCGCACGAAATATCTACACAACCGCGGTCTTCAAATAAGCCTCAAAATTGAATGATTTTTATGAAAATTTATTCAATTTATAAAGGTACTCCTTTAATTATATTATAACTAGGACGTGTGATTAATCCTACATGCATTCAAAATAGTGAAGAAATAAGTTTTACATTTCCATTTCGTACATGTCACCTTCCATTTGGCGATATTCTAAAACCGTCAATCTACTAAATGTATTTCGTTTCATGTTCGATTACAGTTTCATTTCTTAACTAAATAAATTTTACTGAGCAATTACAAACTAATACAATAAAAAAGCAAAATATCCTCGATGTACATTTCCATTGCGCGCACGTGAATTTCCATTGCGCAGCGTTTAAAGTAGGTATTTCAATAATATTTCTGAATGGAAAACCCGGACACTTAGATAATATTAAAAATATAATGTTCTTGATTATAAAATATTCAATCATTGTTATTTATTCATATAAAACAAAAATATTTACAAAAAATAATTTTTTATTTACATTGCGTATTTTGTTTCCATTGCGGTCCATTTTTCCATTGCGTATTTTATACCTACCTCATGATGGCTACCTAAAAAACTTCTTTCAAATTATTGGAATGGAACCAGACTAATCAGTTTTAAATTTAAGATCGGTAACGACCATGAACAAACTCGTGTGTAGGCATGAAATTTAGCTTATGTCAACTGCCACCGCTTTTGAGTGATGGGTCGAAATGTTTTTGCACGAATCACAGAATCATTGGGAAGCAATCCCGATATAATCAACTCAAATATATTTTTGTCAGCGACAGTGTTTAAGTTGCGATTGCAGTTCAACAAGCCCTGAAATAATATAACCAAAAAATGTTGGCTAAAAGTATTAAATATCTTACTTTTATGTTGTTGACGTCGAAATTTTGGATCCTATTAGCGTACAGAATGCCGGTAACCAATTGTGAAGTTTTGATTGGAGCGTTTTATCCGGAAGTCCAAAAGGGAGATAATTCGCGGAAATTTCGAAACCACAAAGAATATTTCAGAAAACATGCTTGAATTATTATCTACGATCTCTTCCTGGGCAAGGTATTAAAAGAAAGGTATTTGTTTTGCAAAGTTGTTCAGAGATGAATATTCTCCAAACTGACATGACAGACCCATGGCATTTGTGGGGCATGTCCAGCAGGTATCCTAGGCCCACTACATGTTAACACAAACACCTGTGTATGAAATTATCTTCTATCAATCTATCCACCGGTAATGTCGATCCCCGGATGGGACCTAGAAATTCCAGCTATTTTCTGGTGGAAGAAGACCTCCAGGTGCCCCTTGGGGCATTGTTTGGGGCACAGGCGGGAACTGTGTAGAACCACCAGCCCTCCATTAACTAGCTAGAGAGCCTCCTCAAATGAAAGACTTCGACTCTGGGAGGACTCGAACCCAGAGCGGTGAGGGATGTGTGGTTGTCACCCAAATAAACTTAACCACTCAGCCATGACGGCCCATTTTTTTGCCCTAAGACAGTAGAGAGATATATCAGAGCTCTAGTTCCAAAATATTACTATTTCAGGTAATAAAGGGGCACTCTAATTTCTAGATGCAACTACAAATTTAGCAGAATTTCATTTTTTTTCACATCTTGTTTCAGACACAAAAATTCCTAACATTATCCAGTTATATGCTTTGAGAATCCATTTTAATATCATCCACTTGCATGTTTTTATTCATTTCTCTGCCATGGAGACATTGAACAATTCTGAATCTGATTAGCTAATTAGATAGATAGATAGATTTATTCAGGTAAAATGAATACATGTCATAAAACTAATACAAATTCAATGTCAACATATACCAGATACATGTGAACATTAAAATGCATAGTAGATGACATATAATCAATACCAAGGATAACACAAAAAGAAGGCATGAAACCGAATTATGCCGCAGCCTCATGTATTGCAATTGGACAATCAGTTATAAATATTATAAACTGCTCCAAAAATCGAACATACTCCTTGAATTGATACTTCAAATTTTGATTCATTTAGATTTTTGTTTGCAGCCAAAACATCAATTGTATGGCGCAGAGAATGATATTGTTTGAGATGTAGCGGAAAAGTTTGACAGAACTATGTTCATAGTTAATCACGCCTTTTATTTTTGCTTCAGAACTACATGTACCATTCAAATATTTAAGGAAGTGATATTTTCACTTCAGCATCCACAAGGAAAATAAACAGACAGCGACAAAAATTTAATTGACAGCAACACCTTTTTTCACTCTTTACTTCATATATACGCCTTTTTATGCATGTGTGACCAGTGTAGATCCTGATCAGATGATGATGTGCTGGCTGATCTGGATCTAAAATGTTGGCCCTCGCAATAAAGGTGTATCTATGGAGGAAAGGGTTAAATGAGCCAAATTTTATGGGCTTACTCTTTTTTAATCTAAGACCAGAGCATTAATGAAATAATATATTAGTGTTAATTGTCAATTCAGTATTAAGTTAAAGATTTATGATAGTGGCCTGCACTGATGCCAGTGTCCCTTTATTTTGATATTGATAAGTGGGTGATGTCCTCTAATCTGGGGACAACAAGAGAGCTGGATACAAAATAAACTTGTCATAAAAACACTTTATTTGCCTAAGGGCTTGATGTAAAGATAAAGATCTTATAGATGACAAGTGTGCCAATATACATTTCAGATTATAGATTTTAGAGTCTTGTATTTAAGATAGTGAGAGATAAGGTTCTTACTGCAAAACAAGATGACCTGTTAGGTAAACTCATGGTAATTCAAATTATTTATTAGGGGCTGTATACAGGTGCCATACCCACTCAATAAATGCTTTAAATGATGCTCTTTTTCCAAGACACTTTGCATCAGGTTTTCATTTTCCTTTGAAGTTAAATCACAATGTTTTCCTGCAAATTATAGGTGATGGGATCCCTTCCCCTAGCTGAGAAATAAAGCCCTGATTGGAGACCTGTTTCAAAACTCAGGCTTTTGACTGGTCCATTTGGAGACTGTTCATGTATACTCTAGAAAATAAAGACCCAGTTTGAGGTTACTGGTATAGAACTGAGACCTTTGCCAGCCATAATTCATGTACCTTAACCCTTTCCTACATAAATACACATTTTTACGCATGTGTAACCAGTGTAGATCCAGATCAGCCAGCAAATACGAGCTTTCTGATCAGGATCTGCACTGGTCACGTTTTGGTCAGAAATAACCTAATGAATAAAAAACAGACTGTTAGATCCTGATCAGACGGCATGGATGTGCCGGCTGACCTTGATCTAAACTGTATGCCCATGCAATAAAGGTGTGACTATGTAGGAAGGGTTAATATTTACCACATGGACAGATTGAGGGGTCATCTTAGATGTCCTTAGCTCTTAATTGAAGTTCAACACAATCATCAACAACAACAAATACAACATTATAGAGAACTGTAATGATTTTAGTGACTTTTAGACTTAGAAACTTGAGTCCTCTATATGCTGTACTGTATAGAAACAATTCTTTCTTTTCAAGAACTCTCTGCCAGAATTGACCCTAGCATCAGTATGACCTGGCTATTTTAGTGCAACAGCTGCCTTTTTATTTGCTGTGAGCCCAGAATCTCCTTAGAACTACTTTAACCCTTTCTTCCATATATATGCATTTTTAGGCATGTGCGACCAGTGTAGATCCAGATCAGCCAGCACATCTGTGCCTTCTGATCAGGATCTGCACTTAACACATTTTTGTCAGAAATAACGTAATGAATCAAAAAGCGAAAAAGTGCAGATCCTGATCAGATTGCACGGATGTGCCTGCTGATCTGGATCTACACTGTTTGCCCACGCAACAAAGGTATGTCTATGGAGGAAAGGGTTAAAGGATAATGAAGCAACAAAGGTATGTCTATGGAGGAAAGGGTTAAAAGATAATGAAGCAACAAAGGTATGTCTATGGAGGAAAGGGTTAAAAGATAATGAAGCAACAAAGGTATGTCTATGGAGGAAAGGGTTAAAAGATAATGAAACCACCGGGTAAAACACAAAGATATTTCGCACTATTACTGCAATAGTGTTGATTCTTCAGATGTAAGATTCAACACATTTACTCTTAGAACTTTTCATCATCTTTATTCTATCATTTTTCTAGCACCTTTAATCTTGCAATTATTGTAATGTTTTTATATTAACTTGCGAAAATGCAATTTTTCAAAAGAAATTTCCACAATGGGTTTTACTAATAGAAAGATAGGGTTCATAAAGGGTCAATTAAGGGGTCATTTGTTGACACAAGCTAAGGTATCAGACCCCCTGAAGGGTGTGAAATACTAAGATTCTTGTGTATACAAACAATACATAAAGTTTGCCTAAAAGCATTAATGACAAATCTTAGAGGAATTCAATACATATATACACCATTTTGCCTCTAAACTAGAATTGTTATATACTAACAATACATAAATAAGCCTGAGAGCCAATCTGATGTAACTACAATGAGATGTAAAGCTAGTTAAATCATTCCTGCTCTTAACCATTGTTCTGTTGTGATGTAATATACAGATAGTGTTAAATACACACCATGTGCTGGATAATTAAATAGTGTTGTTGTCAGTTTCAGGGACTTGACATTTTATGACAGGTAATTATTAAGTTAAAATGATTAAAGGTTGCTTGATTTTTGTTTACTTCAGTGATGGAAGCACTTGATTTTTGTTTACTTCAGTGATGGAAGCAGACAGAACGAGAAACCATTGTCATAATTACAAGAAACAGTGGAAGTACATGTAAACATACTGAGGACTTACACCTACAGGAAGCTTAAAAGGTAAAATAATTTTCATTGTTGAAATTGAAGCTGTGATAATAATTAATAATAATAATAAATATATTAATAGTAATAATAATAAAAATAATAAATATGATTATTAAAATAATTATTCTTACCTTAAAGCGGCATAATTACTTTAATTTAACCCGCTCTTGTATGAAATATTACATGTATTTGGAACTATAGGCACAAATTTGCTGCATTAGTTCGGGATAATAAAATTTTAATTTACTAAAATTAATTTGGTCTGCGCGACTAAAAGCGAAAGTAGGATTTCCAAAACGTCACAGAAATCGATATCGCGCATGAAGTGGTCACTTCGTCGTTGCTAAATATAGCTCCATTATATTTAGCTTCTTAAAAGTTTGTTAACTAGAATTCAACAATATCATTGAAAATCCCGTCTATAAGAAAGAATTCGATTGGAAACTTTGTGTTCTGTTAGAGAGTTTATATATTAGAGTCTGTATGGACAAATATTATTTTTAAATAGTCTATTCTTTCTTAAGTTTAGGGCTGGGGCTTTAATAGATATCATAGTAAGGTGTTTCTTAACCCATTAACCCATATTATATATCTCTGCATTCGTGTGTGAGACCAGTATAGATCCAGATCGGCTGGTACATCCATGCCGTATAAGAGATCTGGATCTTCACTGATCGCATCATGATCAGAATTAACCTAATAAATCATAAAGCAAACAGTGCAGACCCTGATCAGATGGCCGGCTAATCAGGATTCACATTGTTCTCCCACACATTTATTGTTAGTTGTTCTTTTTTTTTTTGGAGTAAAGGGTCTCTAGATAAAACTTTATTCAATCTAAGATTTCTCTCTATTAGTGGTGGCAGTTTAAGCATTTAACTTGAAAATCTTTAACAAAGAATGATTCTTTTAGTAAAATAATCAAAACTTACCAACCATCTGTTATGACATATACCGGTATATGGTTTGTTTATTTAGTTGATGAAAAAGTTGATCATGTGAGAAAAAAAGGGTTCTACATTAATATATAGCTAAGGAATTAAGATCAGCAGAGATTTTTTCCTGTGCTGATGAAGAGTGTGCTAAACTGATATCCAATCAGTGTTCAGTGTATTAAATTAACTACAATGAACTTAAAAATAAGAAGTCTTTTTTACAATTATATGAGTTTTTTATAATACCAATTCTCGGGGCTTACTGTTGGATGCAAGATTTCAACAAAGGTGGGTTAGAGGGTAGTTTCATGTTATCCATTTCCTCCATATATAATGCATTTTACACATGTGCGACCAGTGTAGATCCAGATCAGCTGGAACATTTGTGCCATCTATTCAGGATCTGACAGTGCAGATCCTGATCAGACACTGTTTGCCCTCGGAATAAAGGTGTGTCTATGGAAGAAAGAGTTTTCTAGCAATCAGGCCAAAATCTTCAGGAAAATTAATTTTTTGCTGTTATTAAGTGTTCAAAGTATTATTATTATGAGATAATTATATTATATTTTTCTATTATCATTAAACAG
>JAZAYU010000199.1:790463-956055 GCA_038501625.1 Corbicula japonica
CGAAGTTAGTTGAAGATCTTGATTTTCATTTTCTATTGCGTACATGAAAATTTCCATTGCGCACGAAATATCTACACGATCGGATGGGCGATCATTATTACAATGATCGGACCTGGTCCTTAAATAGGCCCCGACATATGAAATAAGACTGTTTTTTTTTTTTTTTTTTTACAAATTTATGTATTCTTTATTATAGTTTTGTTTGTTTGCACTCGTCAATCGTGATTTCTTTTTCATTGCGTACATGTGCATTTCCAGTGCGTAGTCTTAAAACATATTTTTATTCATTGAGGTGTTTTCCAGTTATAATTGTACGAATAATTTCTTTGATTATTTATAAGACTAACGCCCTGAAGCTTATGCATGTGTTCATTTGCATTTACGAACACGAAGTTAGTTGAAGATCTTGATTTTCATTTTCTATTGCGTACATGAAAATTTCCATTGCGCACGAAATATCTACACGATCGGATGGGCGATCATTATTACAATGATCGGACCTGGTCCTTAAATAGGCCCCGACATATGAAATAAGACTGTTTTTGTTTTGTTTTTTTTACAAATTTATGTATTCTTTATTATAGTTTTGTTTGTTTGCACTCGTCAATCGTGATTTCTTTTTCATTGCGTACATGTGCATTTCCATTGCGTAGTCTTGAAACATATTTTTATTCCAGTTATAAGTAATAATTGTACGAATAATTTCTTTGATTATTTATAAGACTAACGCCCTGAAGCTTATGCATGTGTTCATTTGCATTTGCGAACACAAAGTTAGTTGAAGATCGTGATTTTCATTTTCCATTGCGTCATGAAAATTTCCATTGCGCACGAAATATCTACACAACCGCGGTCTTCAAATAAGCCTCAAAATTGAATGATTTTTATGAAAATTTATTCAATTTATAAAGGTACTCCTTTAATTATATTATAACTAGGACGTGTGATTAATCCTACATGCATTCAAAATAGTGAAGAAATAAGTTTTACATTTCCATTTCGTACATGTCACCTTCCATTTGGCGATATTCTAAAACCGTCAATCTACTAAATGTATTTCGTTTCATGTTCGATTACAGTTTCATTTCTTAACTAAATAAATTTTACTGAGCAATTACAAACTAATACAATAAAAAAGCAAAATATCCTCGATGTACATTTCCATTGCGCGCACGTGAATTTCCATTGCGCAGCGTTTAAAGTAGGTATTTCAATAATATTTCTGAATGGAAAACCCGGACACTTAGATAATATTAAAAATATAATGTTCTTGATTATAAAATATTCAATCATTGTTATTTATTCATATAAAACAAAAATATTTACAAAAAATAATTTTTTATTTACATTGCGTATTTTGTTTCCATTGCGGTCCATTTTTCCATTGCGTATTTTATACCTACCTCATGATGGCTACCTAAAAAACTTCTTTCAAATTATTGGAATGGAACCAGACTAATCAGTTTTAAATTTAAGATCGGTAACGACCATGAACAAACTCGTGTGTAGGCATGAAATTTAGCTTATGTCAACTGCCACCGCTTTTGAGTGATGGGTCGAAATGTTTTTGCACGAATCACAGAATCATTGGGAAGCAATCCCGATATAATCAACTCAAATATATTTTTGTCAGCGACAGTGTTTAAGTTGCGATTGCAGTTCAACAAGCCCTGAAATAATATAACCAAAAAATGTTGGCTAAAAGTATTAAATATCTTACTTTTATGTTGTTGACGTCGAAATTTTGGATCCTATTAGCGTACAGAATGCCGGTAACCAATTGTGAAGTTTTGATTGGAGCGTTTTATCCGGAAGTCCAAAAGGGAGATAATTCGCGGAAATTTCGAAACCACAAAGAATATTTCAGAAAACATGCTTGAATTATTATCTACGATCTCTTCCTGGGCAAGGTATTAAAAGAAAGGTATTTGTTTTGCAAAGTTGTTCAGAGATGAATATTCTCCAAACTGACATGACAGACCCATGGCATTTGTGGGGCATGTCCAGCAGGTATCCTAGGCCCACTACATGTTAACACAAACACCTGTGTATGAAATTATCTTCTATCAATCTATCCACCGGTAATGTCGATCCCCGGATGGGACCTAGAAATTCCAGCTATTTTCTGGTGGAAGAAGACCTCCAGGTGCCCCTTGGGGCATTGTTTGGGGCACAGGCGGGAACTGTGTAGAACCACCAGCCCTCCATTAACTAGCTAGAGAGCCTCCTCAAATGAAAGACTTCGACTCTGGGAGGACTCGAACCCAGAGCGGTGAGGGATGTGTGGTTGTCACCCAATAACTTAACCACTCAGCCATGACGGCCCATTTTTTTGCCCTAAGACAGTAGAGATATATCAGAGCTCTAGTTCCAAAATATTACTATTTCAGGTAATAAAGGGGCACTCTAATTTCTAGATGCAACTACAAATTTAGCAGAATTTCATTTTTTTTCACATCTTGTTTCAGACACAAAAATTCCTAACATTATCCAGTTATATGCTTTGAGAATCCATTTTAATATCATCCACTTGCATGTTTTTATGCATTTCTCTGCCATGGAGACATTGAACAATTCTGAATCTGATTAGCTAATTAGATAGATAGATAGATTTATTCAGGTAAAATGAATACATGTCATAAAACTAATACAAATTCAATGTCAACATATACCAGATACATGTGAACATTAAAATGCATAGTAGATGACATATAATCAATACCAAGGATAACACAAAAAGAAGGCATGAAACCGAATTATGCCGCAGCCTCATGTATTGCAATTGGACAATCAGTTATAAATATTATAAACTGCTCCAAAAATCGAACATACTCCTTGAATTGATACTTCAAATTTTGATTCATTTAGATTTTTGTTTGCAGCCAAAACATCAATTGTATGGCGCAGAGAATGATATTGTTTGAGATGTAGCGGAAAAGTTTGACAGAACTATGTTCATAGTTAATCACGCCTTTTATTTTTGCTTCAGAACTACATGTACCATTCAAATATTTAAGGAAGTGATATTTTCACTTCAGCATCCACAAGGAAAATAAACAGACAGCGACAAAAATTTAATTGACAGCAACACCTTTTTTCACTCTTTACTTCATATATACGCCTTTTTATGCATGTGCGACCAGTGTAGATCCTGATCAGATGATGATGTGCTGGCTGATCTGGATCTAAAATGTTGGCCCTCGCAATTAAGGTGTATCTATGGAGGAAAGGGTTAAATGAGCCAAATTTTATGGGCTTACTCTTTTTTAATCTAAGACCAGAGCATTAATGAAATAATATATTAGTGTTAATTGTCAATTCAGTATTAAGTTAAAGATTTATGATAGTGGCCTGCACTGATGCCAGTGTCCCTTTATTTTGATATTGATAAATGGGTGATGTCCTCTAATCTGGGGACAACAAGAGAGCTGGATACAAAATAAACTTGTCATAAATACACTTTATTTGCCTAAGGGCTTGATATAAAGATAAAGATCTCATAGATGACAAGTGTGCCAATATACATTTCAGATTATAGATTTTAGAGTCTTGTATTTAAGATAGTGAGAGATAAGGTTCTTACTGCAAAACAAGATGACCTGTTAGGTAAACTCATGGTAATTCAAATTATTTATTAGGGGCTGTATACAGGTGCCATACCCACTCAATAAATGCTTTAAATGATGCTCTTTTTCCAAGACACTTTGCATCAGGTTTTCATTTTCCTTTGAAGTTAAAATCACAATGTTTTCCTGCAAATTATAGGTGATGGGATCCCTTCCCCTAGCTGAGAAATAAAGCCCTGATTTGAGACCTGTTTCAAAACTCAGGCTTTTGACTGGTCCATTTGGAGACTGTTTATGTATACTCTAGAAAATAAAGACCCAGTTTGAGGTTACTGGTATAGAACTGAGACCTTTGCCAGCCATAATTCATGTACCTTAACCCTTTCCTACATAAATACACATTTTTACGCATGTGTGACCAGTGTAGATCCAGATCAGCCAGCAAATACGAGCTTTCTGATCAGGATCTGCACTGGTCACGTTTTGGTCAGAAATAACCTAATGAATAAAAAACAGACTGTTAGATCCTGATCAGACGGCATGGATGTGCCGGCTGACCTTGATCTAAACTGTATGCCCATGCAATAAAGGTGTGACTACCCGGTATGTAGGAAGGGTTAATATTTACCACATGGACAGATTGAGGGGTCATCTTAGATGTCCTTAGCTCTTAATTGAAGTTCAACACAATCATCAACAACAACAAATACAACATTATAGAGAACTGTAATGATTTTAGTGACTTTTAGACTTAGAAACTTGAGTCCTCTATATGCTGTACTGTATAGAAACAATTCTTTCTTTTCAAGAACTCTCTGCCAGAATTGACCCTAGCATCAGTATGACCTGGCTATTTTAGTGCAACAGCTGCCTTTTTATTTGCTGTGAGCCCAGAATCTCCTTAGAACTACTTTAACCCTTTCCTCCATATATATGCATTTTTAGGCATTTGCGACCAGTGTAGATCCAGATCAGCCAGCACATCTGTGCCTTCTGATCAGGATCTGCACTTAACACATTTTTGTCAGAAATAACGTAATGAATCAAAAAGCGAAAAAGTGCAGATCCTGATCAGATTGCACGGATGTGCCTGCTGATCTGGATCTACACTGTTTGCCCACGCAACAAAGGTATGTCTATGGAGGAAAGGGTTAAAGGATAATGAAGCAACAAAGGTATGTCTATGGAGGAAAGGGTTAAAAGATAATGAAGCAACAAAGGTATGTCTATGGAGGAAAGGGTTAAAAGATAATGAAGCAACAAAGGTATGTCTATGGAGGAAAGGGTTAAAAGATAATGAAGCAACAAAGGTATGTCTATGGAGGAAAGGGTTAAAAGATAATGAAACCACCGGGTAAAACACAAAGATATTTCACACTATTACTGCAATAGTGTTGATTCTTCAGATGTAAGGTTCAACACATTTACTCTTAGAACTTTTCATCATCTTTATTCTATCATTTTTCTAGCACCTTTAATCTTGCAATTATTGTAATGTTTTTATATTAACTTGCGAAAATGCAATTTTTCAAAAGAAATTTCCACAATGGGTTTTACTAATAGAAAGATAGGGTTCATAAAGGGTCAATTAAGGGGTCATTTGTTGACACAAGCTAAGGTATCAGACCCCCTGAAGGGTGTGAAATACTAAGATTCTTGTGTATACAAACAATACATAAAGTTTGCCTAAAAGCATTAGTGACAAATCTTAGAGGAATTCAATACATATATACACCATTTTGCCTCTAAACTAGAATTGTTATATACTAACAATACATAAATAAGCCTGAGAGCCAATCTGATGTAACTACAATGAGATGTAAAGCTAGTTAAATCATTCCTGCTCTTAACCATTGTTCTGTTGTGATGTAATATACAGATAGTGTTAAATACACACCATGTGCTGGATAATTAAATAGTGTTGTTGTCAGTTTCAGGGACTTGACATTTTATGACAGGTAATTATTAAGTTAAAATGATTAAAGGGTGCTTGATTTTTGTTTACTTCAGTGATGGAAGCACTTGATTTTTGTTTACTTCAGTGATGGAAGCAGACAGAACGAGAAACCATTGTCATAATTACAAGAAACAGTGGAAGTACATGTAAACATACTGAGGACTTACACCTACAGGAAGCTTAAAAGGTAAAATAATTTTCATTGTTGAAATTGAAGCTGTGATAATAATTAATAATAATAATAAATATATTAATAGTAATAATAATAAAAATAATAAATATGATTATTAAAATAATTATTCTTACCTTAAAGCGGCATAATTACTTTAATTTAACCCGCTCTTGTATGAAATATTACATGTATTTGGAACTATAGGCACAAATTTGCTGCATTAGTTCAGGATAATAAAATTTTAATTTACTAAAATTAATTTGGTCCGCGCGACTAAAAGCGAAAGTAGGATTTCCAAAACGTCACAGAAATCGATATCGCGCATGAAGTGGTCACTTCGTCGTTGCTAAATATAGCTCCATTATATTTAGCTTCTTAAAAGTTTGTTAACTAGAATTCAACAATATCATTGAAAATCCCGTCTATAAGAAAGAATTCGATTGGAAACTTTGTGTTCTGTTAGAGAGTTTATATATTAGAGTCTGTATGGACAAATATTATTTTTAAATAGTCTATTCTTTCTTAAGTTTAGGGCTGGGGCTTTAATAGATATCATAGTAAGGTGTTTCTTAACCTGTTACCCCATATATCTCTTCATTCGTTTGTGAGACCAGTATAGATCCAGATCTGCTGGTACATCCATGCCGTATAAGAGATCTGGATCTTCAGTGGTGGCATCTTGATCAGAATTAACCTAATAAATCATAAAGCAAACAGTGCAGACCCTGATCAGATGGCACATCTGTGCCGGCTAATCAGGATTCACACTGTTCTCCCACACATTTATTGTTAGTTGTTTTTTTGTTGTTTTTTTGGAGTAAAGGGTCAAACATGTCTCAAGATTAATACTTTAATCAATCTAAGATTTCTCTCTATTAGTGGCGGCAGTTTAAGCATTTAACTTGAAAATCTTTAACAAAGAATGATTCTTTTAGTAAAATAATCAAAACTTACCAACCATCTGTTATGACAAATACCGGTATATGGTTTGTTTATTTAGTTGATGAAAAAGTAGATCATGTGAGAAAAAAAGGGTTCTACATTAATATATAGCTAAGGAATTAAGATCAGCAGAGATTTTGTCCTGTGCTGATGAAGAGTGTGCTAAACTGATATCCAATCAGTGTTCAGTGTATTAAATTAACTACAATAAACTTAAAAATAAGAAGTCTTTTTTACAATTATATGAATTTTTTATAATACCAATTCTTGGGGCTTACTGTTGGATGCAAGATTTCAACAAAGGTGGGTTAGAGGGTAGTTTCATGTTATCCATTTCCTCCATATATAATGCATTTTACACATGTGCGATCAGTGTAGATCCAGATCAGCTGGAACATTTGTGCCATCTTTTCAGGATCTGTAGTGGTCACATTTTGGTCAGATATAACCTAATAAATAAAAAAGCGAACAGTGCAGATCCTGATCAGACGGCATGGATGCATCAGCTGGTCTGGATCGACACTGTTCGCCCTCGGAATAAAGGTGTGTCTATGGAAGAAAGGGTTTTCTAGCAATCTGGCCAAAATCTTCAGGAAAATATAATATTATTTGCTGTTTTTAAAAGCGTTCAAAGTATTGTTATTACATGTATTATATTTTTCTATTATCATTAAACAGTGTAGATCCTGATTGAACTGCATGACTTTCTAGGTGAGCGAGATCTACACTGATTGCAGGGCTCTCACTAGACTTGCAAATCAGGGAGACTTTTCCCCATAATTTTACTGAATTATGGAGAAGTTTGCAGTCAACAGCATTCTTTCCCTACATAGTCTATACAAAAAGACTTCTCCCTAAGCTCAAAGGAGGGAGAAGTCTGGTCCTTTTTGGGAGACCACTTCTCCCAAGTCTCCTTCTAGTGAGAGCCCTGGATTGAAAATAAGGCTGGAGTTTCTTTTTGATTAGTGTTACAGCCCCTTATTTTACAGTTGTTTTGGTGAAAATTTTCCACACAACAACAAGAATAGATAAAAAGATTATAAAGATATAAGGACCAGTGCTGGCCAGTTTAGGGGACACCTGTCAATGTAGTAACAAGATAACGATCAGTGTTAGTCAGTGTACTTGTGAGAGACAATAGACTGTTTGATTGACATTTTCATAATAAACTATCAGTTTTGTTGTTTTCAATATTGGAAAAAGTTGCGAAAACTTTCTAAATGTGTTTTTGTCATTCGATTGGATATATTTAAAATTTTGTAAGTAAATCTTACAAACTGTTGAATTTGTATGAAACACTATATGTTGGCTAAAAGTAGATAATCAATTTCTTTATTCCTTGTCACAAATATGATAAATTGCATTTAAATTTATGAAAGAATTATTCTGATATTTACAGCAAATCAAAACATTTCATTGTACAACAACTGATTTTGAGGTTTTTAACTTTTAACTCTGGGCTGAAGGTTATAAAACTGACCAGTTGCCATTTCAGTTAATCAGATGCTTGAGATTTAAGCTGGTTTGGAGTAGTGTTTAAATAAATAGGAATATAAGTATCATGTATGAGTGCGAGGTGAAGATGGAAAAATCTGTCACCGAGGGTTAACTGTTTTGCGGGAACGAGGCTCTGCCGAGTTCCCGCCAAAACAGTTCATCCGAGGTGACAGATTTTTCTATCTTTACCGAATGTCTCATACAAGATACTTTTTCTTGCATACCTTTTATTATTTATAACATTTCTGTGTATGTATACAAACTAATTTATTTTCCTTAGGCTGAAATATTGACATTAACGCAAACCTTTTTTTTATAAATGACGTCACTAACTTGAATAGTTTACGTCAGATACTTGAAGACGTGACGTCACTCACGTGACTCATTCTACATGGGGGTGTAGGATCGAAATTTCCTACACGGGTAATAACACGGGATGACCTGATCTGGTATGCAAGAATACTTTATTCACAGAGCTTAACATAAGGAGGTTAACACAGGTTTTTTAAAACATTGAATGGATCACAAATTTAAAAGATGTGGAAACCTGGCCCCAAGTTAATAAAACTAAATCCTAAGACCAGTCTCAAATCTCAGATTTATGATCTTGAACCATAGTCTCTTATTGAGAGTTAAACAAAACCACAAGGTACTTTAACCCTTTCCTCCATAGATGCACCTTAATTGCATGGGCAAACAGTTTAGATCCAGATCAGCAGGCACATCTGTGCCATATGATCAGGATCTAAACTGTTCGCTTTTTGATTCATAAGGTTATTTCTTACCAAAATGCGACCAGTGCAGATACTGATCAGACAGCACGATTGTGCCAGATGATCTGGATCTACACTGGTCGCACATGCGTAAAAATGCGTATATATGGAGGAAAGGGTCGATGTTTTAAAACAAGAATTTATTTGTTAAAAAATTGGTTAGTTTTACATTTTTTAAACTGTTGTTTAGTAAACCCGTTCTGTATTTCAGGACCTGCAGTTTATAGCACTCTATTAAAGATGGCTGCCAAACGTTCTCCAGCTGTAGATATCTATCCTCCAAAAAAGAGAGCTCTCTATGAACACAAGATGCTTTATGGGATTGACAATTTCTCAACTAATCATCCATCAGCTACCAGTCACATGACAGGAAGTGATGTCAATAGATACCATAATACACTGGAGACATATGGAATGAAATTACCTGTTAGCCAATCAGAGACATTTATTCGACCAAGGAGTGATTCACTGCAGTCTGATTCCCAGCATTCAACAAATAGTGATCAGACTGAGCTGGGCTCCAGGGAAACTTCTCCATGTACCATTCAGACCATGTTTGATCATCATACACCAGAAAGAGTTCCGATTACCTCCCTTGATGGAGTTAAGCCTGACATTTCGAAGCCATTGTTTCCATCAAGTGATAGTGACACGTCTATAGTGGACAGCGAGGACCATCTTAGTCCTAAAGTAACGAAGTATTGTGCGTCAGAAGAGACTTACATCAGTAATCTTAGCAAACAAACTTACCAACGTACGGACATGCTGAGACTTCAGAATGTGCCAAATTATGTAAGCAAAGTTCCCCCCATAGAAATTATGAATCATCTACCTTTGAACCTATCAAAAACTCTCCTAAGTAATGGACAAGGTAAAATATCACACATAAATCCAACTGTGGAATCCAATGATAGAAATCTGAAGAATGGTGGTACCATTGGTTTAAGTGAGACTAGGAATCTGGGCTTGTTGTTTGGACCTATGGTATCACTAATGAATCGATTCAATGCTGAAACTATGCAAGACAGTAGACTGAACGGTTCACTAATGCTTGCATCCAAAACCAGCATTGACAGTAACGGTCAAAGGGATCAAGCTGTGTTGGCAAATTCCACAAATCTGAGACTTAATACAGTACATAGTTCTGTAAAGCCATCGAGTATGTCGGTGGATGAGAAAGTACCTTCCGAGAATATAATTTGTCGTATCTGTAACAGAACATTTGCGAATCGGGGATACTTACATACACATATGAAAACTCACAATGATAAGGAGGTACCTTGCTGGGTGTGTAAACAAACCTTCACAAGCGCAGAGAACCTGAATAATCACATGAAAGCAGACCACAAGGGAGAGAATCCTTACAAATGTGAACATTGCTCAAGGGAGTTTACTCAGTACAATAACTTGCGACGTCATATGAGGGTCCACAGAGAAAATGTATTTAAGTGCGGATTATGTGATCGGGAATTTAATGAAGAATTTTACCTCAAAATGCATATGGGGACTCATACAGGCAAGCGTGTGTATAGCTGCGGAGTCTGTGGGCTCGGCTTCCCGTCAAATCATGACCTGAAAATGCATGTTAAAACCCACTCACCATCGTTACTGCACACATGTGATATATGTGACAAGTCGTTTAGTAAAGCCTGTGTGTTAAGACAACACAAGAAAGGACATTCGGGAACCAGGCCACATCAATGTGACCTGTGTGATAAAACATTCATTCACCGACATCATCTCACGATGCATTTAAAATCACATGAAAATGAGAAAACTGTCAATAAAAAACCTGGTAAGTCAGTGAACCGACAGCTAATACCAGAGGACCAGACAGTTCTAAATAATGAAAGAAATCAAACAGTAAAACCAGTGGCTGTAAAAAGTCCTAGAGTTAAATCAGGTAGCCATACTTCTAATAGACAAAAAGATGTAAGCGAGACATTGAACTATTCCAGACCAGACGTGAGTTCAAGTCCAGTTTCTCAATTACCTTTAAGTTCTTATCGCAGTCTCATCTCTAATACTGCAAAATCTCCAAACCAGTCGGTCCAGTCAAGTAAGCAGTCCTCTCCACAAGTTGCCCTGAAATCTGTGTACTCTGACTCAGGAAGTCAGAATTCTAGTCAAGTGCAATTAACCAGTCACCAACAACATCTGCCTTCAATGTCTCAAGCCTTTGGTTTAAGTCTAGATAGTGTTCCTCGGGCACCGGTACAGAACTTCTATCCAGCGCCTGCTTCTCAGCCATATTCCAACATGTTCAACCCACTCAATGCTGCCTTAGGATCACCATTCCACAGTATGGATGCTTACAGTTCTATTTATAGAAACTACTCGGAACAGATGCAAAAGTACTACAGTCATCTTCAAATGATGAATTATCTATCCCAGAATCCATTTCTACACCAGTCACTTGGTCTAGGTCAAACACCTCTAAATTATGTAGGATCAAACCCACAAGCTGTTAATGGAAACCCAGCTCCATCTACCAGCCCCGTCACAGAGACGGAAGAGAAAGTTGATGGTGTGGATAAACATGAACATTCACATGTTGATTCAGAAGAATCCAACATTGAATCTGAACATACAATTTTAGAAAATGGGAAGTCTAACCTCAGTGCAAGTGAAACAGTCATAGACGTTGTGACTGTTTCAGCAGTTACAGAATATGACAATAAAACATCTATACCAGATGCTGGATGTAGCGAAGAGAGTATAGTTAATGAAACTGACAAGAAATTAATGGTTTCCAATAAAGAAGAACACGAAATAGCTCATGAACTACTGAAGATGTCTGCAGGCGGAAAGGACACGGTTGTAAAGAAGAAGAAACCTATAACGCAGAAGTCTGATGAAAATCCTCGACTACCAACTGGGATATACACAGATAACAGCTATCATGTAGGAGCAAAGAGAAATACAACTGACGTTTTACCAGATAACAGCTATCAGGTAGGAGCAAAGAGAAATACAACTGACGTTTTACCAGAAAAAGGTCCTTGTAACCCGCTGCAAAAACTTAAGAGATTTGTTGAATCGGAAAAGGAATTACTTAATAAACAACATGATAATGAAAACATGATGGCAGGTGAATTCTGTAAGGTATTAAATAGTATGGAAAGAGCTATTGTAAGACAAGGGTCAAATGCAGATGGTAATGAAGAAGAGGTAAATAAACATTGTGGTACAGAGAGTTTAGAAAGTCGTCTGGAGAAGATCAGACAGTTTGCTGATATTGGCCAAAGGTATGGACATACTGTCAGTATTAAAATTGAGGATAAAGCAAACAAGTTCAAAAGGGAAATTAATAAATTATGTGAAAATGTAGAGACTGATCAAGTTCTGGGTGAACCAGTAGTTGAAGAAATAGAAAACAGACGTGTTGTGACTGCGGAGAAAGTAAGTGGGGTAATCGAGAGAGCAGAATATTTTAATGAGAGCTTGGAAGAAAAAAATCTTCAAATTGATGAGAGTGAAGAACTGAATGGAAGCAAAAGAGACTTGCAGTTAGAAATGCATGAACAACTTAGTCTTGACAGTCAGGAACTAGGATCAATTAAGAAAATACAAATGTTGAAAAATAATGAAAAAGACACTGAATCAAGCAAGAAAGTGGTAGAAGAATCAAAACCAAAATTGATGGTTAATTATTCTCATGATTATGAATTTCAAACAGAGAATATGCCAATGGACTTGAGCTGTGGAAAGAAAGACTTATATAAAACACTGAGAAACGGAGATGTTATAAAAGCAAAACAAGCAGATTCTGAACTGAATGTGCAGAAACAGCGAGAATTGCCAGATCAGCAGCCCAAGGGTAAATTTGGTGGAAATCTAGAAACTGACCAAGTTTGTGTAGGTTTTATTTGTAAATATTGTGATGAGCCATTCGAAAGTTTAAACGCTTTTGATGTTCATCGTCGTTCCCATGGTGCGTCAGATAAGCCGTACCTATGCCGGATATGTAGGAAAACATTTTTACATCGTCACAACTTGAATCGGCACATGATGTCCCACAATTCTAAATCGTTTGAGTGTGACATCTGCCAGCGTACATTCAAGGAGGCATTCTATCTCCAAATGCACAAGAAGGCGCATGAAGAGGGAACGAGCATGTGTCAGATATGCAGAGAAAATGTCGCTAAATCTAAAATCCTCCGACACACCAACAAACATTTAGCGGATTTGACAGACAATCCTTCGTACAAAGAGATTGGAAACAGAGTTCAAGATATACTGAAAGAAAAGAAATCCAGTATAAACAGGACTCCTGAAAAACTCGGCATTTTACACAAACAGATTGTGAAATTTCCTAATGTGAATGGAACATTGGAGGAACTTGCGTACTTGATGAGATTGTCCAAAAGTGAGAAGAATTTGAAAGGTGGTGAATTGAAATTGAAAAATGTTGCAGGAGGGATAAAACAAAGAATTAAGGAGAATATTGAAAACAATAATGTTGGTAGTGCATGGTTCTAGTCTCTCATTCCTTCCATATTTGATTATGAAGTATAAGAAAAAAAGTTGGTCATTTATTACCAACCAACAACTATGTAATGTAAAGGTTAACTAATTCTGTTTGTGCATCAGTTTGTTTTCTGTTTTTCTTACAAAAAAAAGTTTAGCACAGATCTGGTCACTGTATGAAAATAATCTATGTTGTGTTATACTGGCACCGTACCAGTGTAGGTTAGTCAGTTACATTGCTGTTAATTGTTGATTGATTATATTGGTTCGTTAAAAGAATCTCAGGGAATTGGTTTTCTTGCATGTTCATGAATAGATACAAATTCGACCTTTCCAGCACATATATGCCTTTAAGGCATGTGTAATAGTGTAGATCCAGATCAGCTGGTGCAACCATGCCATCTGATCAGATTCTGCACTGTTTGCTTATTGATTTATTAGGTTATTTCTGACAAAAAACACAGTGTAGATCCTGATCATAAATTGTTGGTTTTTCATGAAACAATTTTCTTAATCTTAGGCAGTGAAACTATTTACAATATTTTAACCCTTTTATCCATAGACACACGCACGGGCAAACATTTGTGCTGACTGATCAGGATCTACACTGTTTTCTTTTTTATTCATTAGATTATTTCAAATTATCAAGATGCAATCAGTGCAAATCAAGATCAGATCGCACAGATATGCCAGCTGATCTGGATCTATACTGGTTGTACATGCATAAAAATGTGTATGTATGGAGTACATACATAGGTTGTGTGAATTATGCACCAGTTATTAGATTTAACTCTTTCCCCCATAGATAAACCTTTATTGTGTGGATGAACTGTGTAGATCCAGATCAGCCGGCAAATCCGTGCTATCTGATCAGGATCTGCACTGTTCGCTTTTTGATTAGTTAGGTTATTTCTGACCAAATGCGACCAGTGCAGATCTTGATCAAACAGCATGGATGTCAGGCTGATCTGGATCTACACTGGTTGCACATGCGTAAAAATGTGTATATACAGAGGAAATGGTTAAAACATGCATATATGGAGGAAAGTGTTCATGTGGACTCCAAAATGATTTGAATGTAACACAACACTAAGTGGAAAAGTGTAAATATTGTATAGTGTTTTTGATAAAAAAAAAAGAGACAGTGTCACTTTTTATGATCATTCCTTTATAATTCTGCCAAACTTTATTAACCCTCGACTTCATAGATACATCTTTATTCTGTGGGTGAACAGTTTAGATCCAGGTCAGCCAGCACATCTGTGCAGTCTGATCAGGATCTACACAGTTTGCAGAAAAAACCTGATGAATATAAAAGCGAACAGTGCAGATCCTGATTAGATGGGACAGATGTGCTGGCTGAGCTGGATCTAAACCGTTTGCCATGGAATAGAGCCATACACCATGGACTAGAAGGTTAATCATCAAATGATAAGTTTTGAGAGAAGAATATATTTGTGTTTTAAAATTCCATTTTTGAACATTGCTCAATACATGTATATGTTTTATTTTTGTGAATATGTCATCATGAACGTTAATATTAATTTTCTGTGTAAATAAATTATAAGCGTTACCAAAAACTTACATGTGTACATGGAATTAGTGTGTTTTTGTGTAATTATTTTTGTACAATCTTTTATCACCTTGCATAATTAATATTTTGTGAATACATTGATTTTAGTGCAAATAAATTTTTTAATTTGATTTTATTTTGCTGTGTGTATGATTTTATTTGACAAGTTTAACAAGGAGCTTACACTATCTAGGACATAGATCATAAAACTAAGATTATAGACCAGTCTCAAATCTGTGACCAATCGCCATTTCAGATGCTTGAGATTTGATACTTCCTCCCATTTTAGTTTTATGATCTTGGACCCAGCTTTAAATCCATGCAGTCTGATCATGATCTGCACTGTTCGCTTTTTGATTCATTAGGTGATTTCTGACCAAAATGCGACCAGTGCAGATCCTGATCAGATGGCACAGATTTGCCGGCTGATCTGGATCTGTTTGAACATGCATAAAAATGCATATATATGGAGGAAAGGGTTAAGATGAAAAGCTATGTTTTCAATTTGGCTATTTTCTACCATTGTGAAAGTATCATTACAAGGGATTGTTGATATGAACTACCTTAAAATGGAGGTCTGTTTATTTTAGTCGCTTCATAAACTTTTTTTTTGATCATTCAATTTCAGAAAATTATTTTCTTCATTAAGAAGATAATACATCAGCAGTGATAATCGACAGATTAATAGCGGATAACACTAATTATAGTATGAAAAATTGTTCATGAAGGTAATGGTCTTCACTAAGGACTTAAAATTTTTCATGATTGATTTTTTTTCCAGATTTGAAATTTCAGTCAAACAATTTTGCTGAAAATCGGAAATACTGCTACCCACCCAAACTTTCTGGTTAGGCAACTGCCAACAATCAGGTTTTTAAGGTTTGCAGAACGAAATGTATAAGAATCTATGTTAGACTGAGGATCAAATAACACTGTTTGGCAGCATCTAGAATGTGCTGAATAATGCAAGGGAGCTCATCCAGAGATAACTTCAGAAACAGTCTAATTCAAGACTGACAGATTTATCTCCCTTAAATGTAGAAAATCTCAATTGGGCAACATATTCAAAGTGACAAAAACAACTTGATCATTTACATAAACTAGAGTTTCATGAAAGTCCAAGTTTTACATGAGATCCATCAGGCTAGAATTACCAACATATTTACTCTTCTGTATATATTGTAGTTAAAAATATTAACCCTTTCCTCCATGCAATACAGCTTTTATCCCATGGGTGAACAGTGTAGATCCGTGCCATCCAATCAGCAACTACACTGTTCTAATTCAGATTCCTTAAGCTATATCTGACCAAGAAGCAAACAGTTTAGATCCAGATCAGAAGGCACAGATGTGCCAGCGGATTTGGATCTACTCAGGTCGCAAACGGGAAAAAACCTCTACATACTGAGTAAAATGTTTAACAACAATAGTAATCTTAGCAGTTCTCTAGGACTGATTTATGTTAACCCTTTCCTCCATAGACATACCTTTATTGTGTGAGGGAACAGTTTAGATCCAGATCAGCCGGCACATCCATGCTGTCTAATCAGGATCTAAACTGTTTGCTTTTAGATTCGTTAGGTTATCTCTGACCAAAATGCGAACAGTGCAGATCCTGATCAGACGGCATGCTTATAAATGGAGGAAAGGGGTAAATGTTTAGAAATATTGCTTTTTTTATATATCATTCTGTTGATGCATGCATCAACTTGATACATGTACATATTTATACCCCAGCAAACAAAGTTTTTTGGGATATAAAGGGGACATTGTTGGTTGGTTTTGTCTGTTGCAAAATGTTTTTCATTCAAACTACTGTTTTTATGTTAATTTTAAGATAATGTTGTGTAATATTGTGTGTAACATATTTACGAGTCAGTCCAATATTTCAAGAGGATTATACAAAATTGTGATACAAAATTATCTTCTAGTTTTGAAGATAATGACTTGAAACTTTAAAAATGTGTTAGTTTAGATATGCATAACATATTTTAAATCTAGAATAGTTGATTATTTTTGGAGGGGAGCAGGATTTTTAAAAAAAAATCGGACATGAACAGTTTTGAAATTACTGACTTGAAACTTGGCGAATACATTTAGCGTAATGTGTAGTTATGTATGATATATTTTTCATATTCATCTGCCTCAGCACAATATAATCATTATGTTGAAGGTGTAGAGGTTCTTGAAATCTTGTTATATGAGTTGCTTCTACAATTTTGAAGATACATGTTCTTTTTGAAAATGTTTGACCCTTTCCTCCATAAATACGCATTTTTATGCATGTGCAACCAGTGTAGATACAGATCAGCTGACACATTTGTGGCATCTGATCAGGATTTGCACTGGTTGCATTTGGTCAGAAATAACCTAACAAATAAAAAAACGAACAGTTTAAATCCTGATATGATGGCACGGATGTCCCAGCTGATCTGGATCTAAACTGTTCGCCCATGCAATAAAAGTGTGTTTATGGAGGAAAGGGTTAATGTATCATTGGCATTAATTAAATTAAGTTTTTTACACATATTTCATGTCACCTTTGACAAGATGGTGTTGTGGATGTATTTATCACATTCAGTGATAGTTCTAGTGTCTAGATCTTTCTGTCCTTTGTGCCATAGATTGTATGTATATAAACATTTTACATGTAAAAAACATTGCTTGTTATTTTCCAACTGGTTGCATTTGAAATACAAAGCAGTAGACCTGAATAAATGTGTTAGTTTTTTTATATTTTGACTTTTAGATTGTGAATCGGGCTCCAAGGCTGAAGGTTATAAAACTGAGATTGCAAACCAGTCTCAAATCTCAAGGACCTGAATGGCTGAAATGGCAACTGGTTGCTATTTCAGTCAGTCAGATGCTTGAGATTTGAGACTGGTTTCCATGCTCACTTTTATAACCTTGGGCACAAGATTATAATACTGAGAATGGAAACCACTCGGATCTCAAACTTCCCATTTGTCATTTTTGAAAATGTGCCCAATTTAAACCAATCAGATTGCAGAGATCTAATTGTGGTGTTCAGTCGCTTAGAACATGAAATACAGTCTTCATCAGGAATCCGTAAACTATTTGATTCAAACAACATCGTTATGAAACCATTGGATGGTTTTTAACCAAATTTGGCTAGAATCATCCTGTCCTTGACCTCTTCTTTGGAAACCCTGGTTGTTGTATTGAGGATTGTCTTTGGGCAGGTCATCATCAACATTTCATTCAGTTTTTTTTAAGTTTATTTTTTTTCTCGGTAACTTTTCATGGCAGAGCTGTGAAACTTGACATAGTTGTCTGACATCACTATAGCATTTATCCGGACAAGTTTCATAACTTCACGATTTTGCAATAGAGTTTTGAAACTTAACATTACTTCACACAAGTGCTCACTTTCATGACAGAATTTCGTGTCTTTGAACCATGGCCCAACACCAAAGGTCAAAGTCGCGCTAAGGTTTGAAGATTAAAATATTTAATTTTAAAAAAGGTACTTCAGCTTAAAATTCAGCTCATTGGAATTGAGTGTCGATTCCAAGACCCATGGCTCTACCTCAACTGTCAATGTCACTCCTTATATTAAAAGGTCAAAATTTGTGCAAATTATTGGTTTCTGTAACAACTTTATAGGGATTTAATCCACATTTAACAAAATTGCTATCCTAAATGTAATAGATGAACAGTTGTACGAACCATGACCCTACAAAAACTTCTTCAGGGGTGGGGTGGGTCTGGGTTGGTGATTGTACCCCGCCCCTACTCCCACAAAACACGTTTTTTTTAATTATCCACTGATACATAGCGGCAGGATGTTATTGGTATTTGTTCGTCGATCTGTCCGTATATGTGCGTCCGGATTTGTGTCCCCTCCATAACTTTTTATACGCCCGTTTGAAAAACGGGACGTATTATGGGAACACCTGCGGCGGGCGGGCGGGTTGGCGGGCGGGCGGCGTCCACAGGGTTTCCGCTCTCTAAGTCAAAGAGTTTTCATCATGTCTTCATCAAACTTGGTGAATATGTTGGTGTGCATAATGTCTCGACCAAGTTCTATAACCAGCCAAATCCCCCCAGGCACTCCTGAATTATGGCCCTTTAATTGTCCAAAATTTGGGTTTCCGCTCTCTAAGTCAAAGAGTTTTTGTCCTGTCTTTATCAAACTTGGTGAATATGTTGGTGGGCATTATATCTGGACCAAGTTCTATAACCAGCCAAATCCCCCATGCACTCCTGAATTATGGCCCTTGAATTGTCCAAAATAACGGTTTACGCTCTCTAAGTCAAAGAGTTTTCATCCGGTCTTTATCAAACTTGGTGAATATGTTGGTGGGCATAATATCTCTGCCAAGTTCGATAACCAGCCAAGTTGCTTCAGGCACTTAAGAGTTATGGCCCTTTATTTATACGAAAAATGTGGCAAATTATCCAAACTTTTTGACGGGCGTATTTTGTGGCATTTTGGCACTCTTGTTTCACTCATAAAATGAAATTTATAAAATGATATTTAAATGTTCATCCCATCAAAACAATGTGCAGAAAACGTGTCCCAACCTGGCCGACTCAAGGTCAAGAAGACATCGAGTTAAAAGGTTAGAGCCATGTATTTCATGTCCTCTCCATAACTTCTAAACCTCTGAAAGGAATTTCATGAAACTTGCATCAAAGGATTCTCAAATATTGTCTTTTTTATGTGTGGCGACTGTCGACAGAACAACGTATATGGGGATGTGGCTCAGTGGTAGAGCGTTCGCTTTGCATGTGAAAGGCCCCGGGTTCGATCCCCGGCATCTCCATATTTTGTATTTAGTCTATCAATAATTTTACTCCCACACTTGCAGTTTTATTACAACTGTAATTCAGCATGTAAAACTGTGCATATGCAGAAGTTAACGGTCCACAACACTCCTCACCTGCACATTCATCGATAAAAAGAAAATTATCAAAATCTCAATAACGGCAATAAAACTTTCTACAAATGAATGTCACCATATGCAAAATATTGCTATTTTGCAAATGGTAAGACACGTTAGAACAGTAAAGAAAAAAAGCTAGACCTAAAAATTCTCACATGGCACTACCTTTCTCAATTTATTGAAATCCATCTTACAGCTTCTTTGCTTTTCTAGAGCGTGTAACGATGTAAAAGATTTCAATGAACATAATCTTTGCATAACAGAAGAACTTCGAAAACAATGTTATCGATATCACAAAATAAGAAAACTTTTTGCAAGTTTTATCGCGGATATCCAGATTTAATTCAATAATACAAATGCAGTTTACAATCACTATTGATTAACCCATCTACAGTTGATCGTTATAACATTTGCTTTCCTCTTTGGGTTCACGTCAGTGGCTGGGGTATAAGATTTAATGAAGGTTTACGGAAAAATCTTGTAAAAGAAGTTAAAGAACCTTTCAGCCCGATCAGTTTCTTTTATCCCTGTCACTGTGAGGTTGCTGATTTAACTCCATGTTGTCTGGGCTCGGTTATGTAATTGAGTATTCGCCTTTTTATTTTAATGTTTATATGTCTGCGTGCTTTCGCACGCGACACTGTCAAGTTTGTGGGTGGAAAGGAGTTATTTCACCAAGACAACTTGTACTTGTTTGTTCATATGAGAACCTGTTGGAGCAAGTATGAGGTTGGTGCACCTTTAAATCTGGGTGAATGCCCATTGGCAAATTTAATTGCCAGTGACGGCTCCAAGGTGGTTACCCCACGGTTTCTCATTTTGTTAATTGTTTGTGGTGTCTGTTTGAAATTGGTATTATAAGACATTCTCTCTCTTCCTCTCTTGTTCTGGACGTGTGGGGAGGCTGTGTCTTTTTAATGTGGCGATTTCTGATATGCATAATTTACTTTTTATTCAAATGTATGTACTTTCACTCTTTTTATGAAGATTTGCATTAAGGCTGTTGAACATATGTTTACATGGCGTGAAATAGCTATTTGCGATGTGTCGTTACGTTTTAGCAACATTTGCGAGGCAAAATGTCGAAAACAAGATAAACATAGGGAACCAAGACGAAATTTTATTATCCGCAAACACGAACAGTCAACATTAAACATGTTAAATGTCGTGTATAATTTCAAGTATATTTTCGTAAATTGTGTAAAAGTCTGGGTTGAAGGTTATAAAACTGAGCATGGAAACCAGTCTCAAATCTCAAGCATCTGATTGGCTGAAATGGCGACTGGTCACCATTTCAGCCAATCAGATGCTTGAGATTTGAGACTGGTTTCCATGCTCAGTTTTATAACCTTGGGCACTGGGCATAATAAACAGATGCAGAAACGCAGTAACCAAACTGAAGTGTAGAACAAAGTGAAGAGAAGTAAAGCAAGATTAGCATGAAAATAGCATAATTCTCTCATACTGTGACAGGTCGATATATATGGGGATGTGGCTCAGTGGTAGAGCGTTCGCTTTGCATGTGAAAGGCCCCGGGTCCGATCCCCGGCATCTCCACATTCAGTATTTAGTCTAACAATAATTTTACTCCCATAAATTTTAAAACAAAGTCGAAACACTGATATAGAGAAAATTATCCAAGCCACATGGGTCAGTTTCATTAACTTCAAGGGGACAAAGTTTCACAATAGATGGTGATGCAACACCACTGGTTGTTCTCGGTCTTGCACAATCCACCATTTCCGTAAATCAATCTTATTCGGCCATTCCAGCGTATGCGCGGACCATTATCATGTATTAGGGTCACATCCCCCGAATGATGTGGTTCAGTGGTAGAGTGTTCGCTTTGTGTGTGAAAGGCCTGCGTTCGACCACAGGCATCTCCTATTTTCGTACACCAATCGGTATTTCTTCTATGTATCCTTTAACTATGCAGTCTTTCATTCACTTATCTTTACGAAAGGAGCGTAACCAACTTGTTTGTACATTTGTATTACTCTTTTCAAAATTCGGGAAGTGCTGTGCCATGTAAGGATGACAAATCTTCACAGTTTCATATTTTAAAGAAGGCAGATCTTATCTTAGGGCGAACTTTGAATTGTTTTCTTTTGGTCATTAAGGAGTTATTTTGTATGATTGCTTCCAATAGAACTTCGATGTTGTGTACAATTCGAATACCAATTTTAAGCGACTCCTGTTCGCAATTTGAATAGCAAAATTTCTATTTTAACAATGTTATACTATACACATTTTTCAAGAGACCATTCATGATAAAATAATGTGCACCCATTCATTATACTGAAAATGATAATATCAAAGGAAAAATGTGTAACAGCAGATATTTATATCAATCAACAATATGTTGTTGAGATCACAATCAAAACTCGAGATGTATTCTCTGCCAGTACAATAAAAGTGAACAGATGTAATGTCCTGTGGCTTTATTTAAGTTGTTTGGATGCTCAAAGTATATGAAAATAAGGTTTTATAAACATGTAACATACACACACCAAAAAGGAAATACCGTAAAAAGTGGTTATTTCTGCGGTGACTCTATTTCTGCTATTCCTGCGGTTGAATAAATGACGGCAATTTAAAAATCCGCAGAATATTTATCCCTTAGTGAACTTTATGTCGGTCACGGTGTGCGTTCTACATTTTCACTGTATATAAACCGATTTATCATATACCGGATATAGTAAGGTGATTGCATGGCTGCGATATAAACAATTCGTGAATAACACATTGAAAACGGAAGTATTAGGATCATTTTAAGTACCTTCAACAAAAACAAGTACGTTATATTTTGTATAGTCCTTATTGGTTGTAATACCATTTGTTTTTCTCATATATAGGGATAAAAACTTGCAAAATTACATTTAAGCTCAAGAAGGTCTGCAAATGACCCACATGATTGTATCAAAATACTGTTAATCTCTACAAATAAACGCTCTGATGCACGAATACATACTAATTATATGACTCTATGACATTAATATAAAGATTATTACGTTACAATATTGTTTTAAATGTATAGATAGTGTAAATTATTAAAATGTGTTTCGTAATGACTGTATCATCTTTAGCATTATCATACTATCATTTATAGCAAACACACCTATTTCTGTTGTATCATGTAGTGCGATATTCGTTAAATGATTTTCCAATAATCTGTATCACTTATCACGATGCACATTTGCTGATTTTATCAAGTGTATGCTTTTAGGTAAGATGGAGGAGTTCGTTTTCATATATTGTCTATACAAATCGGGTATATTTGGAGAAATAATATATCATGGCGTACAAAAACACGAAGAGAAGAACTTTAAAATAACAAAACAGAATGATACAACAATAGTGACTATAGGTTCTTGTTAGTTTGGTGGCTTGTATAAAAATTAAAATGACAGGCCCAACACAGCTGGGTGACCGTCTAATTTTTCATACAAACCCCGAAATAAACTATTAAACTGTTTTGTAACGGATAAATTGGCATACACATAGTTTACACAAATCAGTTGTCAAAACAGTATTTTAATGGCTAGTATACATGCATTATGAGAATATGTTAGAAAGCGAATTAGTTAATTTCTTTAACTGAAATCAGCATGGGAACATACTGACTCTCAAGGGACGACCTTTGTGATAGTCAATCCTTGGGCGGAAAACAAGATATTGATTACTTTGCTAAAGTTCCATTTGACCCTTTACTCCATGGGATATGTAGTACGTTGTTTTTGCTGTACATTGTTTGCTATTACATTTATTAGAATATTTCTGAAAACAAGTGACCATTGTATATTCCGATCAAATGACATGGATGTTCAGCTGAACGATGATCTACATTGGTCGTACATTTCTACATTAACACCGGTGATACGGTCACGAGGGTTTATCATCAGCTTAAAATATCAGTATTTAAATAACTTGCTTTGCCTCAGAATGTGTATGTCACGCCTACCTGCGTATGTATTTATATTCGTGAACCTTCAGTTTCGAAACTATTACTTTTAAAAAACCTCAGACTATGTTTATCAAATCCAAAACATATTATTGCTTGTTGTAAATTGTAGTTCTCAGAGCGACCTGGGTGTTAACTAATGAAGTCAAGTAGATCCAATTGTTTCGTGTCGCCGCAGTGTATAAAGGCACCGAGGCCCTTATGTTTCATAACGTATCACATATCTCTGTACGAAGCACTTTTAATACATGTTTTTACATCAAGCCGTTGTTCTTTATTTTGAAAATTATACTAAAATCATCTTTAAAAAATCGCCATGACTGATACACATAGATCACTAGAAACATACGAATGATTGAGTTAACATGTTCAATAAATGATACAGTTTGGGTCGAAGCTACATGCATGTTTGGTCTAATGTTTTGATGTTTAATTGATCAGCTATGGTATTATTATTATTGTAAGAATAAAAATGATATGTTTCATCGCTAGCATGAGAATACCTCTCAACACCTGTTTAAACATAAACATTTACGCTGTTTTTATAACAGTACACAGTGCAATTGGTACTTTGTGTGAGTTATTTAAGCGATTTTTTAAAAAAGTATATTGCATAAAAAGGGTAATAACGTCTTTCAAAACAAGTGCTACGAGAATCGCCTGTTGAACATGTATTTGTCGAGTGGATTTCTCATTACAATACATGCAAAATCTCCTCATGTTTGAACTGTTTACTATGTCTTTGTGACAATCAGTGCGCTATATCCGGTAGATGATACAATCGGTTTATAAACAGTGATTTTATACGTGCTTTATTACACTATATTTGAATAAAGCTATTTTTATTTTAGTGTTCTTGGATACTGCTGCATTTACCGGTACTCTTAATGACATGTTAATCAGGTTTTACTTTGATCATATTTTAAAGCTGTTCAAATCATGCCATTATATTACTGATTATAATATGCAAATAAAATATTTGTATTCGTATACTAAAACGCATATAAATCGCAGGAAAATATTTTACACGTCTGATAATCATTATGATTGCATTGGCGCACCTTTTCCAATTGCTACATAATTATTGTTTGCACCTATGTCAAACATTCTATTGTTTACGGAAGCATGAAAATTCTACACCATGTTTGCTATGACGTTTTGTTTTGTTTTTTGTACGATTACGTAAAGAGTTTTCATTTACAGGTGATTGGTAACAGAAACATAAAAAGTGAATCAGGTTTTACTTTATTTTAATAAGTTTGTATGGTAATGACAACGATCTTTATATTTCCACTTTCTACCGAGACCGCAGAATTTTAATCCGATTATGAAAGAACTTGATGCCGCAGAAATAATGTACGCAAAAATAAAAACACCCATGAATTTTAACAAAACCGCAGAATTAGGAGCCCGCAGAAATAACCACGTATACGGTACCTTTTGCACCTGAGCTATTGGAATGCTGTTTATAAAATCTAGAAAAACGATACGCTCATCTACAATATGATGTGGCCATTCATTCGTTAAAGTAATGTCACATCAACATGGTTTAACTTCAAACACAAAGTAGACACTAAGAAATGCTTTTTGAAGATTTTTTTAAGTTCTTATGTTTTATATGTTTGTGTGCTTCTTCATGCAACATTGTTGAGCTGATATGTGAGTTGGAGTTATTTTACCAAGACAACTTGTACTTTTACAAGTGTTGATATGAGAACCTGTTGGGGCAAGTGTGAGGTTGGTTCACCCTAGAACCTGATTTAAACCCCCCGAGGCAAATTGTTTTGCCACTGACCGTTCCAAGGCTGTTACCCCTCGGTTTCTCACTTTCGTTTATTGTTTGTGGCGTCCATTTTGACACTGATTATTGTAATACCATGCTGTCTTTTCCTCTCTTCTTTTTGGCTGTGTCTACTGGATGTGGCCATTCCTGATATGCCTATTTCACTTAAAAAAAAACAACAACCAACATTGTTTTGATGAATCGCCACACTATATGCTAGATTAGCATACATAATTTATTAAGGTATATGATGTTGGTATATTGTCAACGAATTTAAGAGTTCTGAAGCAAACCGATTATCTTATTTTTTTTAAATACGTAATTGGTAATTAAAGAATTAATTAAACTGAACTCAGTGCGCAAACTTTGATACACCCTAAGAAAAAATACATTTCATCACTAATTTTAAGCTTGCACTCAGATTTTCCCCAAACTTCAGTGGTTTAATTTTAGCCAGTTTTCGCCATTTTGAGTATTTGTCCCCACTTACGGGCGAAGGATTGATGGTAAGGCTAAATATTATCTAGGTGTGACATGAAAAAATATTTGAAACGCTTTCTGACATACATGAAGTTGATTAAAAATGTTATTCAGCGGTTGCATGTAAAACGATGAGTATGTAGAAGTTAAAAAGAAAGTATTCGTTTAAGTGAGAAAATCAAGTGCCAGTTCTTAGTTACGTTGTCTCTCTGCCTCTTAAACGTTTGCTGTTCAACCGTTGGAGATCCTCGCTCACAGACCTCTTGAAGGATGTGCATTATTTGTTAAAATAGAAATTTTGCTATCCAAATTGCGTACAGAAGTCGCTAAAATCGGTATTCGAATTGTATTCAACATCGAAAGTCTGTTGAAAGCAATCATACAAAAATAACCACTTAATGCAAAGTAAAAAATGCACACATGTTCAACCAGAGAAACTGTGTTCTTCGCGAAGCTTTGTCATTTTTACATGGCACTACCTTTCCCGAATTTTGAAAAAAGTAAACAGTTGGTTACGCTCCCTTCGTGAAGTGAAGTGAATGAAAGCACGATTAGCATAAAGATAGCCTAATTCTCCAATATTGGTCTGTTTTTTATTCGTCGCTACTGGTTACATACATGGGGATGTGGCTCAGTGGTAGAGCGTTCGCTTTGCATGTTATCGTACAGTGTAAAGGTGTAGTAAAACTCAAGCGTTGTGTTCAGGTTCGACCTTACGTTTATTTACTCTGATATGTACTACAAAACAATAACAATGACGCCGACGTGAAATAACGTCTGCCGCGACGTGGCGCCACGACGTCACACATAATAATGGTATATTTTATCCGACATACTGGGGGCCACGAAATGTAATTTAAGCGTATTTTCTAAGTATAAAGTCTCTGTTAATTCACTTTCTCACAAATGAAGAATACAATTTAAAATTTCACGAACAGTCTCAGAATGTACCTTAAACTAGAATAGTTATGTAACTATTGTCATATAATGTGAATGAAACACATCACTTGAAAGTAGCAATATTATTAATCACTGTGATAAAAATGTGTCTATAAGTCACTGGTTTGATGAACAATTTCGGGTGGATATAGTTTCACGATGGGCCTCGTTGTATGTCCTCGGCACGTGCGGATCTTGGCTGCTCTATGTAAACCATCGTTTCCTGTCATGAGCTCTTCTACGATTGCTAGCTGCCAACGTAGTCTAGGCCCGTCTTCGTGGACTTGTACAATGTCGCCTACTCGGATGGTTTGGTTGTTAGAACCTGTCTTTCGGTGTTGTTCTCGTAGCGCAGTAAGATATTCCCGCCTCCATCTTGTCCACTACTGGTCAATAATGTGCCGTACTTACTTTGCGCGTTTTGTAATAACATGTTGTTGGTTCCTTGAAGTATCTACTGTTTCTGAAGCACCGACACTAAACGGAAACGACCGTATGCGGCGTCCATATAATAAGTGCGCCGGGGTGAGGGGCTCAAAATCGTCAATGCTGGTTGAAACACTTGTAAGTGGGCGGTCGTTCAATATTGCTTCTATCTCGGTTATAACGGTTTGTAATATCTCTATAGTAACATAGGCTCTTCCGAGAACTTTCTTTAGAGTTATTTTCATGAGGCCAATAATTCGCTCCCAAAAACCGCCAAACCATGGTGCACGCTTTTGGTATAAATTTCCATTCAATGCCCTTGTTGTTCAATTCTTCTCTAACTGGATGAGTGTCGTAAAGGCGTTTTAAGTACAACGCTGCTGATGTAAATGTTGTTGCATTATCAGAAATCATCATAGACGGCAGCGACTTCCGGCTTGCGAAACGTCTAAATGCCTGTTAAAAGGTATCCGTGGAAAGGCCGTAAACAACTTCCAGATGAACTGCCTTCGTCGTAGCGCACGTGAATAGGCAAATGTATGCTTTCTGATTACTTCCGGTACTTGATTTAACATTTAGCGGTCCCGCGAAGTCTACTCCAGTAACGCTAAATGGAGGGGAGTCTTGCACTCGTGCCTTCGGCAAGGGTGGGGGATCAGGTGCACTGTAAGATTTACCAATCACTTTCCGACAGGTGACGCACTTCCGGATAACGGCATTTACACATTGTCGTATCGCTGGTATCCAAACTTTCTGCCGTATATAAGAGACTGTTGCATTCACTCCGGAATGTAAGTGGGTTGCATGGGCATCTTGAACTATAAGTTTCGTTAACGGATGCATTTTGGGAAGTAGGTAAGGGAATTTTGCGTTCTCTGTTATTGGTGCGTTATGAAGTCTTCCGCCACATCTAATAAGGTTGTCTTCGTCAAGGAAAAGTCGCGGCTGTTTAACTAGTGTAGCACTACTTTTGTCAGATTTTATGCAGTTTATCTCATCCGAAAATACTTCAGTCTGACAACTTCTGATCAGCAATTTCTCTGCTTTGAAGATTTCATGTGCAGATAAATAACCAATTTTTCTGTCGGCTTTTTCGTTCCTTAAATTATGAACAAACCTAAGTACGAACGCGGTCACGCGTAAAAGTTTCCGGTAAGAGGAATACTTCTCTAGTGTTATGACATTTTGTAAACTGTCATCTGCTGTCGTTTGATTGGTAAGCAACACGGCTGTTGGTGAAGTCTGCTTTTCAGTCTCATCCGGGTGTTCGTCTGAACATGTAGTGGTCGTCTGCTCTCCCAAAGAATCACCTGTGTTGATGTATTGACGCTTCCATATCGGCCATTTTGATCTGTCGTTTAACCAGTTTGGACCTTTAATCCATAATTCATTCTGTAATAAATTGTCGACTGTTGTTCCTCTGGTAACAAGATCTGCCGGATTGTCGTACGTCGGACAATATCTCCATTGATGTAGCGCTGTCAGTTCCACTATTTCATTTACTCTGTTGTGTACGAAGCGTTTCAATGGTTTTGCACTGTTTAGCCATTGAAGAACTATTTGACTGTCTGACCATAACGTAACCATGGTGACTTTCGACGTTTGCTGTAAATGTCTCGTGAGTCTAGCTGCAATAAGTGCTGCCATCAGCTCTAACTGCGGAAGTGTTAGTGTTTTTAATGGAGCTACTCTTGTCTTCGCCATCACTAAGTTTGAATTTTCTCCATCGCAAAGGTAAGCTACAGCCCCATAAGCTTTGGTGCTAGAGTCAGCAAACACATGTAAGCATGTTTCACTTCCGGTTTCAATGGAGAATTTTCTTGGAATCGTTATATTTGTAGCTGACATCAGGTCATCAGAAAGTCGCGACCATATCTCTTGGATTTCATGTGGTACAGGAACGTCCCAGTCAAAGTTCATTTTCAAAGTTCCTGTAGTAATAGCTTGGCACGGATCGTCACAGGGCTTAGCAATCCAAGAGGGTCATAAATTTGTGACGAATATTTTAGAATGGTCCTTTTGTTCACATCCGGTATGGCAGGTATAGTTCGTTTAACGAACGTTAATGTGTCATTTCCTGGTATCCATCTTAGTCCTAAAACCTTCGCGACTTCATCTGTTTCTAAGACTCCAATTTTTGCAGCTTTCTGTCGTAAGGTGGCGTTATTTGACGTCCAGGATCGTAGATTCATGCTCGCTTTTGACATCAGCGATCTTGCTTGTTCGAAGAATTTAACTGCTTCTGTCTCAGTAGGAAAACTTGAAATCACGTTATCGACGTAAATGTCTCTTTGAATAATTTCTGACGCCATGACGTCTTTCATGCTGTCAAGATGTTTTAACAGAACTGCATTCAATATAAATGGTGAACATTTGGCGCCAAAAAGTACGGACTTAAAGCGATATGTGATCAATGGACTGTCAGGGTTGTTGGGATCTTGTAGCCATAGAAATCGTGTTACATTTCTGTCGTCCTCGTGAAGCCCAACGTGTAAAAATGCCTTCTCTATATCTGTGCTTACCGCTACGTCATGCAATCTGAATCTAACAAGTATTTTCGTGAGATCATTTAACACAGGAGGTGCCGACTCCAAACAATCGTTGAGACTTGCCTGATTAGGGAACTGTCTACAACTGCAATCATAGACGATTCTAACTGGAGTTGTTGATGAATCCTTTTTCACTGGGTGATGTGGGATATAGTGAACTCTGGTCACTGGGATCTGGTCTTCTTCTGGCACTGTTTCTATAAATCCTCGCTCTAACTGCTCAGTAATTATTTTTCCATAGTGTCTTAGTGTTTCATTCACCAAATGCCGATAGATGTATAGTCTCTGTTGTTTCTGGTGATAACTTTAGCTCGTCTGCTAACTTTTTTCGTTATAAAAGAGCGCTGCGCCCCTTCGTCAAACAACACTGAAGCTGTCGTGTAGGTATTATGTGACGAAACTGTAGCGATCGCTGTCATCAACAGTACGGTAGTAAGTGCGTTTTGCTTTAGAGATGAATGAAATACAGCAGCCTCTTGATTTAAATTCGGATTGGTATCCGGTCTCTGGGTACGAGTCTCTCTTTTAGATTCTCTCAAGGTCTGGCAAATACTTGAGTGATGTTTCATGTGACATTTCTTGCATCTTTTAGTAGACTTACATTGCGCTACTTGGTGTTTACCTAGACAGTTAAAACAAAGCTTTTCTTGTTTTATCACTACGATCCGGGCTTTCGCGTCTGCGTACTTCCGGCACTCTGTTGCGACATGTTCTTCTTTACAATATGCACATTTAAATGAGCCTTTCGTATGATCATTTGTCTTTCTTGTAAAGGTTGTATGATTTTTCATAGGCTTAGCGCGAGTAAAGAACGATGCTGTGGCGTTGTAATCCTCAACTTCCGGTAGATGACCGGAAGCACTTACCTCCATAATGCTTAGCTCCTTCTTAAGCGCATGTCTGAGATCGGTCAGTTTCCCTTAGATCGGTCAGTTTCCAGTTACCGTCCCCGTGTTCTCGGGCTATCTGTCTTTTGAGTTCGGCTGGTAACTTGTCAAGTATGACTCGTACTAATAAACTTCCGTACGACTCTTCAAACTGACCTATAGCCTCTAAGCTACGTATGTATGACTCCATTTTATCACAGAAATGTCGCATACTTTGTACATTGTTAACTGGGGCTGGAAGTTTAAGCATGCTTGCATTGTAACGAGTGTAATTTTACGTACCTGACCATAGCGTTCTCTTAGTAGGTCTACTGCGCGCAGGTAGTTTGCACTGGTTAATGCGAAACCCTCAATCGTCCTGGCAGCCTCACACTCAAGTTGGGACTTCAAATAACTAAATTTCTGTACATCAGTCAAACTTACATTATAGTGGACTGTGGACTCGAATGAATCCCAAAATGTTTGCCAGGTAAGAATGTAACCATCAAATCTTGGTAATGCTAACTTTGGCAGTCTGTGAAACTGGGACGAACTGGACGAACTATTAGATAAATTACTTACAGTTTGGGTTCTTGATTGAAAAGCTATACCGTTCGTTTGATCAGATGATGTTGAACATAAAGGTGGCGTCGCTCCGCCTTCAGAAATCGGTTTTCTTCGACTCCGGAACTCACGTAGTTCGCACATCTTAATCTCGAGATCCAGGCTGTAATCCCCTGTCGCCATCATTTCCTCCCCTACTCCGTCCGCATCCGTCTGGTTGAGAACTTTCTCATTCAAACCATCTAACAATTTCACTTTGTCCTCCAGCATGGCGAGTATAGCGTTAAACTCCCTTAGCCTTCCATTGTCCTTTGCGTCGAAAATTTTCTCTAAATGGTGATTAATCACTCTCTTGTGTCCGTCACGCAAAGAAAGTAGTTTCTGAAGATTCATTTTTTGGTCCTGGTCACGGCACCAAAATATCGTACAGTGTAAAGGTGTAGTAAAACTCAAGCGTTGTGTTCAAGTTCGATCTTACGTTTATTTACTCTGATATGTACTACAAAACAATAACAATGACGTCGACGTGAAATTACGTCTGCCGCGACGTGGCGCCAAGACGTCACACATAATAATGGTATATTTTATCCGACACATGTGAAAGGCCCCGGGTTCGATCCCCGGCATCTCCACATTTTGTATTTAGTCAACCAATCATTTTACTCCTATACTTGCAGTTAAATTAAAGGTGTAATACAGCGGTTGCAGGTAAAACGGTGCGTTTGCAGAAATTAAGGGTCCACTTCACTCCTCCTTGCATGTTCATCGATAAAAATAAAATTTTGCCGTTTTTGAGATTTTGATAATTTTATTTTTTTATCGATGAAAGTGCAAGGAGGAGTGTAGTGCACCCTTAAAAATAATTAGTTAAGATTGAGGAAATCAAGTGCAAATATACTTGCATTCTTTAAAGCTACGTTTGTTTTCTCTCTGCCTCTTTAACATATGCTCTGTGTCTTCACTCCAGACCTTTTATTAACATGTGCATTAATTGTTTAAATAGAAATTTTGCTATTCAAATTGTGTATTGAAATTGCTAACAATCGGTTTTCGAATTGAACGCATTTTGTCTTTACAATGCCATTAGCTTCTTAATTTATATATGTTTGTGTGCTTTTGCATGCAACATTGTCAAGTTGATGGGTAATGGTTGGACTTATTTCATTAAGATAACTTGCTTGTTTATATAAGAACGTGTTGGGGCAAGTGTGAGGTTGGTGGAACCTAGAACCTTGTTTAAACCGAATTGGCAACTTGTTTTTTGCCACTGACCATTCTAAGGCGGTAACCACTCGGATTCTCATTTTTTTAATTGTTTGTAGTGTTTTTTTTTTAAATTGGTCATTTTATAAACCTTTCTCTCTCTTCATCTATTTTCTTGACTTTGTGAATATGCCGTGTCTTTTGATTGTGGCATTTCTTGTTATGCATATCTATACTTTTATATACAAATGTACAAAAAGTTTGATGACGCTCCTTTCACTCTAGTAAGGAAGACGATTTGCATTTAGGCTGTTGAGCAAAGGTCTACATGACGTGAAATAGATATTTTTCCATGTGTTTTTGTTCTCGTAATGGCGACCTTTGTGAGGCAAACTGTTGAAAACAAGATATACACAGGGGACCAAGACGAATTTTGATTGTCCTCAAACACAAACAATCGACAATAAATATCAAATATATTTTCGGAAAATTGTGGATTGGTCTTTGTATGTTAAACAGACGCAGAAATGCAGTAACCGAAGTGACGTGAAGACTGAAGAGTAAAGTAGAGTGAAGTAAAGCAAGCATAACATGATAGCAAAATTTTCCGATACTTGTTTATGCATAGTGGCTTACCAATACACATGGGGATGTGGCTCAGTGGTAGAGCGTTCGCTTTGCATGTGAAAGGCCCCGGGTTCGATCCCCGGCATCTCCACATTTTTTGCCAATCATTTTAGTCCCATATATTATAAAACAAATGGATGCAAAACCTGTTTGCCTATAAGCGCGTCAACGTTACATACATAGTAATGGTCAAAAATGTGTATGGCTAATGTCTTCAGAAAATAATGAAATTGTAACCAGTTTTGCCACACATTAATCTAAAATATATCACTGTTTGAAATGAAACAACATTAAAACTTTTCTCAAACAGCTTTACACAGTAAGACCATGACAATTCAGAAATATGTTATTATTGCTTAAAGAGGTAGTTTGGAATATAGGGATAAGGTATCGATGCAAAGTCACTTTGAATCTGAGAACAGAACTGAAAGAATTTTTAAAATCGGTCCTCTTTTTGTTGAGATTTTAGTCAGTTGAATCACAATGTACGCTGGGCGCCATTTTGAGGTGACAAATGACATCGTCAGTTTATGAGCACATGTCAATTTTCATTATTATTTTGTATTAAGGAAATAATTACAAATATTAATTTACAAAAATACTCAATACTTAATAATAAGTCACATTTATTTACGAGCTTCTAATAATATTTGAAGAAAAACTTGAAGTAATATTGAGATTTCCCTAATTTAGTATTTATATTTGTTGACAAGAAGATGTCATTGGTACTTTTCCAAATGTCTGCCTACTAAACCAGCAACTTAAGACACCCGTAGTTTTGTTATTTGTGGTCCGATTTCCAAACTATTTTTACTGATGTGAAGAAAATTTGTAAAGCTTTGCAATAATGTATATTAGAAAATATCCGGAATTCCCCTTTAAGTGTCCTTTCAGGTTGTAATATGACCTAGCTTATTTGTGTTGAACAATACCAATTGAGTATTATTTACGCTAACATCCTTATTTGATATTTCTGTTTTGTTGCTTGCCATTATGTTTTGTTATATTGATTCAACATGTCATAGTATATGATCTATAACTGGAAAAATATTATATTCTCTTCTATTAGCGTTATTATCAATATTCTCAAAGTCATGTCACTGAATCATGCAAAACTAATAAAATAAAATAAAATTATTATAAGAATCCGTACTTTATACATATTTAAAGTCCACAAATAATCGAATATGCTCAAACTCCATTTTTACTCCATTTAGTCGTAACACTGTTGTGGAGAAAATTATCTAAGTCACATGGGTCAGTTTCATTAACTTCATGGGGACAAAATTTCACGATAGATCGTGAGGTAACACCACTGTCTCAGTCTTGCGGCACGGCATCATCCATCGTTTCCGTGAATCACTTTTACCATGACCAACTTCCAGCGTATGCGCGGACCATCATCATGTATTTGAACATCATATCCGGCTCGAATCCTCGCGTTATTACCTCAGGCTTTGCGGTGTTGGTCTCTTAGCGCAAGTAGATATTCTGGTATTTTAGACAACACAATAATATTTTGTTATCATCATGCTATGCTTGCTTTGCAACTTTGCTTTGGTTCTTTGCTTTGTTTCTCCTTGCTCACTTTACTACTTCAATTCACTTTACTTACTAACATAGAGCTACTTACTGCATTTCTGCGTCTGTTTATTTTGCCAAGACCAAGCCACAATACTATAATAATTGTTACCACATAGTAAATATAACCTGAAGATAAATAATTATCGAAATGAAAGAAAAAAAAGGAGAATGATCCGAACAAAAATTCTATTAGAAAATATGATATTTAAACAAAATTGTTTAAGAAAATTGCTGATTGGTCTGGGCATAATATATTAGGTAGTCTAGATTCCTGGTGAAGTGAAGAATGAAGTGACGTGAAGCAAGCATAGCATGATAGGAAAGTTCTCTCATATTGTGATTTCTATGCACAGCGACAGAAAAATCTCAGTGGTAGGGCGTTCGCTCTGTCTGTGAAAGGCCCCGGGTTCGATCCCCGGCATCTCCACATTTTGTTTTTGCCAATCAACCATTTTTCAGAAAATGTGTCGAAGCACTGTCGAAAAAGTAGAGTTATGTTGACCCGTGGTAGCTGCTTTCTGCCTCGTTGTGTTAGCGGACGAATTTGAAACAGGTCCCCAGCACATATAAGATGGGCTGTTTGCTTGCTTTCACTGTAGCATGCGTACACTTTACAGTCCAATTGCGATAACTCGAAGTCCCAAGGGACCGACGATTTACTTCGAATAATCGCGAACTTCGAGTTATCGCGACTTTGACTTTTCCAGAATACCATGCGAGCTTTAGAAAGTAACGACGTGCAATTATTACGGCACCATATGAGTTGTTTTCCGACCAAGGTATCCTCATAGTTATGCTTTTAGGCAAGATGGAGGAGTTCGTCTACATATATTGTCTATACAAATCGGGTATATTTGGAGAAATAATATATCATGGCGTACAAAAACACGAAGAGAAGAACTTAAAAATAACAAAACAGAATGATACAACAATAGTGACTATAGGTTCTTGTTAGTTTGGAGGCTTGTAAAAGAATTAAACTTTCAGGCCCAACGCAGCTGGGCGACCGTTTAATTTTTCATACAAACCCCGAAATAAACTATAAACTGTTTGTAACGGATAAATTGGCATACACATAGTTTACACAAATCAGTTGTCAAAACAGTATTTTAATGGCTAGTATACGTGCATTATGAGAATATGTTAGAAAGCGAATTCGTTAATTTCTTTAACTGAAATCAGCATGGGAACATACTGACTCTCAAGGGAAGACCTTTGTTATAGTCAATCCTTGGGCGGAAAACAAGATATTGATTCCTTTGCTAAAGTTCCATTTGACCCTTTACTCCATGGGATATGTAGCACGTTGTTTTTGCTGTACATTGTTTGCTATAACATTTTTAGAATGTTACTGAAAACAATGACCATTGTATATTCCGATCAAATGACATGGATGTTCAGCTGAACGATGATCTACATTGGCCGTACATTGAGTAAAGGGTTTATCATCAGCTTAAAATATCAGTATTTAAATAACTTGCTTTGCCTCAGAATGTGTATGTCACGCCTACCTGCGTATGTATTTATAATCGTGAACCTTCAGTTTCGAAACTATTACTTTTAAAAAACCTCAGACTATGTTTATCAAATCCAAAACATTTTGGGACGACATTAATTATCGCTTGTTGTAAATTGTCGTTCTCAGAGCGACCTGGGTGTTAACTAATGAAGTCAAGTAGATCCAATTGTTTCGTGTCGCCGCAGTGTATAAAGGCACCGAGGCCCTTTTATTTCATAACGTATCACATATCTCTGTACGAAGCACTTTTAAGCACTTTTAATACATGTTTTTACATCAAGCCGTTGTTCTTTATTCCAAAAACTATACTAAAATCATCTTTAAAAAATCGCCATAACTGATACACATAGATCATTAGAAACATACGATTGATTGAGTTAACATGTTCAATAAATGATACAGTTTGGGTCGAAGCTACATGCATGTTTGGTCTAATGTTTTGATGTTTAATTGATCAGCTATGGTATTATTACTATTGTAAGAATAAAAATGATATGTTTCATTATCGCTAGCATAAGAATACCTCTCAACACCTGTTTAAACATAAACATTTACGCTGATTTTATAACATTACACAGTGCAAACGGTACTTTGTGTGAGTGATTTAAGCAATTTTTTTAAAGTATATTGCATAAAAAAGGTAATAACGTCTTTCAAAACAAGTGCTACGAGAATCGCCTGTTGAACATGTATTTGTCAAGTGGATTTCTCATTACAATACATGCAAAATCTCCTCATTTTTGAACTGTTTACTATGTTTTTGTGACAATCAGTGCGCTATATCCGGTAGATGATACAATCGGTTTATAAACAGTGATTTTATACGTGCTTTATTACACGATATTTGAATAAAGATATTTTTATTTCAGTGTTCTTGGATACTGCTGCATTTACCGGTACTCTTAATGACATGTTAATCAGGTTTTACTCTAATCCTATTTTAAAGCTGTTCAAATCATGCCATTATATTACTGATTATATTATGCAAATAAAATATTTGTATTCGTATATTAAAACGCATATAAATCGCAGGAAAATGTTTTACACGTCTGATAATCATTATGATTGAATTGGCACACCTTTTCCAATTGTTACATAATTATTGTTTGCACCTATGTCAAACATTCTTTTGTTTACGGAAGCATGAAAATTCTACACCATGTTTGCTATGATGGTTTGTTTTGTTTTTTGTACGATTACGTAAAGAGTTTTCATTTACAGGTGATTGGTAACAGAAACATAAAAAAGTGAATCAGGTTTTACTTTATTTTAATAAGTTTGTATGGCAATGACAACGATCTTTTATATTTCCACTTTCTACCGAGACCGCAGAATTTTAATCCGATTATGAAAGAACTTGATGCCGCAGAAATAATGTACGCAAAAATAAAAACACCCATGAATTTTAACAAAACCACAGAATTTGAATCCCGCAGAAATAACCACGGATACGTACGTATACGGTACCTTTTGCACCAGAGCTATTGAAATGCTGTTTATAAAATCTAGAAAAACGTTACGCTCATCTACAATATGATGTGGCCATTCATTCGTTAAAGTAATGTCACAGCAACATGGTTTAACTTCAAACATAAAGTAGACACTAAGAAATGCTTTTTGAAGATTTTTTTAAAGTTCTTATGTTTTATATGTTTGTGTGCTTCTTCATGCAACATTGTTGAGCTGATATGCGAGTTGGAGTTATTTTACCAAGACAACTTGTACTTTTGTGTTGATATGAGAACCTGTTGGGGCAAGTGTGAGGTTGGTGCACCCTAGAATCTGGTTTAAACCCCCAGTGGCAAATTGTTTTGCCACTGACCGTTCCAAGGCTGTTACCCCTCGGGTTCTCACTTTCGTTAATTGTTTGTGGCGTCCATTTTGAAACTGATTATAGTAATACCAGGCTGTCTTTTCCTCTCTTCTTTTTGGCTGTGTCTACTGGATGTGGCCATTCCTGATATGCATATTTCACTTAAAAACAACAGAACATTGTTTTGACGAATCGCCACAGTATATGCTAGATCAACATATATAATTTATTAAGGTATATGATGTTGGTATATTGTCAACGAATTTAAGAGTTCTGAAGCAAACGGATTATTACTTTTTGAATACGTAATTGGAAATTAAAGAATTAATTAAACTGAACTCAGTGCGCAAACTTTGATACATCATAAGAAAAATACATTTCATAACTAATTTTTAACTTGCACTCAGATTTTCCCCAAACTTCAGTGGTTTAATTTTAGCCAGTTTTCGCCATTTTGAGTATTTGTCCCCACTTACGGGCAAAGGATTGATGGTAAGGCTAAACATTATCTAGGTGTGACATGAAAAAAAAATTGGAAACGCTTTCTGACATACATGAAGTTTGATTAAAAATGTTATTCAGCGGTTGCATGTAAAACGATGGAATGTAGAAGTTAAAAAGAAAGAATTCAAGTTCAGGAAATCAAGTGCTAGTTCTTTACTTGCATTCTTTAAAGTTACGTTGTCGCTCTGCCTCTTAAACGTTTACATTGCAGCCGCTGGAGATCTTCGCTCACAGACCTTTCGCAGAATGTGCATTATTTGTTAAAATAGAAATTTAGCTATTTAAATTGCGTACAGAAGTCGCTAAAATCGGTATTCGAATTGTATGCAACGTCGAAATTCTATTGAAAGCAATCGTACAAAAATAACCACTTAATGACCGATTCAAAGCAAAAAATGCACACATGTTCAACCAAAGAAACTGTGTTCTTCGCGAAGCTTTGTCATTTTTACATGGCACTACCTTTCCCGAATTTTGAAAAAAGTAAACAGTTGGTTAATCTCCCTTCGAGAAGTGAAGTGAATGAAAGCACGATTAGCATAAAGATAGCGTAATTCTCCGATATTGGCTGTTTTTTATTCGTCGCTACTGGTTAAGGCCCGGTCACACCGCCCGAACGTTGCTGAAACGTTCCTTGAACGGTAGGGAGGTGGAGTAAACGCTCGTCAGCGCTCACAAAATGGAATAAAAAATCGAAAACACGGGCGTTGGTTAAGCGGTGCACCGCTGAAGCCAGCGTTGCTTTAGCGTTGGTTTAGCTGTGACGCGAGCGTTTGGTATAGCGATGTTCTGCGCATGCGCTCATCGCCGCCGTGGCTCGCTGCTTCAACGCCCGACACCGTTCCAACAACGCCGTTTCCGCTCGTAAAACGCTGATAACCGCTCCACCAACGTGTTTGCAACGTTTAATCGCCGCCCGGGCAACGCTGTCGAAGCAGCGGTGGTGCAGTGTTCAAGAAATCGGCGTTTGTCTAGCGGATCCACGAACTTTCGTTTAGCGGTGCCAAACTTTGATTGAGCGTTTATGAAGCGGAGGCGAACTTTGCCCTTTTTTTTCCCTTTCTCACCGCTCGCAATATTTTGTGCAGCTCAAAACTTTCGGAGCGGTAGGAGGGCCCCTCGAGAAACATCAGCGGTGGCCGAGCTTATACGGCGTTGCTTTAACGGGGGCCAACTTATGTTTAACGGTGGTGAACGGTTACGAGCGGTGATGAATTTTTTTCGCCGCTCCAGGGACGCTCCAGCAACGTTCGTGCGGTGTGACCGGGCCTTTACATACATGGGGATGTGGCTCAGTGGTAGAGCGTTCGCTTTGCATGTGAAAGGCCCCGGGTTCGATCCCCGGCATCTCAACATTTTGTATTTTAGTCAACCAATCATTTTACTCCTATACTTGCAGTTAAATTAAAGGTGTAATACAGCGGTTGCAGGTAAAACGGTGCGTTTTCAGAAATTAAGGGTCCACTACACTCCTCCATGCATGTTTTTCGAAAGAAAATAAAATTTTGCCGTTTTTGAGATTTTGATAATTTTATTTTTTATCGATAAATGTGCAAGGAGGAGTGTTGTGCACTCTTATAAAGAATAAGTTAAGATTGAGGAAATCAACTGCAAATATACTTGCATTCTTTAAAGCTACGTTTGTTTTCTCTCTGCCTTTTTAACATTTGCTCTGCCTCTTTCCCTCCAGACCTTTTATTAACATGTGCATTAATTGTTTAAATAGAAATTTTGCTTCTCAAATTGTGTATTGAAATCGCTAACAATCGGTTTTCGAATGGAACGCATTTTGTCTTTACAATGCCATTAGCTTCTTATATATGTTTGTGTGTTTTTGCATGCAACATTGTCAAGTTGATCGCTTGGTTGGAGTTATTTCACTAAGACAACTTGTTTGTTCATATAACAACGTGTTGGGGCAAGTGTGAGGTTGGTGCACCATAGAACCCGGTTTAAACCCCATTGGCAACTTGTTTTGCCACTGACAATTCTAAGGCGGTAACCACTCGGATTCTCATTTTTTTAAATTTTTTGTAGTGTCTGTTTTTAAATTGGTCATTTTATAAATCTTTCTCTCTCTTTATCTATTTTCTTGACATTTGTGAATATGCCGTGTCTTTCGAATGTGGCATTTCTTGTTATGCATATCTTCACTTTTTTATACAAATGTACACAAAGTTTGATGACGCTCCTTTCACTCTAGTAAGGAAGACGATTTGCATTTAGGCTGTTGAGCAAAGGTGTACATGACGTGAAATAGATAATTTTCCATGTGTTTTTGTTCACGTATTGGCGACCTTTGTGAGGCAAACTGTTGAAAACAATATATACACAGGGGACCAAGACGAATTTTGATTGTCCTCAAACACAAACAATCGACAATAAATATCAAATATATTTTCAGAAATTGTGGAGTGGTCTTTGTATGATAAACAGACGCAGAAATGCAGTAACCGAAGTGAAGTGAAGACTGAAGAGTAAAGTAAAGTATGAAGTAAAGCAAGAATAACATGATAGCAAAATTCTCCGATACGCTTTTTTGCGCATAGTGACTTATTGAAATACATGGGGATGTGGCTCAGTGGTAGAGCGTTCGCTTTGCATGTGAAAGGGCCCGGGTTCGATCCCCGGCATCTCCACATTTTTTGTCAATCATTTTAGTCTCATGTATTATAAAACAAATGGATGCGAAACCTGTTTGCCCTATGCGCGTCAACGTTAGATACATAGCAATGGTCAAACATTTGTATGGCTAATGTCTTCAGAAAATAATGAAATAGTTACCAGTTTTGCCACATTTTTTAATCTAAAATATATTACTGTAATGAAACAACATTAAAACTTTTCTCAAACAGCTACACAGTAAGACAATGAAAATTCAGAAATATGTTATTATTGCTTAAAGAGGTAGTTCGGAATATAGGGATAAGTTATCGATGCAGTCATTTGAATCTGAGAACAGAACTGAAAGGATTTTTAAAATCGGTCCTATTTTTGCTGAGATTTTAGTCAGTTGGATATTGATCACAATGTATGCTGGGCGCCATTTTTAGGTGACAAATGACATCGTCATTTTATGAGCTCATGTCAATTTTCATTATTATTTTGTATAACGGAAATAATTACAAATATTAATTCACAAAAATACTCAACATGATATTTTACAGCGCTCTGCAGGCCTGGTGATTAACCCATCTACAGTTGATCATTATGCTTACCTCTTTGGTTGCACGACGGTGGCAGGGGTTTAAGAGTTTATGAAAGTTTTTGGGGAAATCTTTTCTAAAAAGAACCTAGAAGTCGATTTGTTTCTTTTATCCCTGTCATCGTGTTCTTGCTGATTTTACTCCAGGTGCTCTGGTCTCTGTAAGATCATTGAGTACCCGCCCTTTGGCTTTGCAATGCTATTAAATTCTTATGTTTATATGTTTGTATGCTTTTGCATGCAACATTGTTGAGCTGATGGGTGGGTTGGAGTTATTTCACCAAGACAATTAGTACTTGTTTTGTGATACGAGAACCTGTTGGGGCAAGTGTGAGGTTGGTGCACCCTAGAACCTGGTTTAAACCCCCAGTGGCAATTTGTTTTGCCACTGACCGTTCCAAGGCGGTAACCCCTCCGGTTCTCACTTCCGTTATTTGTTTGTGGCGTCCAGTTTGAAACTGATTTTTGTAATACCATGCTCTCTTTTCCTCTCTACTTTTTGGCTGTGTGGGGAGGCTGTGTATGCTGGATGTGGCCATTCCTGATATGCATATTTCATTTTTTTTCAATACTTAATAATAAGTCACATTTATTTACGAGCTTCCAATAGTATTTGAAGAAAAACTTGACGTAATATTGAGATTTTCCTAATTAAGTATTTATATTTATGCAAAAGAAGATGTCAATGGTACTTTTACAAATGGCTGCCTACTAAACCAGCAACTTAAGACACCCGTAGATTTTTTATTTGTGGTCCGATTTTCAAAACTCGTTTACAGATGTGAAGAAAATTTGTAGATCTTCGCAATCCTGTATATTAGAAAATATCCGGAATTCCTCTTTAAGTGTCCTTTCAGGTTGTAATATGACCTAGCTTATTTGTGTTGAACAATACCTATTGAGTATTGTTTACACTAACATCCTTATTAGATATTGTCCAACAATATTGACCTGGCACTTCATTAATTTTCGTAAAGGTCATTGAATAAACACGGGTTTCAGCGAAAACACCGATATATTATTCAATTTACACCTCAGTGATGTGTGAAGAATTGGAATAGATGCCGGACTACCGATCGTAACATTTACGAAAAGTAACGAATATGGGGTCAAATGCAAGAGTGCCAGGTCAATATTGTTGGACAATACGTCTGTTTTGTTGATGCTTGCCATTTTGTTTTGTTATGTTGATTCAACATGCCATAGTATATAACCCATACTTGGAAATATATTATATTCTCTTCTATTTGCGTTATTATCAATATTCTTCGTGGCGCACAAAGTCATGTCACTGAATCATGCAAAATAAGTAAAATAAAAAATTAAATTATTATAAGAATCCGTACTTTATACATATATAAAGTCCATAAATTATGGATTATGCTCAAACTGCATTTTTACTCCATTTAGTCGTAACACTGTTTTGGAGAAAAATATCTAAGTCACATGGGTCAGTTTCATTAACTTCAAGGGGACAAAGTTTCACGATAGATCGTGAGGTAACACCTCTGTCTCAGTCTTGAGGCACGGCATCGTCCATCGTTTCCGTGAATCACTTTTACCATGGCCAACTTTCAGCGTATGCGCGGACCATCATTATGTATTAGAACAACATATCCGGCTCAAATCCTCGTGTTGTTACTTCAGGCACGGCGGTGTTGGTCTCTTGGCGCAAGTAGATATTCTCATATTCTAGACAACACAATAATATTTTGTTATCATCATGCTATGCTTGCTTTGCAACTTTGCTTTTGTTCTTTGCTTTGCTTCGCCTTGCTCACTTTACTACTTCAATTCACTTTACTTACTCACATAGAGAGCTACTTACTGCATTTCAGCGTCTATTTTTTTTTTTGCCAAGAACAAGCCACAATTTCCGAAGTCCATTTAGTATGATACATACTATACTACTTGTTATCTCATAGTAACTGAAAAGTATCTCAAATGTGACCTAAAGATAAATAATTATCGAAATGAAAGAAAAATAAGAATTATGCGAACAAAACTATATTAGAAAATACGATCTTTTAAAGATCACAAACCTGTTTTAGGAAATTGTGGATTGGTCTGGGCATAAAAGATTGGGTAGCCTAGATTCCCGGTGAAGTGAAGAATCAAGAGAAGTGAAGCAAGCATAGCATGATAGGAAAATTCTCTCATATTGTGATTTCTATGCACAGCGACGGAACAACACACATGGGGATGTGGCTCAGTGGTAGAGCGTTCGCTTTGCATGTGAAAGCCCCCGTGTTCGATCCCCGGCATCTCCACGTTTTGTTTTTGCCAATCAATCATTTTTTTCAGAAAATGTGTCGAAGCACTGTCGAAACCGTAAAGTTATGTTGACCCGTGGTAGCTGCTTTCTGCCACGTTGTGTTCGCGGACGAATTTGTAACAGGTCCTCAGCACATATAAGATGGGTTGTTTGCTTGCTTTCATTGTAGAATGCTTACACGTAATATCACTTCATATCAGAGCCCCCAAAACAAAACAACTAAAATGGCAAATTTGTAAAACACTCTTTTTTCTAGACATTGTGACAATAGTTTAACGACAATTCTTACAATATTCAGTGACGTTTTGTGCAGTGTGGCGGCCGTAAAAAGTCTCCCCGTACATATAGTCAGTACTGTTATAAGTAAATTAACCCGTTACCGATGTCATGCAGTGATTGTTACGTATATCAGGGCTAACCGACCAACCTTTCATGGGGGTTGTCCCGGTTAGCTCAATCGGTTGCGTCGCAGGAATTGCAGGGCTAGGCGCTGTCGCCGTGACGATGCGGGTTCGCTCCCAGCTAGAGGCACTATCATTTTATCTTGCGCAGTTCAAAAGCCGTATATTCTGGCCAGCTCTTGACAAGTTTTGCATCAAACCCTCGACTGTTGTTGAACGAAAAAATAGAAGCGGACAAAATATCAAGTCCAGTTGTAGGTACAATGAATACACCGTGTTGTTTGTGGTATCCATTTGCTAGATATTTTAGAACTGTCTCAAATACGATATTCTGATTCACGTCAATGTTGGCTATTTCTGTCTTGTCATTTGTTGCATCGAAGGCAATCATTTCAGACTGACGAACAATTCTGTTGGTTACATGTATCAACATTGTCTTACAGTTTTTTCCTAAACAAAAAATGGCCCTGGTGATTAATGCGTTGTATTAATTTGATTTATTTCCTCATCTATTATAACGTTATTAATTAAAGGGGGATTCCGCATATTTTGAAATATACATGTAAATGATTACAACGATCTACATATTTTCTTCACATCAATGAAAACATTTTGATAATCAGATCATAAATAGCCAAAGTATGGCTGCCTGAAGTTGCTGTTTTAATGCTTTTGTTGAGATACTGTCAGTTCAATATTGATAATGTAATGTAGTGGTTAAGTCTTACAAAGGTCTTAGGGTGTAATAACACAAACGCTTGTTAAGCTCCGAAATAACTTTATTTATCTTAAGCTTTTAACAGTTTATTTAATGTTTAAACCGACTTTCTAAAACATAAACAGTTCTTTCTCATAAGTATAAATTTTCCTAATACATTTCTTAGTGTTATAAAGTTCCATAACGTATATCATGGCTCAACCTTGTTAGGGGTTGTGCCGGTTACATGTAGCTCAATTGTTTGCGTCGTCGGAATTGCAGGGCTAGGCGCTCTTGCCGCGACGGTGCAGATTCGCTCCCAGGTAGAGGCAGTATACTTTTTAATATAACAAATATACATTTAATGGTTGAGTAAGTTTGAGATTTCCAGAAAAATACAGCACTAAAATCTGAACTGATCACTAACAAAATGGCTGGATTTTGAATCCATCTTAATTCTCTTCTAGTGTATTAGGAATGGTGCTTATGATCTATTCAGTAATATAAATGAGTCGAAACGACTGATTGAAAGTAACAATAAAGTTTTCACCATGATAGAAATCATGGAAAATATACTGCTTGCTTGTTTATTTGCAGTTCATATACTTTTGAAGATCTAATTGCTGATTATGTGTTAAAGCCACCTACTGAACAGTAACCTCCTCATGTCAGGTCCTGGTCTCATGATCATAAATCTCAGTTAGAAGATTGTTGAGATAATATAAACTCCTGATAATTTGGGAAAATAATTGTATTGAAATTAAACGATCATTCTACGTTTAAATTGGCAAAACATCTCATTGTTTTGAGTGATATACACTTCTTAAAATTCTCTTTGAAGTTTGAAAACTAATTAAGAAAATATAAGAGGCGCTATCTGGTTACTATTAAATCATATGCTTTTAATAATGTTAATTAATTAAATAATAATAATAATGGTAATAATAATATAAAACTTTGTGTCGGTCTTGAGTCGATTATTAAACAGGCAGGCTTATGATCTACGAGCAATGATTTCACAGCCCCACATTCTTAACCTAGTGATATGATACCTGCTTTTTATTCGTTGCTATTGGTTTCATTAGATACTATTTTATGTACGGTCGGCTATAACAGTTTTATTTGAGATTTCCAATGTACAACATCAAATGGTTTTCTATTTGGTCTGAATTAACGCTTAAGTAATTTAAAAACAGTTAATAAACATAGATAAACATAGAATATTTGTAAACTATCTGAAACAATTCTGGTTTTCTGGTTTTCAATAAGGAGTGTTACATGAAGACGAAAAACGGACTTAGTGTTTTTTATCATCCAATTTCATCCGTAAAGTTTCTGCCATAAAAACCACGGCACAACAGTTAATTTTATTAATTACTGAATCATACTACTGTAATAATATAAAGTTTGAAGTCAAACAAATTTTGCATACGTTAGTCTAAAGAAGACTTACAGCACAGAACAGCTACTATCACTACTAACAATGCTTACCGACGATTCTCCTGACAGAACACTTACATCACAGAACAGATACTATCACTACTAACAATGCTTACCGACGATTCTCCTGACAGAACACGTACAGCACAGAACAGATACTATCACTACTAACAATGCTTACCGACGATTCTCCTGACAGAACACTTACATCACAGAACAGATACTATCACTACTAACAATGCTTACCGACGATTCTCCTGACAGAACACTTACATCACAGAACAGATACTATCACTACTAACAATGCTTACCGACGATTCTCCTGACAGAACACTTACATCACAGAACAGATACTATCACTACTAACAATGCTTACCGACGATTCTCTTGACAGAACACTTACATCACAGAACAGATACTATCACTACTAACAATGCTTACCGACGATTCTCTTGACAGAACACTTACATCACAGAACAGATACTATCACTACTAACAATGCTTACCGACGATTCTCCTGACAGAACACTTACATCACAGAACAGATACTATCACTACTAACAATGCTTACCGACGATTCTCCTGACAGAACACTTACATCACAGAACAGATACTATCACTACTAACAATGCTTACCGACGATTCTCCTGACAGAACACTTACATCACAGAACAGATACTATCACTACTAACAATGCTTACCGACGATTCTCCTGACTGAAGCGTGCGATGCGATAATTTGCAACTTCTTTTTTTTGTTAAGAAATACAAGGGTAACTTTGACTAGTTGTGATATCTACACAAATCAGATTAAAAATTAAACGACCCAAAGATGCCCGTTAAGGATTTACATAATCTTGTGGACTTGGGAAAAGTAAATAAAACATGTAATGGTAAACGAGTTTCGGCCTGGGAATCAACCGCGAGACATGAGGACTCTGCTACCAAACCAAACCAAATGAAATGTGGTCGGCTTTGGAATGTTAAAACGTGCTTTAGAACGGTATTGGCTTTGTCTGTATCTATGATCGCCATGGCGGCTGCCCTTGGAACACTTCTTGGAATGAAACTGTCATCAAACGAAGGCGCCGGTAAGAGTATTTTAGCCAGTCTTTGACAAAATTGCCCCAAGATTCTTCAACTTGCGTAGTAATTTTTCTCGTAACATAATCGGGGCCAGCAGGGCAGTACGTTTAGGGTCCGCAGCGTTAATCACTTGGATTGTGTTCGTGGAGCCAGATCCTGTTTTCCAACAAGAAAACAAATGCATTCAACTTGCATAACACAAATTATTAAAATTCGGAAATGTGTTGTTAAGGAATCTTGAATATAAATGGAATGAAGCTGTCATCAAACGATGGCGCCGGTAAGATTCTTTTCCTAACATTTTGATACCGAAAACATACACTATTTTTTTAAAATCCTTTTAGTAGCCCTTCTTGGAGGCCGTAAAATGTCTCCCCGTACATATAGTCAGTACTGTTACCGATGTCGTGAACTGACGATATCAACGCTATCCTACCAACCTTTTTCGGGGGTCTGCCCCGGTTTGCTCAGAAAGTTGGGTTGTCGGAATTACTGGGCTAGGCGCTGTCGCCATGACTGCGCGGGTTCGCTCCCAGGTATAGGCAATATCATTTTTCATTCAATATATAATGTAATCGGGTTGCCTTTTTTATCATTAACTATGTTATAATATGGTTTCTATTTCCGTTTTGAAAAAACCGTTACCAAATTAAGCAAATAATGCGATAGAAAATTAATTAAAATTCCTAAGAAATGCGCTAATTGGTTTTTGAAATAAAAGGTTATACAGCTTATTGTTCTCTGCATACATAGCTTAATAGGTTTAACAATTAGATATAGTGTTAGTATTTGGGTTCAATAAAATACGCCTTCCGTAACGGAAAGAACGTTTTCATTTTACCACACAGTGCGTTGAATTTTGTAACTGGTTTTAGTCGGCCTACATACGTCTACTAACTCTTATGTGACGAATATGGGCGCATTTTTTAAAATTGTTTTACTACCTTAATTGAACATGAATTTCTTCACACAGCCAAAAAGTAGAGAGGAGAAGTGAGCACGGTTATAATCAATTTCAGTTACCGTCTTTGAACGGTCAGTGGCATACAATTTGTCACTGGGGGTTTGAACCGGGATCTAGAGTATACCAACCTCAGACTTGTCCCAACAGGTTCTCAAGAGGTAAGACATGTAAAACAATAAATGGTGATGACAGGGTAGTGGCTATTTAGCATCAAGCAGAATGCTATTAAGAACGTTTTGTATTACAATCTTTGTGGTTCGTATGACATGAATCATGCGTTTGAATGTATCGTTCGACATGAATCATGCGTTTGAATGTATCGTTCGACATGAATCATGCGTTTGAATGTATCGTTCGACATGAATCATGCGTTTGAATGTATCGTTCGACATGAATCATGCGTTTGAATGTATAGCGTTTTGTATGCTTACTTGTGTAAATAATAAGTTGAATGTATAACATTTTGTATGCTTACTTGTGTAAATAATAAGTTGAATGTATAACATTTTGTATGCTTACTTGTGTAAATAATAAGTTGCACTCAACTTTGGCGGCGTGGACAATACAATGCACTTCCATTCCTGTCTATTTGAGTCAAACTGACCCTGCAGTGTTATTGTTATTGCATTTGTCGCTTTTAGGGGCTTTCAAAATTCCATTTATATTTATTTAAAGTTTTTAGTCATTTGTACTCAGTGTGTATGTTAATGGTTTCAACAATGCCGTCCAACCAAACTTACCATCTTAGAGAGCTATTTTCTTATTTAGGGCAAACCGATTTCTTTTAATGGGACCGTGAACGACTGTAAATTGTATGACTTTGCATTTGGGGATATCAACTCTATGTTATACGTTGGCAAAATTCTGACTTTTATAATTTGACAGGTTTTTGATTTTAATTAGGTTCCTGATTTTATTCATTTTTTTTCTCATTTGTTCATCGCAATCCATAAACTCCCAAACCCGCAGTGGTCTCTTTTCAGTCATTTTTTTGAATATTTCAATTTTTGAACAATAACTTTTTTCTCTCGAAACTTTGTTTTGTTATATCAAGAGGTTATTACAAGGTTATGTAAACGGTTGAATACTTTGCAGATCTGCAACGAATATTTTCTGTGTAATTGTAATGACATGACCTCTTGCAAGCCGACTGTTTTGGATAACAAACACTACTAGATGGTGACCCGCGCAAGCTATTTATCTTAAATACAACAGCCATTAGCATGCAGGGCAGTCGAGCATTTTAACGCTCAATAAACTATAATTGTGTTTGATTCGGCTTTTAAAGTTGTAATTGATAATTATTGATCACAATGAATTAACCCCCAGTGGCAAATTGTTTTGCCGCTGCCCGATCCAAGGCGTTAACCCCTATGGTTCTCTTGTTCGTTAAATATTTGTTGGGTCTTTTGTGAATTCGACACACTTATAAAAAACGGAATATATGTTTTACCACGATATTGACAGATGTAGTTTAGTGGTTAATATTATATTTTTCCCAATAATTTAATTGCAGTATTTTATCAAATTTTTGAGAAATTGCTTTGTATCAGTTTTTACTCATGAAGTGTATAAAACGTGTTTTTACAATAATACTGGCAGCGGCGCGTTCGACCGATTAAATTTTATAAATACTAAAAAAATGACCACTTACCAATATAATGTATACTACATAAAACTGTTAAGAGTCTCTAGGTTAGATAGTTGGGAATCATTGCGTTATAAAAAATGAATTAACTGTGTGCGAGTTGTACAAATATTAGATTAACTCGTGTATATAGAATTCCTCATCAACATTTATGTATTATAATATTTTTACTCGTGCGATTGAACAAGAACTTTATAAATTAAGTCTTGAACAAATTTAAATTTGCACAAATAAACTTCAAATAGACGCGTCTAATGTATGTTGTTAGTGATTTCGTTGTTAAACAATATACCTTCCTGTAATTGTATCATGTTCTTTATAAGGAAATGTTACAGATTTCATTTTTTATTCTTCTAAGACGCGCAGTTAAATAAACAAAATGATCCTAAAGACTGCAACTTTCCGCTATGTGGTGTACCTGACATACCAGATCATGCCAGTATAACACACATCAATGGCACTAACTATCAAGATGTTTTCGAAGTCAACTGTGAATATATGAATATTTTAATCTTATACATTCATTTCATATATGTAGCATAGCTCGAGTGTTTGAGCATTAAAAAAACAAGTAAGTGGGTAATTCTCGAATAATGTGTCTACCTTCAGGTGCCGGGAATTTTGTTGCATCTTGTGAAACAAAGCGTTGTGCAGCTCTTTTATCACTACCAAACGCAACAATCCTATATGGTTACAACTCGTCTGATGTTGGTGACACAATAGAATTTACCTGCGATGAAGGATTTTATATGATCGGAGATAGCAGAGTAGTGTGTTTTCCCAATGCGACTTGGTCAACAATACCTCGATGTGAACCCAAAGACTGCGGCTTTCCGCCGTGTGGTTTACCCGTTGTGCCAAATCATGCCAGTATAACCCACATAAATGGCACTAACTATCAAGATGTTGTCGAAGTCAACTGTGAAGACGGGTTTACCTTACAGGGCGACAACATGATGACCTGTTCAAACAGCAGAACATGGACACCGATACCCAACTGCATAATAAAAGGTATTGCTTTTCGTATTAACAATACAATATATGCTCCGCATTAACACCAGTCTTAACTGAACAAAATAAAAGTATCCACTTTTTATGCTATTTTTTCATTAACATATTTTCATTGAATCAGGAAAACTTTGAATGGTGTTTCATTAGTTAATCTCAGTTGTTTTTAAGTTTAATTGTTCATGAACATAATCTTCCACACCAAGACCTGAACAACTGCTCATCGCATAACACTTAATAATCAAATACAAAACACTTCTTATTCAATTTAAAGGGGGTAATTGGAAATGGATAAATATTTCTGGCATTGTTTATCAATGACTAGTTGTTTTATTTATGAATGTTTTTGTGATTATGTTGACATCAAGAACTGGGGAAAGTGATTAAATTCCCCCCAAAATGTAAATATTGTTTGGAATCACTGATATCTTAAGTGACTTTAATTATAGCAAAGGGAAAGATAACTAAGTTGTGACTAAAGATTTTCGAGAACTTTTTATTTTTTTTGTAATGATTACAAAGACAGGAGATCAGAGAAAGAATTTAAAGTTTTCTTTTTCTAATTTCACAAAACTATTGGTAGGAAAATGGATACAATGTACTTTATATTTTTGCTGAGTATATAAAGTTTTGCTTTTTTTGTTTACTCGTCAAATTATCGGTGTGCATGTTTTATAAACTTTCATTTCCTTCAACAAAAGTGACACGAATTAACCGTTTTCACTGTTTTAGACTATAGATCGTACAGATCTTTTAACAGTATATAACACAAGCAATTACTTTTTTTAAATAATGTTTTGTGTCACCATGTAATCGGGATGTGCACTGGATTATATTGTTAACTTATAATTATCTTATCCTTCTTTAAAACGCAAACTTTTGAAATATTTTGGTCTAAAGGAAATAGGTATGAGATTATAGTCTGGTATCTACATTAGATCATGTTCCCCCGACTTCGCACTTTTACCCCCTGATCACTGGATATAATGGTCGCCCGTTAACAGACTGCGCCGAAGGCAGCAACGGCACATTGACTTATACCCATTATACCTATCATACGCTTTCTCACTGATTCCAATTAAATACATGGGCGGAGAGAATCAAAGAAGGCTTACTTTCTTGCTCATGAAAGTAAGCGGCGGGACTGGAGCTCGAACCCGGGACCCCTCGATACCTAAGCGAGCGCTCTGCTGCTAGACTACCGCTGCCATGTCTGCCTCGGAATTAACCTTTTAATTCAGTTGATCTGATTTTTTTTCAACGGTGTATAATTGGAATATTAATTGCTCTAGATTTTAAGGGTTCATGAAATTAAGTATCTCTTAATTTTCAACAAAACATATCGTTGACAATTTTATTAAGTTGAAAATATTTACATGTTAATGATTATTACACGGTTACTTTTTATATCGAATACAGAATTAATTCTACACGCTTCTATTGTAAGATGATCAGTATGTTTGAAATTATTTTATAACTGTTTTCAGATTGTGGTATTCCGCCGTCTTTGAGGAATGGTGCAATCAAAGATCTGACGACTACTCACTTCAACAGCACGTTCGTTATCCAATGTAACGAAGGTTTCACAGCGTCGTCAAATAACTTGGTTGTTTGTGACAGTAACGGTCAGTGGACAAATATACCTACTTGTAATCCTGTAGTTTGTGGGACACTTGCACCGCCAGAAAATGGTCATATTACTTTCATTAATGGCACTGCTTTCGGCGATGTAGCAACTATTGATTGTAAAGATGGTTATACATTAAATGGCAGCCAATTCGTAACTTGTTTAAGTAGCAGTAAATGGGAGGATTTACCCTCCTGTCAATTTGTCGGTAAGTATCATTTATAAAGACAGATAGTTTATTTCGTAATAAGCCATAATGGCCCATGAACAAATATACATAGAACAGAAACAGTTAAACATGTGACATGGTAATCAATTAAAGACAATCACGTATTACAAATTTTCAAACTTAAACAATCATGTATCTGAAAAAGGTAACAATGAGTACATCTATGCAAAGTATGTCGAGATCGTTGAGTAATTACAATTTGCACGTATTTACTTCGAATGAATTTTCCCACTTAATATAATTATTTTGATCCTGCGGACCGTGTTATTGCTGATTATATTCCAGGTTTCATTAAAGATATTCTGTGCTCAAGGTTATAAAACTGAGCATGGAAACCAGTCTCAAATCTCAAGCATCTGATTGGCTGAAATGGCGACTGGTCGCCATTTCAGCCAATCAGATGCTTGAGATTTGAGACTGGTTTTCAATCTCAGTTTTATAACCTTGGCACCTGTACCTTAGATTTTCGTTTGACAATGCCATTAGCTTTCTGCGATGTTTGTGTTTGTAAACTTCTGCCTGCAAGACTGTTGACTTGAAGGGTGGGATAGTGTCAGTACATCGAAATATTTTATGCTTATGTGTTTGAGTGAGAATTTGTAAAGGTCGAGACATTCTAAAACTGTTTTTAAACCACATAGTGTCCCACTAACCCTCGGGTTCTCATTGTCGTTATTTGTTGGTGTTGTTTATTTTGGAAATAATCACTATATATTTCCATGTTCTCTTCCCTATGCCCTTTTTTACATTGTTTTTGGATGTTGCCGATCCTGCTATTCATTTGACTTTTGTGTAAATGAACTGTAATGTCAATTCAGACATAACACCATATAAATTGAGACCGCCATGTTCGTACTACTAGCTTACGTGATGTTTGTTTTCATTTCATGAACAGGCTGCTAGTTTGAATTACAGTAACTGTAGAGCAGCTACATATAACAGCAAAAATGACAAAATACTGCTTCACATTTTGATAACACATGAAACGTTGCAAAATGATGTTTAGATTAACATAAACTAAATTGGATATGGAGATATTTCAGAATTCCCAAAAAATCCGGATTTATTCAAAATGGCCACAATTGTTTTTTTCATAAATCTTGTCAAGGTCATTGCACAAAGCTTATGTTGTGAAATGAATATAAAGTTATTAAAGAAATAGGAATATATCGGACTTATTCAGCATGTAAACGGTTTAAAGTCGACTTTTAAGCTAAAGTTCATTAGAGTATTAAGCCACAGCTGTACTTGATCACATGATTTTAATATCTTTAATATGTTCTCTTTTGTGAAATAAATTACTATTTATATTGTATAGATTTGATCTGTTTGTTACTAGTAGATTAGCTAGGGACAAAAAGTGAAATATCCATAAAAGATAAAAGATAAAGAGACATCTTTAATTAAAACTCAAATCTTAAAAAGAATCTGGTGTTGTTAATATCTAAGGGGCTTTTTCTATATAATTATTTTTAATTCAATACTTATAAATTTATGAATATTAAATAATCATGAACGTAATCTATGGTATTATATCAGCAGGTTGGTATATCTACGCAAGATTGTATATTATTCTTTAGGTTTCATGTTTGTAAAATAAATTACTGTTTACATTGCATAGACTTGATCTTATTTTTTATTAATAGATTGGTTACGGATAAAAAATGTACAATATGCATAACAGATAAAAGATAACGAGATTTTTTAATTACTATGCAAATGTTAAAAGGCATCTGGTGCAGTTAATGTCAAAGAAGCTTGATTTCCATATTTATATTTTAATGGAATACTTATTAATTCATTAATATTTTATGTTATAATAAACGTTATATATGCATAACAAAAAAAAACAACAACAAAACAACACGTTTATCGGTGACACAAATTAAGGATGTCCTTTTGCAATTTTTAGCCGATATAAAGATTTAATTCGTTTCGTTCCGTTTATTTGGCAACTCGGCACAAACAATGCCTATGGACATTTACAATTAGGAAAAAATATGACCATGGCATACATTGAAAATACAGAAATGATCAAAATACATATACATTTTACATAAAGAGAGACATGGTATAATGCATACAAAGCATACGTCACGTCATTTAAAATTATTAAAAATAATTAATAAGGAAGCAGCATTTTCTTCCAGGGTTCATATCAAATTTACATAGTAAAAGACATGTATTTAATACATACAAAGCATACAGCATTACACACATACATACATACACATACAAAACAGTTAGGAGGAATTTTCTTCAAGGGTTTCATTTCTCAATTTATTACATTCATGAATATATTTTGCTAAATTTAAAACTCTTTTCTTACAAGTAGACGACATTATTGAAGTAAATTTATTAAGGAACGGCCATGATATAATGGGGTCCAACCGATATACAGAGTTATCTCAATATTCTGTCCTAAGTTAAGTACATTTGCAACGCGCACCTGCTACTGGGTAGTTCCGGTCTGAGATTGAGAATTAAAACTGACATGCAGTAGTCATCCGTGGTCCTTTCAAATACGTTTAAATAGGGTCAGGTCGGTCGGAGATCAGCATTATGCATAAAAAACGTTTGATTATTACATACTGAATGGAAAAATATATAGTTTTTATAGAGCAGCGCATAATATTTCTCTTCTATTCGTTTTAATACGTCGGCTAGATTTATGTTTAACATCGTTATGTTCGACCCTTTTGTAACTTATAGTACTTGTCAGTACTGTTATCAGTAAATTAACCCGTTACCGATATCATGCAGTGATTGTTACGTATATCAGGGCTATCCGATCAACGTTTTTTGGCGTTGTCCCGGTTAGCTCAGTTGGTTACGTCGCAGGAATTGCATGGCTAGGCGCTGTCGCCGTGACGGTGCGGGTTCGATCCCAGCTAGAGACACTATCATTTGAAATTCACAGTAGCGCTATTTGTGCAGTGTGGCGGCCGTAAAAAGTCTCCCCGTACATTTAGTCAGTACTGTTATCAGTAAATTAACCCGTTACCGATGTCATGCAGTGATTGTTACGTATATCAGGGCTATCCGATCAACGTTTGTTGGCGTTGTCCCGGTTAGCTCAGTTGGTTACGTCGCAGGAATTGCATGGCTAGGCGCTGTCGCCGTGACGGTGCGGGTTCGATCCCAGCTAGAGACACCATCATTTGAAATTCACAGTAGCGCTATTTGTGCAGTGTGGCGGCCGTAAAAAGTCTCCCCGTACATTTAGTCAGTACTGTTATCAGTAAATTAACCCGTTACCGATGTCATGCAGTGATTGTTACGTATATCAGGGCTATCCGATCAACGATTTTTGGCGTTGTCCCGGTTAGCTCAGTTGGTTACGTCGCAGGAATTTCATGGCTAGGCGCTGTCGCCGTGACGGTGCGAGTTCGATCCCAGCTAGAGACACTATCATTATAAAGAGTAAAAAAACAGACACTTTTATTCTTACAAATGTCAGATTTGAGAAAAAAGAAAAGGTAGAAAAACCTAAGAAAAATGTAGTAAAATTTATTATACATGATATAAATTAAAGTTTGACGCCCGCAACTAAAACGCCCGTTCCCTTTTATGCATGTTCTTTCATGCTAATGAAGCATTTTTTGAAGGAATGTAATAGGTTTTTTTTTAATAACTGAGCCCTTTTCTATAAATTAAGTGCATCCCATTTGGATCCAATACAGATTTTTGCCATGTTCCTATTGACATATTTTTCAATATACTGCTCTTTTTTTCCAAAATGTTCTTTCTTATTCTTATACCTTTTAAAACATATTCAAACAAGGTTTTGTAATGTTTTCTCGTTTTTTTTTATCTTCTTTTTTTTTTATTTTGTTTAGTTTATTTAGTTTCATAATACATTTTAACTCATAAAATAAATTTATTTTTGTTAAACTTTTCCGAGGGCTATTTTAATTTCGTTAAGTTCGGAGCACTTTAAGTTGCCAAAATCAAATAAACAATTCTCGAGTCTCAAACAAAAATGTGACAATTAATAAGAATATTTAATCACTAGTCAGCTTCTTAAAACAACACTTTTTCCTCAAACAATCAACTTTTTTTCAAACTGTTACAAATCTACAATTTAACTTCAAAAGACCCGTTTATGACACCTCCAGCTGTTAAGACCCTGTCTTGGTAATTAGATTACGTAACATGGTCATAAAACACAAGGCCTTTTTCTTAAATCGCATTGTTTGCATGACCTAATGGTGATTGGCTGAAAACATAAAAGATATAATTTCCATGCCAGCGAATATATAGAATTTAAATGGATAAAGTTACGTAAATAGGCAAAGTTGCAATGAGTTAATAACTTAAAATCAATGTACAAAGATGATGGTTATTCCTGACATGCCTGTTTCACTTTTTTGCTAAGTCTACAATGAATTTTAACTTCAAGATGCACTTTGAGAATTTACATGTATATCTACACTTCTAGCGCTAAGCTTATTACCGCTTCTAAACCGGAACTACCCAATCAGCAAGGGAAGCCACTCTCAATGGGAGGTAACTGTGTATATCGGTAGGCCCCCATTCCAATGTACCGTTCACGAACATCTCTGTACAACGGGCAGCATAATAGAAAATGATATTCTGTTTCTATCATATCAGTAGAACATAATTTACATAAACGATTTTCTCCTTGAGTTCCAATAAGCCTACCAAACTCTATTTCAAGATTATGCGAACACAGTCTAAAACGGGTTAGTTGTTTACGTAATTTATTATTTTTTAAAATGGTTAAGTAATCATCGAATCCAAATTGTTTCTTAAATTTTCTAAAGTATTCTAATTTTGATATCTGTTGGATTGAGGCGTTCCAATCCTGTAGGAATTGATCCTCTAAGTCTTTGCATAATTATATGAAAATGGTTAAAATTTATTTCAAAATTATTATTCAACATATATCCAAATCCTAACATTACTTATTTAGTTTTTATTCGTTTAGCCCAGCAATTGTTATTATTTCCGTTAAGTTGATTTATATAAATACGATGCATTGGTGAATCAAAATTTTTTACTATTTTAATCCAATATTTCAGCGCCCTTTCTTTCATAATACCTGACAAGGGGAGTCTGCCCAATTCACCATAGACTGCTAAGTTAGGGGTTTACTGGCGGACTCCTAAAACAAATTTACAAAATTTTATATGTAACCTATCAGTATCTTTAATGTCATAAATTCCCCATACTTCAGCTCCATATAGAATAATTGGTAACACCATTGAATCAAATAATGATAACGTTGTTTTGACGTCCAAATCCAGCCTTTCGAATAAAGATAACAAATTATTATAGGCTCTTAATGCTTGTTCATATAATGCTTTTACTGAAAAAAGTAAAATTACCAACATTCATCTACTATTTCAAGTTGCTGGCCATTAATAGTCCAATTTAAGTTGTGACTCTGTTTTCTCTTTTCGAAAATGCATACTTTATAGTTTTGTTTACATTATTTTTAAGTCCCCATTTTTCAGAAAAATTATAAATACAGTTTAACTGAGATTGTAAACTTTCTGGATTCGTCGTGAAAAGAGCTATATCATCAGCAAAAAGTAAGAGATACATAGACAAATATTCAAGATCATTTTCAGATAAAATACTAATATCATTCGACTGCTTAATGTCATTAATAAAAAGAATAAACAGGATTGGCGAAAGTGGCTCTCCCTGTTTCAAACCTAATGATACAAAGAACTCTGAGATTAACATATTAGATGACAGTTTAACACATGACTTAACAACCGCATAAATACTTTTGATCATATTTAACATTTTAGAACTAATTCCTATTTCTTAAAGTTTGACCCATAATGCATTTCTGTCAACGGTATCGAAAACCTTTTCATAATCAATAAAGGCACAATATAATTTACTCTTTTTAGCAAGTACTTCATAATTGAATGAAGTAAAAATATACAATCAGTGGTACTATGGTTATCTCTAAATCCAAATTAATTTTCATAACATTTATTTTCATTTTCACACCATTTATTAAGTCTTTCTCTTAACCAAAGAGAAAATATTTTCGACATCATATTAACAAGAGTAATACCTCTATAATTAGATGCATTTGTAGGATCTCCCGTCTTATATATTGGCACTATAGTACCCTTACACCAAGACTCTGGATATACTCCAGTATCAAACATTTTGTTAAAAAGTATCACAAGGTATGGGGAGATAAAATCAGTAACTTCAATGAAAAAGTCAGCAACATTATTATCAAGGTCACAACTCTTATGTCTTTTTAGTCCTCTGATTACCTTAGAAATTTCATCAGTAGTAAAATTTTTATCCAGCTCTTCACTTATTTCATAATTATGTGTATCAAAAAACTGTTGTCGGTATAAAACTTCATCATTACCATTTCTATTAACAATGTTTGAATTTTTTTTTATGTTCTACAAAATCATTCATACCGATTTGAGAAGTATTATCACTGTTTTTCTTGCTAAATTGTTTAATGTACAAAATTTTCGAGGCTCATTTTTACTCATTCTTGATAGTTTTGTCTTTTCCTTAGAATTAAAAGCATTTTTATTTCTTCTTTTTGTTGAACAAAATTCTTTTCTCAAATTCAAGAAATTTAATTTATTAGCATCTGATGGGTATAAGTGAACAATTCTTTTTGCATCTAGAAACCGTGATTTGGCAAGTTTACATTCATCATTAAACCACAATGCTTTCTTATCATTGTTAATTCTTTTATTTGAAATAAACTTTTTGCCATGTAGTTTAAAGGATATTTCATGTATAACAGAATCAAAATTATTCATAAAATTATCCAAATTTATATCATCAGTACTTAATTTTATAGTCAATTCGTCAAAAAAAGTTTATTTTCAAGTAAAAACTGCTCTAAGTACGTCAGGATTTGTAGTCTCCCATACAATCTTCGTGCATTCACCGTTATCAGATAGTTGTCGTTTGAAATAGTTACAGTCTAACGAAAATTCAACAGGGCACTGATCAGAATGCTCGGTAATATCTAAAACATTAAAACTTGATATCATGGGTATAATCAACAACACTCGTCGCAACGTTGTGACGTAAAATATTGTAATATGTAAAATTGCCCGTTTCTAGACGACCGTTTAGAATAATTAACTTATTTTCTTTGAGAAGGTTCAACAATTTTAATCCAAAGTTATTCACTTGGCCATCTAGTGATCGGCAAACTGGTATATGCACGTGATAATCGTTATTCGGCATGCTAACATAACGGTCAAGATTATGGTTTTCTAAAATATCTGATCGTTGACCTGTTATTGAATTTAGGTCACCAGTTAAATACACATCGCCCTTTAAACTGTAACCTCTTATGTCAACACTTAACTGTTAAAAAAATCAAAATTGTACAATGGAGAATTTAAACTACAATAAACTTTGGACTCTTCAGGGGGAATGTAACATGTACACATATATACATCGTTAAGGTGATATCATTTGTCACAATAATGTCTTAGAATGTAGTTCAATAAACTTTACTAGAACAATAGTTATAAACAATGGAAACATGAATGTCAAATTTTCCTTTTGTAGTCACTGGGAGAAACATGTTTTGCTATTGTTCTAGTACAGTTTATTGAACTAAACTCTAAGACATTGTTAACCTAGATATAGACAGCCTTCCTGTGACTGTAGTTTAATACTATAGTGAATAATTTGGAAGTTTGGACTCCCGGCAATAAGGCTACACTCAGTGAGAAAAATTGTTTCATATTTCTAATTTTCTATAATTCCTGATTGACCTGTAACATGTATATGCCCTATAATTGATATCTGAAGTAATAAGAAGATTTATAATTATTAAATAACATGAATTTTATGAAAATAGGTCACCACACTCCCCCCACTTTAACAGAATATTGTGACACATGATATCACCTAAATAAATCCAAATTTATCTTTATTCAATTTAAACCAAACAATTCCACTATCGTTCACACTAATAAGCTCTATTTTATTACTATATTCAGATTTAAAATATATTATAACACCACCACTGTTACGGTTCGCTCTTTTGTTAGATTTAGGTCTAGGACATGAAAAATTATCAAACCCAGGAATGTTTACATTCGACACTTTAGAACACCATGTTTTTGTAAACAACAATATATCATATTTTGACACAAAATTTATAAAATCACAGTCATTAAGTTTTGAGAGTAAACCTTAAACATTCCATAGGAGGAATGTTAGCTGCTTCCCACCAGCTTTCTAATTGTCAATTTCACTAGGCGTTACAGATTGCTTAAATAGCCTGCCGTCAATATAGAGTTTGTCATATATCAGTTTGGCCTCTTTATTCGCATCCTTGGCTTTTATTAGCTCAGGTATGAGTGCCTTTCGTCTATCCTGTATTGTCTTTGAAAATTGGTCACTAGTTTTAACGGGCCATTCCTTCCCTTTGTTGAAAATAGCCTGTTTCACGGCATATTTGTCTGGGGTGTGACTAAAGTTCACGACGATTGGACGGGATTTACCTGCAACAAAGTGACCAAGACGATGGGCCTGGTTAATGATAATACGTTCCTTGGCATCTGAGATTTCTAGATCTGTGACAAGATGATCAAAAACAACATCAAAACAGTTTTCATTTTTAAGCTCATCATAAGTATCTTTTTCGGCAAAATTGTAGAACAACAGATTATCTCTCATTGATCTAGTCTGCATATTAAGAATTTCCTCATGTAGATTCGAATTTTCTAATTGTAGAGCATCAATAGCATTTTTCATTGAAGAGTAACGATCTGTTTCCGATTTTAATTGTTTATCAATATCTGATTGTTTTATACGGATTTCATCACACGTTTGGCTGTTAAAATTTCTACTGGTTTCAATTTCCACGTTTTTTTTGCTAGATTCGTGTACATTTCGTTCAAGATCAGTAATTCTTATACAATGTATCCATACGGTTTAATTTCTGAGACATGCCTTTTCTTGACTTTCTATTGAATCTAGCTTACTCAACCTTTTGTCAATCAAATTCAACTTGTATAAAACAATTTGTATGTCCGTGGTATTTGGTGAAGGCTGAGACTATTTAATTCCACCAGTGTCACAAAATAAATTTAGTCCACTATTTCAGAAAAATATCCAGCAGTTGTTGTGCTCAAATTTAGTTTATATATTTTACACTTTAATGTTGTATATCCATTTTTTATGATAGAGATCAAAATTTTCAATATATGTCAGCCATATTGGTCACGTGATAGATGTCGTGATAGATACAGGTGAAGTTCAAAACACAACTGACACAAAGTATTTCACAGATAATTTTATAGAGATTTATTATATAAACTTTAGATCATTTCTAATTGTTAACTATACAGTATTGATGATGATGGGGTGTGAGAATAAAATTATCTTTTTTTTTTTTAACAATTTTCAAACATACAGTTATTATATTGTTATAAATAGATGAATATTGATAATAACCGGAGGCAATTGTTGAAAAAAAAACACTTAATTTTGTTAGAAAAGTAATAAAATGTGGTACATTTATGTTGTCACATCCGGGTTTCAAAACAAAGCACTCCACTCAAAAAAAATCAAAACTAAGAAATAACAATATCCAGTTCAATGTTCCATCTAGGGTCAACCAGTTTTATTTTTTCATATCGGGCAGTAAAGAAACTTTAAAAATTATTCTTGTTTGTACGGTAGAAAATTAACGCTGATAACAGACAGTCATTATTATCTAGTATTTGTCCCAGTAAAAGCATTCAGGCCGCGCGTTAAGATATATATTGTTTCTCCTTTTTTAGTGTGAGATATAGTTCAATAGACAAATAAGCATACTCATGTTGGTACTGGTCGAGATTACCGTAACAGCCACCACAATGTAATGGTGTTGATGATGATCTTTTTCTCTACGTCGCAGTTTGAACAACTTCCGGAATCTAGCGGAAGAATCAAAAGAGTGTACGTTTTATTGTGTGCTAGAAAATGTACAAATGGGATGAACATGCAATTTGTTGTTGAAAGTCTACTTTAGCCGTAGAGGTGAATTGTCAATTCACAGAGGATGCTTAATGTGTGAAATACGTGTCGTAATACCTTTAACATTTAACAAGTTTAAGGTTTGTTACATGAATGGAATTATGGTGTTATTAAAATGAAATCCTTAGCCAGTTATATCTGCTGGCCAGCAAAACTCGGCGCAAAATAGTAATCTACATCCGTGGGAAAGGCTTAGTTCTCCGCGGAAAAGAGTTCATGTACAATCTCCGGAACATTTTCTGAGCAGACCTAATAGTTGACGATGCAAATTCAAAGTGGTCAGAATGTATCCTAATGAAATTTTCAACTGAAGAAAAGGCAATGAAGAACTAAGAACAATATTCACAGTTAGTGTCTGACTATGGTTATCAATTTTGGTTTTTCAGAAATGTATGCCTGAAAATGGCATACTTCACATTATGTCAGCTGTGGACAAGCTTAGGACGAATGGTCTGGCAGAACGATTTGTCGCGACGTTTAACAATAGCATGCGTGCAAAATGCATTGAAACGGATGATATCAATTTAAAGTTAAATTGTTTTCTTTGAAGTTATCACACCGCATACTACAACAAATGAAACGCCGACAACTATTATTCTTGAGACCAATGCCCAAGATCATAAAAATAAATCTGGAGATCAGTTTCAAATCTCAAGCATCTGATTGGCTGAAATGGCGACTGGTCGCCATTTCAGCCAATCACATCCTTGAGATTTGAGACTGATCTCAAAACTTAGTTTTATGATATTGGGCCCTAATCTCAGAACATAGTTAGATTTATTAAAACCTGATAGTTTCGCAAAACCACGTATCAGATTTGCAAATGAAGTCAGCGTTTCCAATGACAGAAAACTGCACGAGCTTGCAATTAGTGAAAATGTTTAATCTTGGATTGTAGATCTAAGGATAAATGGAAACAGGGAACAACAATCGCGTTAAGGGAGATTGATGCACAAAATTGATGTAGGTAATGGTATATTGTGCAGGACACATGTGGATCATTTAAGGAATTCTGAAGTTATGCAGTCCGAAAGAAATCGTACGATCTTCGGAATATCATGATAACATTGTTCCGACTACATTTTCACATGATATTTTACAGCCGCCGACTGATTACCCGGATGTCATAAGAATTTAAAGTTTTCTTTTTCTAATTTCACAAAACTATTGGTAGGAAAATGGATACAATGTACTTTATATTTTTCCTGAGTATATAAAGTATTGCTATTTTTTGTTTACTCGTCAAATTATCGGTGTGCATGTTTTATAAACTTTCATTTCCTTCAACAAAAGTGACACGAATTAACCGTTTTCACTGTTTTAGACTATAGATCGTACAGATCTTTTAACAGTATATAACACCAGCAATTACTTTTTTTAATAATGTTTTGTGTCACCATGTAATCGGGATGTGCACTGGATTATATTGTTAACTTATAATTATCTTATCCTTCTTTAAAACGCAAACTTTTGAAATATTTTGGTCTAAAGGAAAAAGGTATGAGATTATAGTCTGGTATCTACATTAAAACATGTTCACCCGACTTCACACTTTTACCCCCTGATCACTGGATATTATCGTCGCCTGTTAACAGACTGCGCCGAAGGCAGCAACGGCACATTGACTTATACCCATTATACCTATCATACGCTTTCTCACTGATTCCAATTAAATACATGGGTGGAGAGAATCAAAGAAGGCTTAATTTCTTGCTCATGAAAGTAAGCGGCGGGACTGGAGCTCGAACCCGGGACCCCTCGACCCCTAAGAGAGCGCTCTGCTGCTAGACTATCGCTGTCATGTCTTCCTCGGCATTAACCTTTTAATTCAGTTGATCTGATTTTTTTTCAACGGCGTATAATTTGAATATTAATTGCTCTAGATTTTAAGGGTTCAGGAAATTAAGTATCTCTTAATTTTCAACAAAACATATCGTTGACAATTTTATTAAGTTGAAAATATTTACATGTTAATGATTATAACACGCTTACTTTTTATATCGAATACAGAATAAATTCTAGACGCTTTTATTGTAAGATGATCGGTATGTTTGAAATTATTTTATAACTGTTTTCAGATTGCGGTAATCCACCGTCTTTAAGGAATGGTGCAATCAAGGATCTGACGACTACTCACTTCAACAGCACGTTCGTTATCCAGTGTAACGAAGGTTTCACAGCGTCGTCAAATAACTTGGTTGTTTGTGACAGTAACGGTCAGTGGACAAATATACCTACTTGTAATCCTGTACTTTGTGGGACACTTGCACCACCAGAAAATGGTCATATTACTTTCATTAATGGCACTGCTTTCGGCGATGTAGCATCTATCGAATGTAAAGATGGTTATACATTAAATGGCAGCCAATTCGTTACTTGTTCAAGAAGCAGTAAATGGGAGGATTTACCCTCCTGCCAATTGGTCGGTAAGTATCATTTATAAAGATAGATAGTTTATTTCGTAATAAGCCATACTGGCCCATGAACAAATATAAATAAAACAGAAACAGTAAAACATGTGACATGGTAAGCAATTAAAGACAATCATGTATTACACATTTTCAAACTTAAACAATCATGTATTTGAAAAAGGTAACAATGAGTACATCCATGCAAAGTATGCCGAGATCGTTGAGTAATTAAGTAATTTGCACGTATTTACTTCGAATGAATTTTCCCACTTAATATAATTATTTTGATCCTGCGGACCGTGTTATTGCTGATTATATTCCAGTGCCCAAGGTTATAAAACTGAGCATGGAAACCAGTCTCAAATCTCAAGCATCTGATTGGCTGAAATGGCGACCAGTCGCCATTTCAGCCAATCAGATGCTTGAGATTTGAGACTGGTTTCCAATCTCAGCTTTATAACCTTCAACCCAGGTTTCATTAAAGATATTCGGTACCTTAGATTTTCGTTTGACAATGCCATTAGCTTTCTGCTATGTTTGTGTTTGTAAACTTTTGCTTGCAAGATTGTTGACTTGAAGGGTGGGATAGTGTCAGTAAATCGAAATATTTTATGCTTATAAATATGTTTAAGTGAGAATTTGTAAAGGTCGAGACATTCTAAAACTGTGTTTAAACCCCATAGTGTCCCACTAACCCTCGGGTTCTCATTTTCGTTATTTGTTGGTGTTGTTTATTTTGGAAATAATCACTATATATTTCCATGTTCTCTTCCCTATGTCCTTTTTGACATTGTTTTTGGAAGTTGCCGATCCTGCTATTCATTTGACTTTTGTGTAAATGAACTGTAATGTTAATTCAGAATATGTAAAATTGACCGTTTCTAGACGACCGTTTTGAATAATTAACTTATTTTCTTCGAGAAGGTTCAACAATTTTAATCCAAAGTTATTCACTTGGCCATCGGCGGCGTTCTGGTATATGCACTTGATAATCGTTATTCGGCATGCTAACATAACGGTCAAGATTATGGTTTTCTAAAATATCTGATCGTTGACCTGTTCTTGAATTTAGGTCACCAGTTAAAAACACATCGCCCTTTAAACTGTAACGTCTGATGTCAACACTAAACTGTAAAAAAAATCAAAATTGTACATTGGAGAATTCAAACTACAATAAACTTTGGAATCTTCAGGGGGAATTAACATGTACACATATATACATCGTTAACAAATCCAAATTTATCTTTATTCAATTTAAACCAAACAATTCCACTATCTTTCACACTAAAAAGCTCTATTTTATTACTATATTCAGATTTAAAATATATTATAGATAGATAGATAGATAGATAGATAGATAGATAGATAGATAGATAGATAGATAGATAGATAGATAGATAATATTTTATTCCTCCAAAGGAGAGCGTATAAAGTTACAGGAAAATAGATAGATAGATAGATAGATAGATAATATTTTATTCCTCCAAAGGAGAGCGTATAAAGTTACAGGAAAAGAACAAATTACAAACAAGCATATGCTATATGTACAAACACGTATATAAGGAAAATAAACACACACACACAAAACAACAAGCAAACAAACAACATTAAGAAATGAACAAAAAGTGGGTTTAACACCACTATTTGGAGTTTACATAGAGTATAAATTATAAATCAAAGATTTATTTTAGGTTTATTGCTTTTCTGATTGTTTCTTATCAGATAGTGATTTAACCAATTAATTAGCCAATCAGTAATCAATCGACCTACCAGTCGATTAGTTTATAAATCGCTCAATCAATCGATAAACCAGCCAATCAACTAGTAAGTTCCTGTCCCACTATTTCTCCCTTACTCGAAAGGAAATAGCAAGGAAGGAATCAAAGAAATGAACTCATTGTTAGTATCACTTATTTATTAGTAAAAATCAAAGGTTTGCACATGTAATGTAACAATCTACAAGTCTTTTCCATAAGTCTTATTCTAATTTTTTCATCTAAATCGAATAAAATGAAACCCGTAAACATTTCAATTATTTGATCATGTGGTTGCAAATTGCAATAACTTTCAAAGTTTACATTTCCGAGTGTTTCATGAACACAGCACCATAGGTTATGACGATTCAAATCATTTATGATAAAAAAAAGAATCAAATGTTCAACAACAGAGTCAGTTAACCTCTTACAAGCCTGACAAACAGTAAGATATTTTCTTGAGAAGTAGCGTCCTACGGCGAACATGACTGTTTTACAAAAAGGTAGTATATCACGATATAATTGACACAAAGGCCATAAATTAAAAGGTAAGATTTCGTTATGAATATAATAAAATTGTTTGAAGTCGTTGTCTAATAAAAGCCTTGTTCGATATTCATGATTAACTAAATTTCTTATACTTGTTTTAACAAGCCGTTTCCACACATTGGCGGGAGGAAATAAGCCGTTGTGGTAAAAATCTAAGAATATGTGCGTTATATGGTATTTTCCGAAGATCCTATAAAGGTCGGGTATAAAACTCTGTGCTTTTCTTGGTTTAATCATAAACTGAAAAAGTCTCGAAATAAATACAGTTTTGATTCTTTTCGTTGTGTCAAGGTTACAAAGTTGACCAAATAGAAGTAATTTTCGTTTATCAATTTCAAATTCTACAGATAAAATTCCCTTAGAGCTAAGCGCAACATCGGTTTTCGTAGACTGGTGCATAGACTGCATGTTTTTGACGCAGTGTCGGTGAGCACGCTCAAGTGATAAAATTTGAGAATCTGTCAAGTCGCAACACAATTCACAGCCGTATAGAGCTTTGGACAAAACAACAGTTTCATAGAGGTGTTTTGAAGATAGGGGATGCAACTCATTTTTATGGACACCGCAATCGGCTAAACTGTAATAAGTTTTACGTATCTTGGTGCATGGAAGATAAACATTTTCATTTAGTGTCATGTATTTATTACATGGGACGCCCAGATGTACATATTTATCTGTTTCTTTAATATATTCGTGTCCGAGTTTGAATTGTCGCTTATTGTATTCGAAATCATTTTTTATTTTCGTTAAATATTACGACATTACTTTTTTGTGCGTTATATAGATATCTTTCAGAAAGAGAGTTTTTAAAGCAAATGTCTATCATGTTATCAAGGCCGCGTTTAGTCAAACTGACTAATACCATGTCGTCGGTCGAGGTGGGACATCCGTACTTTGACCCCTGAATCTTAAGGCAGTGTTCGGAAGAGTCTAACATGTTCAGCAGATCGTTTACGAAGACGAGGTAGAGTCTAGGACTCAGGACTTGACCTTGTCTGGTTCCCTGTAATACTGGGAACCATTCTGACGTGTGACCTTGTGATTTAACACAGCTGTACACATCTTTGAACATGTTAAGTATGACTTTAAATATAGACTTGTTGATGCCAGTTTTGTACAACTTCAGCATCAGTACGCTGTGAGACACGCGATCGAAGCATTGACGTACGTCTAGGAAACAGGTATACAGCTTCGAACTGTGTTCCCTGGCGTAATAGATGGATTCCCTTAGCAGGAATGACGTCATAATACAGTTGACGTTTTTCTGAAACCCACCTTGTAACGCGTTAACGGCAATTGGTTGTTCGCATTTAATATGAAACAACAATACTTTTTCAAACAGTTTTAATATTGAGGAACAGATGGATATTGCTCTGTAACTGTTTGGATCACTCTAACACTTGTTTCCACCTTTAAATATGGTAATTATTATACCTCTTTTTAGATCAGTTGGTATATAATAAAGGAAGACATAGCTCTGAATAGTTTTGTAATGGTTTTAGTCATGATTGGGCCGCCAAATAGAAGATTTTCATAGTATACTTTGTCGTATCCGCATGCTTTATTTCTGTTTTCAAGTTTTGAGAGCCTTTTCTATTTGGGTTTCTTCTATAGAGATTTTAAAATCAACATTGCTTAAATTGTTATTTATTTCTAATAGCTCTTGTTCGCAACTATTTAAAAACTCGTCACAAAAATCTTCATTCTGGGTTGCAGTAATATGTAAAATTGCCCGTTTCTAGACGATCGTTTAGAATAATTAACTTATTTTCTTTGAGAAGGTTCAACAATTTTAATCCAAAGTTATTCACTTGGCCATCTAGTGATCGGCGTACTGGTATGTGCACGTGATAATCGTTATTCGGCATGCTAACATAACGGCCAAGATTATGGTTTTCTAAAATATCTGATCGTTGACCTGTTCTTGAATTTAGGTCACCAGTTAAATACACATCGTTCCTTCCCTTTGTTGAAAATAGCCTGTTTCACGGCATATTTGTCTGGGGTGTGACTAAAGTTCACGACGATTGGACGGGATTTACCTGCAACAAAGCGACCAAGACGATGGGCCTGGTTAATGATAATACGTTCCTTGGCATCTGAGATTTCTAGATCTGTGACAAGATGATCAAAAACAACATCAAAACAGTTTCATTTTTACGCTCTTCAAAAGTATCTTTTTCTGCAAAACTGTAGAACAACAGATTATCTCTCATTGATCTAGTCTGCATATTAAGAATTTCCTCATGTAGATTCGAATTTTCTAATTGTAGAGCATCAATAGCATTTTTCATTGAAGAGTAACGATCTGTCTCCGATTTTAATTTGTTTATCAATATCTGATTGTTTTATACGGATTTCATCACACGTTTGGCTGTTAAAATTTCTACTGGTTTCAATTTCCACGATTTTTTTGCTAGATTCGTGTACATTTCGTTCAAGATCAGTAATTCTTATACAATGTATCCATACGGTTTAATTTCTGAGACATGCCTGTTACTTGACTTTCTATTGCATCTAGCTTACTAAACCTTTTGTCAATCAAATTCAACTTGTCCAAAACAATTTGTATGTCCGTGGTATTTGGTGAAGCCTGAGACTTCTTTCTCTTGCGTTCTTTTCCCATCAAACATCAAACAATAGAACAAAGAGTTTTCGCGGGCATCGAGATTTTGTACGAATATAACTATTTAATTCCACCAGTGTCACAAAATAAATTTAGTCCACTATTTCAGAAAAATATCCAGCAGTTTTTGTGCTCAAATTTAGTTTATATATTTTACACTTTAATGTTGTATATCCATTTTTTATGATAGAGATCAAAATTTTCAATATATGTCAGCCATATTGGTCACGTGATAGATGTCGTGATAGATACAGGTGAAGTTCAAAACACAACTGACACAAAGTATTTCACAGATAATTTTATAGAGATTTATTATATAAACTTTAGATCATTTCTAATTGTTAACTATACAGTATTGATGATGATGGGGCGTGAGAATAAAAGTATATATTTTTTAAAATGTTCAAACATACAGTTATTATATTGTTATAAATAGATGAATATTGATAATAACCGGAGGCAATTGTTGAAAAAAAAACTTAATTTTGTCAGAAAAGTAATAAAATGTGGTACCTTTATGTTGTCTCATCCGGGTTTCAAAACAAAGCACTCCACTAAAAAAATCAAAACTAATGAATAACAATATCCAGTTCAATGTTCCATCTTTGGTCCACCATTACGGTAGAAAATTTACGCTGATAACAGACAGTCATTATTTTCTAGTATTTGTCCCAGTACAAGCATTCAGGCCGCGCGTTAAGATATATATTGTTTGTCCTTTTTTAGTGTGAGATATAGTGCAATAGACAAATAAGCATACTTATGTTGGTACTGGTCGAGATTACCGTAACAGCCACCACAATGTAATGGTGTTGATGATGATCTTTTTTCTCTACGTCGCAGTTTGAACAACTTCCGGAATCTAGCGGAAGAATCAAAAGAGTGTACGTTTTATTGTGTGCTAGAAAATGTACAAATGGGATGAACATGCAATTTGTTGTTGAAAGTCTACTTTAGCCGTAGAGGTGAATTGTCAATTCACAGAGGATGCTTTATATGTGAAATACGTGTCGTAATACCTTTAACATTTGACAGGTTTAAGGTTTGTTACATGAATGGAATTCTGGTGTTATTGAAATGAAAGTCTTAGCCAGTTATATCTGCTGGCCAGCAAAACTCGGTGCAAAATAGTAATCTACATCCGTGGGAAAGGCTTAGTTCTCCGCGGAAAAGAGTTCATGTACAATCTCCGGAACATTTTCTGAACATACCTAATAGTTGTCGATGCACATTCAAAGTGGTCAGAATGTATCCTAATGAAATTTTCAACTGAAGAAATGGCAATGAAGAACTAAGAACAATATTCACAGTTAGTGTCTGACTATGGTTATCAATTTTGGTTTTGCTTGCAAAATGCATTGAAACGGATGATATCAATTTAAAGTTAAATTGTTTTCTTTGAAGTTATCACACTGCATACTACAACAAATGAAACGCCGACAACTATTATTCTTGAGACCAATGCCCAAGATCATAAAAATAAATCTGGAGATCAGTCTCAAATCTCAAGCATCTGATTGGCTGAAATGGCGACTGGTCGCCATTTCAGCCAATCAGATCCTTGAGATTTGAGACTGATCTCAAAACTTAGTTTTATGGTATTGGGCCCTGATCTCAGAACATAGTTAGATTTATTAAAACCTGATAGTTTCGCAAAACCACGTATCAGATTTGCAAATGAAGTCAGCGTTTCCAATGACAGAAAACTGCACGAGCTTGCAATTAGTGAAAATGTTTAATCTTGGATTATAGATCTAAGGATAAATGGAAACGGGGAACAACAATCGCGTTAAGGGAGATTGATGCACAAAATTGATGTAGGTAATGGTATATTGTGCAGGAGACATGTGGATCATTTAAGGAATTCTGAAGTTATGCAGTCCGAAAGAAATCGTACGATCTTCGGAATATCATGATAACATTGTTCCGACTACATTTTCACATGATATTTACAGCCGCCGACTGATTACCCGGATGTCATAGGCAAACATATAAAGTTTAAAATATTTGAGGCAATATAAATCGCAAAGCACACCGCCAATGCCGATTGTTATAGATTATAAAAAGACAGAAATGTCGAGTTTTAATGAAAGAAGATATCCAAAGAGTTCGAGTAAACCTCCTGATGGTTTTACCTTGTTGATAAATGGCTCAAATCTTCTTTATGCGTACTAGCCTTGGAGTAGCTATCTAGTTGTTGTATTTGTTTTAAATTGGTGTGATGTTTTCCAGGACAATTACCAACTTGTAACCCTGTGGTTTGTGGAACACTTGTATCGCCAGAAAATGGTCATATTGCCTACATAAATGGCACTGCTTTCGGCGATGTAGCAACTATCGATTGTATTGATGGTTACACATTAAATGGCAGTCAATTCGTTACTTGTTTAGGTAGCGGTGAATGGAGTGATTTGCCCTCGTGCATTTGGGTAGGTAAGTATGTTATATATTTTTTAGCGTAAAATATTTTTAAAATTGTTTATCCCACAATATGAAACATCATGTAAATGTTGAACGTTCCACTTTAGTCACATTAAAAAGTTTCAGTTTATCTACTACCGATTGTTTAAATATATAAATTATGCACAACCTTACACAATAAATAAACAAGTCTCCTGGTTTGCCCAGTTTCGGGGACCATAAGATCTCATCAATGGTAAAAAAGAAACAAGTATGGAAAATGTACAACTGTCTCAACTTACCTTTAATATGGCTTAGTATCTGTTAATTCCACCATTTATCAACTAACTGTCAACATGAAATCCACGTGAGGTAGCCATTTTGTTGACATAGTTAAATGTTCAATATGACGTAACTAGAATCGGCGACCCTTGGTTTTTATCCTAAGTACAGGTTTGTTCAAAAGTTTGTTCACTATTTATTTTGAAGAATTTTAACTTAACAGAAACTGTTTATTTTCAACTTTGAAACTAACTAAAACTAACATATTTACACTGTTATTTATGCTGTGCTACTGTCTATTTTTGTACCGTAAAAGACAATTCCTTAATTTTCATACAAGGAAACTTTTAGTCATGTCGCTAGTTCAAAGTCATTATGATTATGTTTGCTCTGCTTGGTACCCAAGTTTGAAACAGTACTGGAAAAATAGGCTTCAAACTACACAAAATAAATTAGCTCGTTTCATGTTAAATCTTGGTTCTAGGTCTCATATTGGTTCTGAGGAATTAAAGTTACTAAATTGGTTATCGGTATCTAAGAAAGTTGATCAGATCACTCTTTGTCACGTTCATAAAATTAAATACGGTTCTGCTCCGGAATACCTTAAAGAGCATTTTGTTCCACTAACTTCTTTCCATGACCGCTGTACAAGATCTAGAGTGACTGCCCACTCTGATGCAAATTCTTTAAACAATATTACTTTTACCGACACCGGTAGATTTCGTTTGCCAAAGGTTGGAAGCTTTGGAAAAAAGTCCTTTGCGTACAATGGTGTGTCGTTGTGGAACAACCTTCCTCAGGATCTCAGGAATATTGACTGTCTTCGGGCTTTTAAATGTGCCGTTAAAACTTATTTAATGACTTCTTAATTTTTTAAATTTATATATTCAAACAGTAGTTTTATTTTCATTCTGTTTTATAAAGGAGTATAGGTTTAATTAATATATTTTTATTTAGTAAGTCTCAATGTTGAGGCTATGTATCTTATAATTTTAAATGACCTATTTTTTATTTTAAGTCACGTGATTCTGAATGGCTTTTGTGATACACACCTTGACTGTGATATATGTAGTTGTGATAATGATCTCAATCTGTTCGATATTTACTTATATAACATTGTAATTACTGTTATTTTCAAAGAAGAGCAATATTTAATTTTTTCTTACTAAACATGACTTTCTGTGTCATGCCTCCAATATCAGGGACCACAATGGAAATAAGAGGAATCATTTTCTCTTTTTTGTGTTATCCCTGGTATTGGTGGGCATTACATGGTTTTTCCATTACTGCATGTCATGACATTGAACTTTCTTTTTATTGTTCTTTCTTTGTATGACTTGTATGTATTCTGCCATGTTTTGTTTTACTTATACCAAAATAAATAATAATAATAATTCTTCAGAATGGCATGGACAAATGAATTTGTCATGCCTTCTGACTACCCTCTCTTTGCAGCAGTATGTTAGGTGGGTCCAGTGTTTACACATGTTGTAATCACATTGTGCCCATTTTGTGAACACCAGAGATATGCAGTTCTTCAGCTGATCTGGCTGAAATTTGTGGCAAACACAACATATTTCTTCGTCAGAAATATCACTATCAACAGAATCTGTATCAGATACTGGACATGGCTGAAGTCCTGAAGGGCCTGGTCTAGGGGTGAGATTAGTTGTAGTGTGTTGGGTTTCTTCTTACTGATGGATAGCTGTCTACAGGGATCGCTCTTCCTTTTCTGCTTTTCTTGATGGGAGACAATTTTCTGGATGGCTGCAGGTTCTGTGATGGATGTTCCGCTGGTGATCTTGCTAAGGCAGTTGTTGCTTTTGGTTTTGAAGTTCAGCTTCTTAACAATACAATATGTTCTTTCCTTGAAGAAAGTAGATGCATCATCTAGTTTAGGATTGCTGTTATGGTCATCAGTGTAAGTGCTGATAGAAGATGGAGGGACAGAGAAGGCAGTAGCAGGCGTGAGCTTTTCGGAATCAATGGCAGAGGGATCATATGGAAATATGCCAGTACGTCTGAAGGCTGATTTTAAGTTGGATGTGGACAGAGCAAGATCATAGGCCTTTGAAGACAGAGCAGCCACATTGTACCTCGTAATTTGAGAGGACGCGTTGTTTCTTATGAACTTATGACACTCAGTGTTGTAAATTCGTTGAAGTGGCCCAAAACACCCAACATCTAGAGGTTGAAGGATGTGGCTGGTGTGTGCTGGTAGGACAAATAGCTCGACATTGTGGTCCTTGGCCCAGTTGATGACAGGTATGTTAATGTGAGACTTGTGGCCATCAAAGATAAGCAGCACAGTCTGTCCAGGATCAGGTCTCTGTAAATACTTCAGAAAGCGAGTCTCCAAAAACTCCAGGAAAACAGCAGAGTTCGACCAACCACTCTCTGTGACTGTCCCAGAAGACCCCGCACTTGACCCTTCTCGGAGTTCATCCCTGAAGCGTTTGCCCTTGAATATGTATTAGGGTGGAAGTATTGTACCCAGGGCATTCCCACAGCCTAGAATAGTTGTGATGGCTGCTCTAGATGAGGTGAACGCCGGGGCAGACTGGCCTGCAGATACAATATAAGGCGGAGAATGTTCAGTTTGAATTCCCTTCTCATCAACATTGTAAATGCAATGAGGCTTGTCCTTCAAGTCAAACTTTGTAAGCACATGCTCAAGTCTTTCAAAATATTCAGTAACTGTGCTTTCGGATGCAGCCTTAGCTCTGTAATTTGCTAGTGATTTTGGTTTTATCACATGCAGCTCCGGCCAACGCTTCATAAATCACCTAAACCATTTCATACTGAATGGCTTCTCAGGGTCCCTCTTGATAGACGTCATAATTTGAGGCCATACTGACAACTTCACTGGATGTGTATTCATTTGCCAGTGAAGCCATTGACTTGAGGTGCTCTACAACAATACCTCTTCCTCCTGGTTCAGTGTAGGCATGGGACCAGTTGATACAGTTTCAGGATCAACTCGACCCAGAACCCGCTGGCGCAGTGTATTTTGAGGTACACCATGACTGAATGCAGCTCTTTTAACAGAAACACCATCTTCTAAGACTGCACGGTAGGCATTTGTCATGGCTGATGGTGAATAAGGGCGGTATTTGGCTTTACTGCCCTTTACATTCCTAGGTCTGGCCTAAAAATAGAAAGAATATAAATAAAGTTTTAAAAAATCATGGTTAAATATCCTATACTATTCTGAATAAACTCAATATTATATGTTTTTGTTAAACAAATATAAGGAATACACAACTTTTGAGCACACCCTGTACCTGAAAAAATGACCGCGACCTTGCTTCTAGCAGGTACTCTGAGATTTCAGACGACATACTTCTGCTCTTCACAGTAAAAAAATCAAAAAGTAATTTATACAAATTTTTGGGGATGTTCATAGGAAGGGTGATAAAGGGCATAAGAAAAACAGGTAAATTCAGTAAGGGGAACATAATAAAGGTGTTACTTGTTTGAAGCGCATTTCCACTTTGGGTTTGACAGCGATGACAGGTAAATATTTACACCGGATACGCAAGAAACGATGACGTCATACGGTCAATACAAGATAAATAAGAACACAGAAAACAAAGGTCACCGAAACTGGTAAGGGACCGAAACAGGGCAAACCACGATCATGGTTTCTCTCGCTTACGCTCAGATCTCTCTTGCATTGTAATAACGACTACTCTTTACGCAAAAATCTCAAATTTTTCAAAATCAACAAAATATTTAATTAATTGTTTTATTTATTACGTTATCATGTTGTTTGGCCTTCTAAATTCAATGGTGAACAATTATTACGGAGTTTGAGGGTATATAATTTCAAAACATAGATCTTACATATACTTACTTTAACCATGTTAACTGTAAGTTTGTCATTCCGTGTGATGCATGTTTTGGGTTTTAGTGACTCCAGGGATTTTGGTCATGGTAAAGTGATTCAGTACCCAAAATTTCGCTTTGCAATACTATTATCTACGTATGTTTGTGTGATTTTGCATGCAACATTGCCTAGTTGATTGGCCGATCATAGTTATTTCACCAAATCAACTTTTAATTGTTTGTTCATATTGCAACTTTTTGGGGCGCGTGCTAGGTTGGTGCCCTCTATAACCTGCTTTTTACCATCAGTGGCAAAAAATTTGCCACTGATGTTTCATTGTAAATCTCACTGAAGTCAGATCTTACAAAATTAGATCTTTTCTGAATAAATTTGAATTAAAACTTAATTGAGGTGAGTCCGGATTGATTAAGATACAAAGCGTTTCAGTATGTTTTATAATCCCAGTGTTGCGATCTAATCTATCTTTGTTAATGTATCATACGTTTAATTTTTCAGTCAGTTGATCGATATGTTAGAAACTCGTTGAAGTTGATTTCAGATTTTGGTAATCCATCGTCTTGTAACCTTGTGGTGTGTGGGACACTTGTACCGCCAGAAAATGGTCATATTATTTTCATAAACGGCACTACTTTCGGCGATGTAGCAACTATCAATTGCGATGATGGTTATGCATTAAATGGGAGTCAATTCGTTACTTGTTTAAGTAACAGTCAATGGAGTGATTTGCCCACCTGTCTAAGTGTCGGTAAGAATGTTTTACAAATTGAGATTGTCAAGTTATTTCCATATATTATTGTCTTTAATCTTTTCGAAGATTAATAAATTTTTAATATAATATTTTAAATCTTGATCGAAAATGAATAGTACATAACTGTTAAACAGCCATTTTCCTGCTTCATAACATTCATGCATTCCTGCTACCATTTTATTTTTCTGATTTATCTTTAGGTCACTTTTAGGTTATTGGTAATGTGAATTTTTCGCTTGACAATGCAATTAGCTTCTTGCACTTTATGTGTTGTGCGCGTTCGCATACGAAATTGTCGAGATAATAAGTGGATTGGAGTTCTTTCGACAAAACAACTTGCGTATGTTTGTTCAAAAGAGAACACAGGAAATAAGTGTAATTTTCGTAAATTGTTTGTGGTGTCAATAATTTTGAAAATGGTCACTTTATAAATCCTAGCACTCTTTTCTTTCCTTTGTGCTTTTTTGCTGTGATGGGGGCGGTATTTGCTGTGTAGGGGGCAATATTTGCTGTGTAGAGGGCAGTATTGGCTGTGTAAGGGGAAGTATTTGCTGTGTAGGGGGAAATATTTGCTGAGTAAAAGGCAGTATTTGCTGTGTAGGGGGCAGTATTTGCTGCGTAGGGGGCAGTATTTGCTGTGTAGGGGGCAGTATTTGCTTGTAGAGGGCAGTATTGGCTGTGTAGAGGGGAAGTATTTGCTGTGTAGGGCAGTATTTGCTGTGTATGGGGCAGTATTTGCTGTGTAGAGGGCAGTATTGGCTGTGTAGAGGGGAAGTATTTGCTGTGTAGTGGGCAGTATTTGCTGTGTAGGGGGCAGTATTTGCTGTGTAGGGGCAGTATTTGCTGTGTAGGGGCCGTATTTGCTGTGTAGTGGGCAGTATTTGCTGTGTAGGGGGCAGTATTTGCTGTGTAGTGGGCAGTATTTGCTGTGTAGTGGGCAGTATTTGCTGTGTAGGGGGCAGTATTTGCTGTGTAGTGGGCAGTATGCTGTGTATGGGGCAGTATTTGCTGTATAGGGGCCAATATTTGCTTAGTATAAGGCAGTATTTGCTGTGTAGGGGGCAGTATTTGCTGTGTAGAGGGCAGTACTGGCTGTGTAGAGGGGAAGTATTTGCTGTGTAGGGGGCAGTATTTGCTGTGTAGGGGGCAGTATTTGCTGTGTAGGGGCCGTATTTGCTGTGTAGTGGGCAGTATTTGCTGTGTAGGGAGCAGTATTTGCTGTGTAGGGGGCAGTATTTGCTGTGTAGGGGCAGTATTTGCTGTGTAGGGGGCAGTATTTGCTGTGTAGTGGGCAGTATTGGCTGTGTAGTGGGCAGTATTTGCTGTGTAGTGGCCAGTATTTGCTGTGTAGGGGGCAATATTTGCTGAGTATAAGGCAGTATTTGCTGTGTAGGTGGCAGCATTTGCTGTGTAGAGGGCAGTATTGGCTGTATAGGGGGCAGTATTTGCTTTGTAAGGGGCAGTACTGGCTGTGTATTGGGCAGTATTTGCTGTGTAGGGGGCAGTATTGGCTGTGTAGGGGGCAGTATTTGCAGTGTAGGGGGCAGTATTTGCTGTGTAGGGGGCCAGTATTGGCTGTGTAGTGGGGCAGTATTTCCTGTGTAGGGGCAGTATTTGCAGTGTAGGGGGCAGTATTTGCTGTGTAGGTGGCAGTATTTTCTGTGTAGCGGGCAGTATTTGCTATGTAGGGGGCAGTATTTGCTGTGTAGGGGCAGTATTAGCTGTGTAGGGGCAGTATTGACAATGCTGGGGGCAGTATTGGCTCTTTAAGGGGCATTATTGGCGGTGTTGGGGGCAGTATTTTCTGGACGTGGCCGTTCCTGAGATGTATATTCACTTTTTGTAATTTAACTATATGCTCTTTATATTGAACTCGCCATGTTCGTTCTATTACTTTACATTAGACGAATGCTTGTTTTTTCTATGTTATCGGAGCCATCTTACTGTTGTTTGGTTTTAATTTCGTCTGTATGCAGGCTTCACATGAGACGAAAGTGTGACGTTGCAGAAAGTAAAAGTTTCACAACACACTAATAAACTTTGTTTGTACCTTTACCGTTATTAAAACTAACACTTTGGAAGGCTTTATTTTTAATGTAACAAATGACACTAAATAACTCGCCTAAATAAACGGCAGCTATCATTAAGGCATAACCGCTGGTATGCCTCAATAAAACGTTCAGCATTTGAATAAATATGTACATATATAATATTAGCCTGTTGTTCATTGTAAATCGATTGTTTCTAGATATAAACGACTGCAGCCCTAATCCGTGTCAGAATGGCGGATCATGCACAGATGGTGTGAACTTGTTTACGTGCTCATGTGTTGCCGGCTTTACAGGAACAACTTGCCAAACAAGTAAAATTTGTCATATTTATACCATAGAAAAAAGACAACAACTTGATGGAATCTTTATGATAGCGAACGCTTGTTTCATGTTAGTTATCTTATATGAAGCTTTCAAAGACGTCGGTTGCTTGGGATGACGGACAATTGAATGTTGACAATTAGGCATGAGGAAAACAAAACGAGCAACTAAAAACTAGCTGTTACTGAATTAAGTAGTTTTCCAATTTGACCCGACTGCTTACTCTCAAGAGTGGTAGATAATGAGTTTACAAGTGAATGTTAATTCAAAACGATGAAATGTCATTTCCAGACATAATTGACTTTTACCCTAACTCTACACTAAGTCAAATTATTTAATTATCCCAAGATTTTGTCTAAACACGTCTCTGTTTGTCTGTCTCGTGTCTAATTCTAAAGGCGGCTGTTCTCATCATTGAATTACACTCGGGTTGACCAATTGTCGATAAGAGAAAAGACACTAACAATACAAAAAAGTTTCATAATAGATGAAAATGGAACTTTGAAAGCCAACGAACACGAAAAATATGAAAATATTGTAGGCTCTGTTTGATTGAACCTGTTCATGGGCAGTAATGGAAATGCATATTACTGACAACGCCGCCTAACCCCGAGTTGAGCGCAACTCAATATTTACACCAATAAACAGTACAATTTTGATCCATCCCAAACGATGGTATGCACAAAACGCTGAACATGGAAACTTCAGTGTGGTATTTTCAGATTAATACCATTCCATGTTCAGCGGCGAATAGTCCAAAGATAAAAGAATGAATTTGCGCTAAACAAGAAAATAATGGGCGGAACTAAACACAAGAAAACAATAGGCGGAACTAATCAAAATAGAATTTTGACAGGGGATTTGAGAATATAAATCCTGCTTATCAAAGACAACGCCAAATGCAAATTTAAAACAAAGCAGAAAGTATATTCTTGAGCTAATTGAATCTATATTGACTGGGATATTGAAACCACTCATCTATAAACTGGCCGACAAATTTAAACAAAAGCAATTCTAGACGTACTATTGACATAGTACAAAATCATCGTGCTCTACGACCTACAAAGGACGTAACTGATAACAGCACTGATGGCATGTAAGGGATGACTTTTTCAGTCGCCGCACGACACAAACAACGCTACTTTAATATTGAAATAATTAAAAGGGAACTTTGAAAACCACCGGACAAGACAAATATAAAACTATTACAGGCTTGCTTTGATTGGGCCTGTTCATGGGCAGTAATAGAGTACCATATTACTGCACACGCCGCCTAGCACCGGGTTGAGCGCAACGCAATATTTACACGAATAAAATACATTGCTTAAAATGTCAGCTACAGTGAATGTTTTTTTCCCCAGAAATGCCTAAATAAACAGTTCAGAATTTGAAAGACGTTAAACATATATAATATTAGCCGGCGGTTCATTTTTAATTGATTGTTTCTAGATATAAATGAGTGCAGTCCGAATCCGTGTCAGAATGGCGGATCGTGCACAGATGGGGTGAACTTGTTTACGTGCTCATGTGTTGCCGGCTTTACAGGAACAACCTGCCAAACAAGTACGTTCTTTTCTTATAGTTATACCATAGACAAAATATTAATAATTAAACACGTTTCATCGTGATACACGGATAGAAATCTCTATCAACTATTCCATCACATCATCTTCATAAAATCTTTGTTTTAGCAAGCACTTGTTGAGTATCAGCTTTTTAATGAAGCGAATATTTGATGTTGATATAAATAGTTAATACTCAACTTGTCATTTCCAGATATCAATGAGTGTTACCCTAACCCATGTCAGAATGGTGGCACGTGCACGGATGGTGTTAATTCCTACACGTGTACATGTGCTGCCGGCTTCACAGCGACAAATTGTTCAACCAGTAAGTATGACTTTTAAATGTATATTGATCATTCAGTTTGGGATTTTATATTTTAAACCAGACGCTGAATACATGTATGCGTATATAGCAGATGATTCATTTCTACCGATGAACGTTGTTATCAAGTGGTCCATTTTGTCTGTCTGCAGGCTTCACACGAGACAAAATATGACATTGCACAACACACTAATAAACTTTGTTTGTTCATTTACCGTTATTAAAAGTAACACTTTGGAAGGCTTTATTTTTAATGTAATTAATGACACTAAATAACTCGCCTAAATAACGGCAGCTACCAATAAAGCTTAACCCCAGATATGCCTCAAGAAAACGTTCAGCATTAAAAGAATTTATACATATATAATATTAGCCGCTTGTTCATCTTAAATCGATTGTTTCTAGATATAAACGACTGCAGCCCGAATCCGTGTCAGAATGTCGGATCATGCACAGATGGTGTGAACTTGTTTACATGCTCATGTGTTGCCGGCTTTACAGGAACAACTTGCCAAACAAGTAAAAGTTTTCATATTTATACCATAGAAAAAGACAACAACTTGATGGAATTTTTATGATAGCGAACGCTTGTTTTATGGTAGTATTTTTAAATAAAGTTTTCAAAGACGTCGGTTATTTTGGATGACGGTCAATTGAATGTTGACGATTAGGCATGACGAAAACAAGACGAGTAACTAAAAACCAGCTGTTACTGAATTTAGTAGTTTTCCAATGTGGCCCGACTGCTTATCTAAAGAGTGATTGATAATGGGTTTACAAGTGAATGTTAATTCAAAACAATGACATGTCATTTCCAGATATAGTTTACTTTTACCCTAACCCTACCCTAAGTAAAATTAATTAATTATCACCAGATTTTGTTTAAACCCCTATCTGTTTGTCTATCTCGTATCTGTTTCATTCTAAAGGCGGCAGTTCTTCGCATTGAATTACACTCAGATTGACCCAGTTTAGGAAAGATTGAAGATACTATCAATACAAACAAGTTTTATAATAGATGAAAAGGGAACCTTGAAAGCTGACGAACACGAAAAATATGAAAATATTGAAGGCTCGCTTTGATTGAACCTGTTCATGGGCAGTAATGGAAATGCATATTACTGACAACGCCGCCTAACCCCGAGTTGAACACAACTCAAGATTTACACCAATTAACAGTACCACTTTGATCCATCCCAAACGACGGTATGCACAAAACGCTGAACATGGAACCTTCAGTGTGGTATTTCAGATTAATACCATTCCATGTTCAGCGGCGAATGGTACCAGGATAAAAGAATGAATTTGCGCTAAACAAGAAAATAATGGGCGGAACTAAACACAAGAAAACAATAGGCGGAACTAATCAAAATAGAAATTTGACAGGGGATTTGAGAATATAAATCCTGCTTATCACAGACAACGCCAAATGCAAATTTAAAACAAAGCAGAAAGTATATCATTTGGCTTATTGAATCTATATTGACTGGGATATTGAAACCACTCATCTATAAACTGGCCGACAAATTTAAACAAAAGCAATTTTAGACGTACTATTGACATAGTACAAAACTATCGCGCTCAACGACCTACAAAGGACGTAACTGATAACAGCACTGATGGCATGTAAGGGATGACTTTGTCAATCACCGTACGACACAAACAACGCTACTTTGATATTGAAATAATTAAAAGGGAACTTTGAAAACCACAGAACAAGACAAATATAAAACTATTACAGGCTTGATTTAATTGGGCCTGTTCATGGGCACTAATAGAGTGCCATATTACTGCACACGCCGCCTAGCACCGGGTTGAGCGCAACGCAATATTTACACGAATAAAATACATTGCTTAAAATGTCAGCTACAGTGAATGTTTTTCCCCAGATATGCCTAAATAAACAGTTCAGAATTTGAAAGACGTTAAACATATATAATATTAGCCGGCGGTTCATTTTAAATTGATTGTTTCTAGATATAAATGAGTGCAGTCCGAATCCGTGTCAGAATGGCGGATCGTGCACAGATGGGGTGAACTTGTTTACGTGCTCATGTGTTGCCGGCTTTATAGGAACAACCTGCCATACAAGTACGTTCTTTTCTTATAGTTATTCTATAGACAAAATATTAATAATTAAACACATTTCATCGTGATACACGGATATAAATCTCTATCACATCAACTTCATCAAATCTTTGTTTTAGCAAGCACTTGTTGAATATCTCCTTTCTAATGAAGCGAATATTTGATGTTGATATAAATATTTAATACTCAACTTGTCATTTCCAGATATAAATGAGTGTTACCCTAACCCATGTCAGAATGGTGGCACGTGCACGGATGGTGTTAATTCCTACACGTGTACATGTGCTGCCGGCTTCACAGGGACAAATTGTTCAACCAGTAAGTATGACTTTTAAATGTATATTGATCATTCAGTTTGGGATTTTATATTTTAAACCAGACGCTGAATACATCTATGCGTATATAGCAGATGATTCATTTTTACCGATGAACGTTGTTATCAAGTGGTCCATTTTTTCTGTCTGTAGGCTTCACACGGGACAAAATATGACATTGCAGAAAGTAAAAGTTTCACAACACACTCATAAACTTTGTTTGTACATTTACCGTTATTGAAAGTAGCACTTTGGAAGGCTTTACTTTTAATGTAATTAATGACACTAAATAACTCGCCTAAATAACGGCAGCTACCATTAAGGTTTAACCCTAGATATGCCTCAAGAAAACGATTAGCATTTGAATAAATATGTACATATATAATATTAGCCGGTTGTTCATTTTAAATCGATTGTGTCTAGATATAAACGACTGCAGCCCGAATCCGTGTCAGAATGGCGGATCATGCACAGATGGTGTGAACTTGTTTACCTGCTCATGTGTTGCCGGCTTTACAGGAACAACTTGCCAAACAAGTAAAAGTTTTCATATTTATACCATAGAAAAAGGCAACAACTTGATGGAATCTTTATGATAGATGACGCTTGTTTTATGGTAGTATTTTTAAATAAAGTTTTCAAAGACGTCGGTTATTTTGGATGACGGTCAATTGAATGTTGACGATTAGGCATGACGAAAACAAGACGAGTAACTAAAAACCAGCTGTTACTGAATTAAGTAGTTTTCTAATGTGGCCCGACTGCTTATCTAAAGAGTGATAGATAATGGGTTTACAAGTGAATGATAATTCAAAACAATGACATGTCATTTCCAGATATAATTTACTTTTACCCTAACCCTACCCTAAGTGAAATTAATTAATTATCACCAGATTTTGTTTAAACCCCTATCTGTTTGTCTATCTCGTATCTGTTTCATTCTAAAGGCGGCTGTTCTCCTCATTGAATTACACTCAGATTGACCCAGTTTCGAAAAGCTTAAAGACACTATCAATACAAAAGTTTTCCAATAGATGAAAATGGAACTTTGAAAGCTGACGAACACGAAAATATGAAAATACTGAAGGCTCGGTTTGATTGAACCTGTTCATGGGCAGTAATAGAAATGCATATTACTGACAACGCCGACTAACCCCGAGTTGAGCGCAACTCAATATTTACACCAATTAACAGTACAACTTTGATCCATCCCAAACAATGGTATGCACAAAACGCTGAACATGGAACCTTCAGCGTGGAATTTTCAGATTAATACCATTCCATGTTCAGCGGCGAATGGTCCCCGGATAAAATAATGAATTTGCGTTAAACAAGAAAATAATGGGCGGAACTAAACACAAGAAAACAATAGGCGGAACCAATCAAAATAGAATTATGACAGGGGATTTGAGGTTATAAATCCTGCTTATCACAGACAACGCCAAAGGCAAATTTAAAACAAAGCAGGAAGTATATCCTTGGGCTTATTGAATCTATATTGACTGGGATATTGAAACCACTCATCTATAAATTGGCCGATAACTTTAAACAAAAGCAATTTTAGACGTACTATTGACAAAGTACAAAACTATCGTGCTCAACGACCTACAAAGGACGTAACTGATAACAGCACTGATGGCATGTAAGGGATGACTTTGTCAATCACCGTACGACACAAACAACGCTACTTTGATATTGAAATAATTAAAAGGGAACTTTGAAAATCACCGAACAAGACACATATAAAACTATTACAGGCTTGCTTTGATTGGGCCTGTTCATGGGCAGTAATAGAGTACCATATTACTGCACACGCCGCCTAGCACCGGGTTGAGCGCAACGCAATATTTACACGAATAAAATACATTGCTTAAAATGTCAGCTACAGTGAATGTTTTTCCCCAGATATGCCTAAATAAACAGTTCAGAATTTGAAAGACGTTAAACATATATAATAGTAGCCGGCGGTTCATTTTAAATTGATTGTTTCTAGATATAAATGAGTGCAGTTCGAATCCGTGTCAGAATGGCGGACCGTGCACAGATGGGGTGAACTTGTTTACGTGCTCATGTGTTGCCGGCTTTACAGGAACAACCTGCCAAACAAGTACGTTCTTTTCTTATAGTTATACCATAGACAAAATATTAATAATTAAACACGTTTCATCGTGATACACGGATAGAAATCTCTATCACATCAACTTCATCAAATCTTTGTTTTAGCAAGCACTTAATGAGTATCACCTTTTTAATGAAGCGAATATTTGATGTTGATATAAATATTTAATACTCAGCTTGTCATTTCCAGATATCAATGAGTGTTGCCCTAACCCATGTCAGAATGGTGGCACGTGCACGGATGGTGTTAATTCCTACACGTGTTCATGTGCTGCCGGCTACACAGGGACAACTTGTTCAACCAGTAAGTATGACTTGTAAATGTATATTGATCATTCAGTTTGAGGTTTTATATTTTAAACCAGACGCTGAATACATGTATGCGTTGTTATCAAGTGGTCCATTTTGTCTGTCTGCAGGCTTCACACGAGACAAAGTATGATATTGCAGAAAGTAAAAGTTTAACAACACACTAATAAACTTTGTTTGTACATTTACCGTTATTAAAAGTAGCAGTTTGGAAGGCTTTACTTTTAATGTAATTAATGACACTAAATAACTTGCCTAAATAACGGCAGCTACCATTAAGGCTTAACCCCAGATATGCCTCAAGAAAACGTTCTGCATTTAAAAGAATTAATTTATACATATATAATATTAGCCGGTTGTTAATTCTAAATCGATTGTTTCTAGATATAAACGACTGCAGCTCGAATCCCTGTCAGAATGGCGGATCGTGCACAGATGGTGTGAACCTGTTTACGTGCTCATGTGTTGCCGGCTTTACAGGAACAACCTGCCAAACAAGTAAAATTTGTCATATTTATATCATAGAAAAAGACAAAAACTTGATGGAATCTTTATGATAGCGAACGCTTGTTTCATGTTAGTAATTTTATATGAAGCTTTCAAAGACGTCGGTTGCTTGGGATGACGGACAATTGAATGTTGACAATTAGGCATGACGAAAACAAGACGAGTAACTAAAAACCAGCTGTTACTGAATTAAGTAGTTTTCAAATTTGACCCGACTGCTCATCTAGAGTGGTATATAATTAGTTGACAAGTGAATGTTAATTCAAAACAATGAAATGTCATTTCCAGATATAATTTACTTTTATCCTAACTCTACACTAAGTCAACTTAATTAATTATCCCAAGATTTTGTCTATACACGTCTCTGTTTGTCTGTCTCGTGTCTAATTCTAAAGGCGGCTGTTCTCATCATTAAATAACACTCAGGTTGACCAATTGTTGATAAGAGAAAATACACTAACAATACAAACAAGTTTTACAATAGATGAAAATGGAACTTTGAAAGTCGACGAACACGAAAAATATAAAAATATTGTAGGCTCGATTTGATTGAACCTGTTCATGGGCAGTAATGGAAATGCATATTATTGACAACGCCGCCTAACCCCGAGTTGAACGCAACTCAAGATTTACACCAATAAACAGTACCATTTTGAACAAAACGCTGAACATGGAACCTTCAGTGTGGTATTTTCAGATTAATACCATTCCATGTTCAGCGGCGAATGGTCCCAGGATAGATGAATAAATTTGCGCTAAACAAGAAAATAATGGACTGAACTAAACACAAGAAAACAATAGGCGGAACTAATCAAAATAGAATTTTGACAGGGGATTTGAGAATATAAATCCTGCATATCATAGACAACGCCAAAGGAAAATTAAAAACAAAGCAGAAAGTATATCCTTGGGGTTATTGAATCTATATTGACTGGGATATTGAAACCACTTATCTATAAACTGGCCGACAAATTTAAACAAAAGCAATTTTAGACGTACTATTGACATAGTACAAAACTATCGTGCTCAACGACCTACAAAGGACGTAACTGATAACAGCACTGATGGCATGTAAAGCATGACGTTTTCAGTCGCCACAGGACACAAACAACGCTACATTGAAATTGAAATAAATTAAAAGGGAACTTTGAAAACCACCGAACACGACAAATATGAGCATATTACAGGCTTGATTTGATTGGGCCTGTTCTTGAGCAGTAATAGAGTACCATATTACTGCACACGCCGCCTAGCACCGGGTTGAGCGCAACGCAATATTTACACGAATAAAATACATTGCTTAAAATGTCAGCTAAGTGAGTGTTTTTCCCCAGATATGCCTAAATAAACAGTTCAGAATTTGAAAGAAGTTAAACATATATAATATTAGCCGGCGGTTCATTTTAAATTGATTGTTTTTTAGATATAAATGAGTGCAGTCCGAATCCGTGTCAGAATGGCGGATCGTGCACAGATGGGGTGAACTTGTTTACGTGCTCATGTGTTGCCGGCTTTACAGGAACAACCTGCCAAACAAGTTTGTTTTTTTCTTATAGGTATACCATAGACAAAATATTAATAATTAAACACGTTTCATCGTGATACACGGATAGAAATCTCTTATATGAACTAAGGCACTGCCTCTCTCGGAATCGACAACTGAAACTAAAATTACAGTGAACAATGGCTGCTCATTAACATTCTGTTGGTATCTTCTTAACGTTTTTAATGTCAGAATTTTAGCAAATGAATATAACTAAAAACTAATTTCATTCTGTTGTAATGTTTTATTTTATATTACAGTTTATGGATATGGTGAACATAATTGATACTTTAGAAGCATTAGATATAAAATTCTGTATTCATATATTATTATGTATACTGGCTGCAAATAAATTACCACTTTTTGCCATTTGCATTGATGTATTGAAACTATTCAGTATCGCGAAATAGCACTAGTACATTCTTGCAATTTTGGGTAACTCACTGTCATCAGGTATTTTCTGCTGAATTTTCTTAACATAATAACAATTAAAAGTTTCCAATGTTTTCTTTTAAAACAAACTCTTGCGTTTATTTTCTCAACCTTTGAAAATGGAAAAAATTCAACAAAATGGAAACCAGGTAACTTGAAATCGGCAGAATGGTGGCAACATAGTAATTGTTTCAAATTTCATCAGAAGTAAATGTTGAAATTCCTATAAAGCCATTCAAATTTAATCAATTACTTACAGCCGTTAGTTATTATCAAAGTTATTATCAAAGTGTTAACTTTCTATCTACAAGGAGTATATATATGGTAAACCCCCCTCATTTAGACGACACTGATATTAAGACCACCTTCATAGTAAGAAAACTTATAGTTTTGATATACCTTCCCAAAATATAAGACCACTCAACCATAATAACCACCATTTCCCAGTCCCAAAGGCGGTCTTATCAGTAAGTGGTGATAATTGCCACTATAAAAGAAATTTTAATAATTCCTGGTATTGCACAAAGATTTATTTCACAAATAAAATTAAAAAAATCAAAGTTACCTTGAACAACTGTAAAATCAGTCACATTTGAATAACAAGTCAGTAATCCTTTGCTATTCATTCGTAAATATACCTTTGTAAAATCAAATAAACCATGTTTGAATTAACCCTTTCCTCTATATATATGCAACATTTTATTGCAGATCCTGGTCAGGCAGAACATACATGCCATGTAATCAGGTCTACACTGTTTGCTTTCTTGTCAGAAATAACTTACAAACAGTTTGATATCTTTTAAGTTCATATCTAATTAACGCTATACTAGTATTATCCCTTTACTTGATAGATCTATTCACCCTTATTGAAAATTAAACAGTGTAGAAATTGATCAGCGGGCACAGTTGTACCATCTGATCAGGATCTACACTGTTCGCATTCTAATATATGTATTATTTCTAACCAAAATGAAAAAAGTGACAATCAGGACAATCAAAAAGGACAATCAGACATCACAAATGTGCGAAATAATCCAGATTTACACTAGTCACACATGCAATGAAATGCATAAATATGAAGTCAAGAGTTATGATAGTGATCCATATTGTACTGCATCCGAGGCCTTAGAATCATAATTTTATCAACAATGCTGACACATAACTACAAAAAATGTGTCCAATCCAATGCTCAAAAACATTATCCGTCTACTGAAAGCCAAAAGCGGTCTTCAGCCTTTTTTTCTTTTGGCGATGACCCCTTCTGGCTTTTAATAGATGGTATGTAAAAATAATCATTTAATAGTAAAAATATGGAAAATAAAATATTTGTCAACTGAACTCGGAACAACTTAAACAAATAATGTGTCCTAGGTATGCAATGCTCAAGAACATATGCAAAAATAACAATTTTGTCAACATTACTTACACATTACTCGTACAAAAATGCACCCAAGAACATATGCAAAGTTACCATTTTTTTCAACATTACTGACACATAACTCATTTAAAAAATGTGTATGAGGGATGCAATACTCAAGAGAATATGTCAAAATAACAATTTTGTCTTCATTAATCTCACATACACGAAACTCATACAAAAAACACATCCTATGGATGTAATGGTCAAGAACATATGTAAAAGTAACAATTTTGTCTACATTACTCATAGCAAAAATGCATTATATAGATGCAATGCTGTCTGATCAGGATATAAACTGTTCGCTTTTTTATTCATTAGGTTATTTCTGACCAAAATGCGACCAGTGCAGATCCTGATCAGATGACACTGATGTACTGGCTGATCTGGATCTACACTGGTCGCACATGGGTGTTTATAGAGGAAAGGGTTAAAAAGTGAAATACCATTTTTTTCATTTTCACAAATTTGTTTTCTATCTGTTAAGAAGCATTTAACTAAGATACCCCTCTTTCTGTACCAATCAGATGGTACATAGTGATCGTGCGATTTTTTGTAGTATTTTCAATTGTCATTTTATTCTACTCTTCAACACACACACACACACACACACACACATTCTTGGAGTCTGACTTCTTCATTTAATATCTTTCAGAGCATTACACGTTTTCCAATTAAACTTAAACAAAGCATTATGTTGGCAGGTTTCAAACACGGCATCACCCATAAAAGTTGCTGAGTAGTTGTTTGGCTTTTTCCAACCACTTATGAGAATTAATGATACATTACCCATTAATTCATTTAGTTTTTGCAGATTTTCCACGTTGACAGAGAAAACTATCAAAGTATAAACGCTTTGTATGTTCCAACTTGTGATGAAGAATTCAAATACAGTGGAAGCTTGTGGCGGCAGTAAACATGGTAAACGGTTATTCTGATATATCGCAAACCAAAGAATCACAGCCGACACGACAAGTCCACTTGCTCCCTACTAGCACATACCTGAAACAGAAAGGGCACATAACTGACATCACAATGACATTCAGTTTATGAAAACAAAGCAAAATTATATTCAAAACATATCAGTTGATTTTTAAGCACCATTAACTTTCAAATTCCGGTCGCGAAAACTGGTCGGCCGACGAGGCAAAATTTCAAACATTATTCAGTTCACAGCTTTTTATATTGCCAACAACCAAAATAAATGCTTGCCCCTCACACATGGTAAAATCCCTACTGATTCATTAAATCATAATCAAAATATACCACAACCGCCTAGATTTTGCACTACTCACACTTGTTTGTATGCCCCTTGAGAGTTGCAAGTTAAACTAAAGGCAGAGCCAGAAATGTATTAGTTTTGCATTTCCAAGCACCTGCCTCACACTGAAAGTGTCAAGGTCAAAAAGAGCATGTCAGGCAATTTTTGGGGATCCTAGCTACAGATGTGAAACTGCAAATATAGCATCTAAAAATATTTTAAAGTGCCATGAAGCTTACAGTTTGCCCACTTACCTCTTATCTTCAAATCTGACTGGGGCCAATTCGCATCTACCGCTACAAACTCTTTACTGCATCCTGTCAAATCATGCCTCAGACAGCTGAAGTCGCAGACTGGCTGCAAAAGTAAAATATTAATGATGAACCACATTTAGGTTACACTGAATAACGTTCAACTGTAGTGCACATAAAGAAATACAAAAATAACTTTTAAAATAAAAGATCTATCATAGAAAAATTATTCAGATATAATGGTAATTGGAATGGTGAATGATTTGACATGTGTTAAGGAAATTTATGAGCTACAATACTATGTTTAATATTGATTAATAATAAAGGAATTTTAATAAAAATAAAACCATAAACCTACAAGAGTACTTTTGTTTGATCATGCCAGTCTTAGAATCAGACACTTCATTGTGATATTGCTGTCAAAGCTGCACTAACCCATGATTGACTGTGATCTTTCTAGCATCACCTGGACCTGAAATATGACAGGAAGTGTTGAGAAATTATTCATCTTGTAAATATTATATTTAACATTTTACTCCAGATAATATGCCTTTTATCACATGGGCTACCAGTATAGATCCAGATCATCTACCACCACATCTGTGTCTTATGATCTGGATCTAAACTGTTAACGATTTGTCAGAAATAACCTGAAGAATCTAAATGCAAGCTGTTACATTCTGATCAGACAGAATGGTTTAAGATGTAGTCCATGTCTGATGGCTTTCATTTGGGTATGGAAAACATTTGGGTTGTTTAAAGTGTTTGAAGCCCAGTGGCTTCACATGGGTATGAAAAATAGTTAGATTTTTTAAAAATGATATTAATGAAAGAAAAAGAAAGTACAGTCCACACTCGTTGTGTCGAAGTCGCCGGGACCGCACATTTTAATTCGAGATATCCGAAGTTCGACACATCCGAATTGGCGCCAATGCACGAATATCATACCCATATGTTTCTAATGCTGACATGATTGTGGGTGCTAGTACTCGTTGATTATATTTCAATGGATCAATAACTTTATCAAAACAGAACAGAAAAAAATCAACTTGATTATATTTATTACATGTTAAAAAAAAACATCATCGTTAAGTTTCGGTGTTTGTGTAAATTAAACATCGTCGTCGTCTTAACTCTGAGTCGTCTTTCAAAATTTGTTATTACGTAAACTAATTCAAATTAATATTCACAACACTATCGTTAATTTGGAGCTTTTTTCTGCTTTAGTCTTGTTGGGGGAGAATTTATTACGTTTGGATCTTGTTTTTGCATGTGTTGTCCTAAACGGATGAACTCATATTTTATTGGCCTGGATGTCACAATGTCATGATTATTGTAATGTTTTTTGAAAACTAAAATTAATTGCATTTACAAATCCAAATATTTTACATCCGAATGCATTAAATAAGCGAACATTTTACTGAACAGGTGATAATCGTTAATAATGATTAAATAATGGTATCTTGTTTGCCGACAAGTTCTCTCTTTGAAGAAGCCGCGCGCATTGTTCGACCGCGGCAAGTTTCACACTTCGACTTATCCGATGATTTTATATAGCATATTTTAGCCGGCGGGTTCTAAATTTAATTCGACTTATGAAAACATTGTTTAAGTCGAATTCGAGTTAAGCGGCGTAATATTATATGTAATAAGAACACATTTTGACGGGACCATAAAATTAATTCGAGATAACCGATGTTTCGACTTAAGCGAGTTTGACATAACGAGTGTGGACTGTATAAAGTCTGAATTATTTGAACAAGAAATACCTGGGAATGGCACGAACTATTCTCCCCAAAATACTAAAGAAATTTCAGAACACCAAAATTTATGAAATATATGACAAAATAGTGATTCAGTTAACCCTTAAGAAACATTTCCTCCAAATGTGGTAAACACGGCTACGCCGTGCATGAACTTTAAATTTGCCACAAAAAATTAATAAAACATCAAATGCCTGTATTGAAGAATTTCACTTTTCATGAACACCACTTCTTTAAATATTTACTATTAGTATTACCGGTATATTAATCTAAAATTTTTTATAAAAATGAAAGAAATTTAACACACATCAATAAAAATATTAAAGGATCATTCAAAGACATTCCCAAATACATGTTGTTTTTTTTAAAAATCATCTCTTTCAATGGTTTAGTGCACTTAAACCCTTTTCTCCATAAATATGCTTTTTATCAGGAGCCAAAAAATTAGAGTCAAATCAGCCTGTACAGTTCAAATGTATACAATCTGGATCTACTATGTTTGCTTCTTTGTTGAATTATCTAAAGGATCTAAAGGCAAACAGTGAAGATTCACAAATGCATCAAAAACTGTTGGTGTTAATCCTTTACTCCTTTACATGGGCAATTGTGTAGATCCAGATCAGATGGCACATTTGTGATCATGATTTGCACTTTTCACTTTAAAATTTATTAGTTATTTCTGACCGAGATGTCACCATGGTAGCTCCTGATCAGATTGCATGAATTTGTTAGCTGATCTGGATCTATACTGGTTGCATACAAGTTAAAATGTGTATATATGGAGAAAAGCATTAAGTTCTTGCAGCAAATAATCACTGGAAATCACAACTTTACCCTGCCTTCAACTTTAAAAGTTACAGTAGCAAGTGCTTGTAAAAAATTTATTTCTTTGGGAAACAGATTTGTCATTACAACCTTTTGATGGAATTTGGAATTTAATCATGGTTACAAACTCAATTTGATAATGTTAAATCATGTTATATAACTTTACGGTCTTTCTTCTGTAAAAAAAAGGAGAAATATGCATATCAGGAATAGATCGGTAAAATCTAGAATCTCAACGCTTAGTGTGGTACGTTATGGGTGAAGCCAAATGCTAAAATACAAGCTATCGCGGAAAGTCTGTTACAGAAAATTCCATAAAACAATTAATCTAATTAATAGTTAGTAATTAATTTTTATGCCATTGCAAAATGTGATTTTTAAAAAATTATTAGGTAAGGCATATATATATATATTAATGTGAAAAGTAATAACGAATGACGACAAACTGTTTTTAACAGGTTGCATACAAAAATATATAGATGAAACTAAAGGCTACAATGTACAATAGTTATACATGATTTATTAAACAATATTTGAATAAACGATTACGTTCAGGTTTTCCATTTGCAGCTGATTGGTAAATCAAACATAAAACATGTACATGTATTGGCTTTTTACTATATTGATATAAGTTTGTACGGCAATGGCATCGATCTTTATATTTCCACTTTCTTAAGGTAAGACCTGTGTAATGAATACCTATATCCAGAAGAGTATCCAAGGGAGGTAACTATACTAGTAAATTAGCATAGATTTCTATCATGCAAGAGGACCAGGGTTCAAATCCCACTGGAAGCTATTTTTTTTTAAGCCTAGAGCTTAAATAATTGGCATATTTCTTTTTTTTTCCTGTGTAATTCTGTCATTGAATATAAAATTCTCATGATTTAAACTAAAATAAGCAAAATAATCAAGATTAAAGGGGTTTTCGCTATCAGAATAGTGTTTATTCAAGTAATCAATTTGAACATTTCTTAAACTGGACGGTAAACTTCTCTGAAATTTTGTTTAAATTTTGTTTAACGTATATAGTTAAAAAATGGTAAAGTTTGGTATATTGCACCAATCAGGATTTTGCACAATTTTCATTAATTTAGTCTCGTGAAATATAAAAAAATGCATTTTTTAAATTTATTTGGTCAAAAAATGTCATTTTAAGATAAATTCTGAATTTATATATTATATCTTTAATTGGTTTAGTAAACATATTTTGGATAAACTGTAAAAAAAATAGGGTTGAATTTATCAATAACAAAAAAATTTGTCACCGATTAAAGAAATTGGATACTTTCACGTTTTTTTTCTCACATTTTTAAATAAAAAAAAAACTAAAAATCTAAAAAACTACACGGTGAAAATCATTAAAATTTTGCATACAAGTCAGTGGTATGAAGCAGTTGATGAAAATATAATCAGATATAGGATTCTTAACAGTGCCTATTACACAGGTCTTACCTTAAGAGACTGCATAATTTTAGTCCGGTTATGAAAAAACTTGATGTGGCAGAAATAAAAACACCCATGAATTTTAACATAACCGCATAATTTGGAGCCCGCAGAAATGACCACATATACAGTAGGTATTTTCTTAAATATTGGGTAACAGTTTGGGGGCCATTTGTCATTTTGACAAAAAGTTTCCATACATACTAAGCATGTGTGACCAGTGTAGATCCAGATCAACTGGCTCATCCGTGCTGTCTGATCGGGATCTGCACAGGTTGCATAATGGTCAGAATTACCTAATGAATAAAAGTGACCAGGTTAGATCCTGATCAGACGGCACGAATGTTCCGGCTGATCTGGATGTAAACTGTTCGTACACGCAATAATAGTGTATCTTTGGAGGAATGGGTTAAAACACAGCTTTGCCGTGCCTGTAACTAAAAAAATAATGAGAAAATGCTCATCAAAATGTAACTCTTTGCAAAACACTGTTTTGTCATTTATACAATAATTTAGATGGGAATTTAGTTAAACATTTGTTGCTTAGGTACTTAGTCAGGTTAAAAATAAAATGTCCATGTACAAGAAGAGGCATTACTCTGTCAAATTTGATCTTAAAGATTTTGGCATCAAGTGTTGAATGCATGTAAGCAATAGTTATTAATCTATTTGGGTACACAGCTTCACTATGTATTAAAACTGAAATAAATATTATTCTTAAGTTCTTGCAGCTATTTCTCTCTTTGAGAAACACGGCTTCGTCGTCTCTCAAATTAAAAATTGTTACAGAAGCAACTTCTGGTAAAAATTTGTCTCTTTGGAAAACACAGATGTCTTTTGCAATTGTTATATGTCAAACGTTTGCTTTAATTTGTATCTTTTAACCATTTCCTCTATACATACCATTTTAGGCATGTGTGACCAGTGTAAATCCAGAGCAGCCGGCACATCTGATGAGGATTTGCATAGGTCACATTTTCGTGAGAAATTACCTAATGAATAAAAAAGCGAACAGTTAAGATTCTGATCAGATGGCACAGATATGTCGGCCGATCTGGATGTAAACTGTTCGCGCACACAATAATGGTGTTACTATGGAGGAAAGGGTTAAAACACGGCTTTGTTGTGCAAACAATTCAAACTTTAAGTGCAAGTATTCTGTTATTTAATAATGCTATTAATGCTCATTCTCTCCTTGAAAAACACGGCTTCGCCGTGCCTGCTTTTAAATTGTTACAGTTGCCAAATGGTTCCTGTTGCAAGTAATTGTTGAAATTAATCAGCAATCGGGGCTGGACAAATTTTGTTTTTTGTAACTAGTCCAGAACTTGCAGGGTAAACATTTCAGCCAGTCCCATTTGCGCAAATAAGCGAAATTCAATTCTGATTGGTCAGTATTTATACTTTAAAGAAAGAAACAGGAAATTCAAAAGGAAGCGTTTCATGGGGGATTAATATTGTTAAAACAGATTTTAAAACATTAATTTTATTTTGTATTAAACTTATTTCTGTTGTAAAACACGATATGCACGTGGTGCTAAAATAGAATATTTTGAGATTGTGTGGATACAATTTTCAGCTTGTTCAGGGCGTCGGACTAGTGGGTTTGTCCAGCCCAGGAAATTGCTGTCTTAACATGCATTTCTCTCCTTGGAAAACACGGCTACGCCGTGCCCACTTTAAAATTGTTACAGTTGCGAAATTGTTAGTGTTGCAAGTTATTGTTGAAATTTATCTGTAATTGCTGTCTTAACATGCAATAAAAACTGTTACAATATAAATCCAGAGCAGCTGGCACATCCCTGCCATCTGATAATCTGCACATTTCACATTGTTTTCAGAAATAACCTAATGAATAAAAAAGCGAACAGTCTAGATCCTGATCAGGACTCAGATGGCACAGGTGTGCAGGCAGATATGACTATTCGCACACACAACAATGGTGCATCTATGGAAAAAGCAACATATGCATATCAGGAATCGCCACACTAAAAAAACACAGCCTCCCCACGCAGCGAAAAAGAAGAGAGGAAGAGAGAGAGCGCATGTTTTATATATGTATGTCAATTCAAATAGGACGTCACAAACAATTAATAAACAAGAGAACCTTTGGGGATACCGCCTTGGAACGGTCAGTGGCAAAACAAATTGCCACTGGGGGTTTAAACCAGGTTCTAGAGTGCACCAACCTCACACTTGCCCCAACAGGTTCTCGTATCACAAAACAAGTACAAATTGTCTTGGTGAAATAACTCTAACCCACCCATCAGCTCAACAATGTTGCATGCAAAAGCATACAAACATATAAACATAAGAATTTAATAGCATTGCAAAGCCAAAGGGCGGGTACTCAATGATCTTTCCGAGACCAGAGCACCTGGAGTAAAATCAGCAAGAACACGATGACAGGGATAAAAGAAACAAATCGAGCTTTTAGGTTCTTTTAAGAAAAGATTTCCCCATAAACTTTCATAAACTCTTACACCCCTGCCACCGTCGTGCAACCAAAGAGGTAAGCATAATGATCAACTGTAGATGTGTTAATCACCAGGCCTGCAGAGCGCTGTAAAATATCATATTGGTAACCTCTCTTTTTAAATTTACAGATGGTTTTTACGAATAACCGGGAGAAATTAACATCGCCTTTTATCTTCTTAAGTTTATAAATTAAATCTCCATAAAAAACTGGCTGTGAAATTCCTTGTTGCAATAGTGATTTTAAACTGCAGCTGTATTTATGAATTAGATCTGGATATCGGCGATAAAACTTGCAAAAGGTTTTCCTCAATTTGTGATACCGATAACCTTGTTTTAAAAGTTTTTCTGTAATGCAAAGATTACGTTCATTGAAATCATTCACATCGTTGCAAGCTCTTGAAAAGCGAACAAGCTGTGAGATATAAACCCCGTAAGAAGTTGCACGAGGAACATCGCCGTCTAGAAACGGAAAATTTACTATATTAAAATTAAAATCATCTCTTTTATCATAAATTTTAGTAGTGACGTAACCATTTTCGATGGATAGATTTAAATCAAGAAAGTTTGCTTGCTTTTCTGAAATGTTCGCTTTGTTCAGCTGTAAGTCTTTAGGATAAATCTTATTAACCAGTGATGGAAAATGGTTATTATCTATATTTAATAAATCATCAAGGTTACTCGAGGTGTTGTTAAAAGCTGTAATAATATCATCTTGATGTTCGGTAGAAAGAGATAAAATGAAATCTCTTTCATAACAGTATAAAAACAGATCAGCAACAAGGGGTGCACAATTAGTACCCATTTGAATGCCTATTACTTGTTTATAAATAGAGGTACCAAATCTCAAATAAATATTATCCAATAAAAATGTGAGCGCCTGGATAAGGTCTTGACAGGTCCATGAAGTATAATTATCATAAGAACCATCTGTAAAGAATGCCCTATGTTCATTACCAGCAATAAATGTTTTATTTTCTCTAGCAAAAGTTTTTTCAATGAGACTGGTTAGCTTGTCTCTTATTAAATTATGAGGGAGAGAAGTATACAAGGTAGAAAAATCATAAGTAGACAAACAGAACGCCTGAAAATTATTTGATTTAAGTTTCTTCAAAACGTCATTTGAATTTTTTATAGACCAAAATAAATTTTTGCCAGTAGTTTCAAAAACGTTTTCGCAATACCTAATTACACGTTCTTTTATAGCTGTAAGACAAGATGTTAAGAGCACGGATAACTTTGTTGTAGTACAAGAACTAGAGTTAGCGATAAATCTTGCTTTGTACGATGTTTCGTGCATTTTAGGCAACCAATACATAGTAGGTACTTTGTCTTGTTTAGGCTCAACACTGATTCTAAATTTTGTAATTTGTAGAGTGTGTGCAGTAACACTATCACTCTCAGATGAAGAAGTCAGTGTATAAGCATTAGTGCTATTAAGCTCTTCAGTTTGAACATTTATATAGTGTTATCAGCAGGTGTTAAAACAAAATTGTTGTGAAAATCTTGAATACCTTTTTTCAAATGACGAAAGTTAAAACGAGGTCGAGGTGGTCGTAAAGCTATGTTTCTTTTATAGAAGGATATACGAGTGTCAATTATTTTGAATGGAAAGGGCTAATAAAACATGGCTTGGTTGTGCAAACAATTCAAACTTAAACTGCAAATGTTCAGTTTTCCATTTGCATTGCAAATCCTTTCGCCGTGCCCTCTTTAAAATTGTTACAGTTGTCAAGTGGTTCATGTTGCAAGTAATTGTTGAAATTTATCTGTACATTGTTATTTCTGTCTCAACATGCATTTCTCTCCTTGGAAAACACGGCTTAGCTGTGCCCGCTTTAAAATTGTTACAGTTGCCAAGTGGTTCGTGTTGCAAGTTATTGTTGAAATTCATCTGCAATTGCTGTCTCAACTTGCAATAAAAACTGTTACAATATCAAGATCTTTTCTTTGTTATGCCTTTGCACGACTACAAATATTTATCCTTCACTTTTTCCCCTGTTACTGGAGGTCTATCTACTATTATGGGTGTATTTATTTTTAAACTGGAGTATTGAGTGAAACGATTTCTAAAATTTAAAAACAAAATCATTCGTCTCTTTTGACATTTCAAACAAACAAACCCAAGCGAAAGTTTCTTACAGTTTTCGTTCCAATTATCTGTTTATTCGCAGCAACAAATCCATTTTCGATTGGAAATGCCATCTTTAGATGTTTACTCAAGACAGCCATGCCATAAATAATTCCAGTGTGACACCGTTCACGTCACGTTGGGATAGAAATAAGACAAATACAAAATAATTACCGTAAGACAGCAAATAAGCGAAAGGTCTGCTATCATTATCCACTACGGATAGGGTTCTCAATTTGGTACCGGATCATCTTTAACTTGGTAGATGAGGTCACTCAAGTCTACGTTCATTGTCCATCTAAGAAAGAGACCAAGCAATCTGGATGAAAGTCATATTGTCCAATAAAAAAAACCCGTATTTTGCAGGGTATTTTATTGTCCAATCAAACAACCCGTATTTTGCAGGGTATTTTGCAAACCAGAAGACGAGGTCAAAAAGTTTCTTGGTATAGAGTTTTGCTCATGCGCAATACCGTAATCGGAATCGACACCGCGTCGAAATCGTAGGGTCGATTCCGTATCAACTATTCCATCTCATCAACTTCATCAAATCTTTGTTTTAGCTAGCACTTGTTGAATATCACCTTTTTAATGAAGCGAATATTTGATGTTGATATAAATATTTAATACTCAACTTGTCATTTCCAGATATCAATGAGTGTTACCCCAACCCATGTCAGAATGGTGGCACGTGCACGGATGCTGTTAATTCCTACACGTGTGCATGTGCTGCCGGCTTCACAGGGACAAATTGTTTAACTAGTAAGTATGACTTGTAAATGTATATTGATCATTCAGTTTAAGATTTTATATTTTAAACCAGACGCTGAATACATGTATGCGTATATAGCGGATGATTCATTTTTACCGATGAACGTTGTTATCAAGTGGCCCATTTTGTCTGTCTGCAGGCTTCACACGAGACAAAATATGATATTGCAGAAAATAAAAGTTTCACAAAACACTCATAAACTTTGTTTGTACATTTACCGTTATTAAAAGTAACATTTTGGAAGGCCTTACTTTTTGTGTCGCCTGCGATAGGAGGTAGACACATAGGGATCCTATTGTCCGGCGGCATCGTCGTCTTCGTCGTCGTCGTCGGTGCCGTCGTCCGGTAGTCCCCCAACTTAAACCTGAAAGTAATAGTCCTGTTCACTTCATACTTGGAATATATCATCAGCATGATCAACAACGTTGGTAACAAAAAGAATTATAACCCTTGTTGATTATATTTTGAGTTATGCCCCTTTCAAATGCAACTTTAACATGAAATTTAATGTTGACTTTAACTTTGAAAGTAATTGTCCTATTTACTTGATATTCGAAATAAATCATCTTCATGAACAGCGTCATTATGAAGAACAAGAATGATAACTCCTGCTGGACTATTTTATGAGTTTTGTCCCTTTAATATACATCTTTAATGTTGAAACTTAATGTTGCCTATAACTTTTTAAGTACTTGTCCTATTCACTCTTCTAATATATCATCTTCATGAACAACAACAACATCGGTTACAACAAGAATCATAACTCCTGTTTGACTATTTTTTTTTCAAATGCAAATTTCACATGAAATTTAATGTTGTGTATAATTTGAAAGTACTTGCCCTATTCATTGAATACTTGGATTGTATCATCAACATTTTATGACTTATGTCTCTTTCAAATGCAACTTTAACATGAAACTAAGTGTTGCCTTTAAAATTGAAAGTACTTGTTCGATTCACTAAATACTTTGAATAACTCATTTGCGTGCACACATTTTTTTTAAAGATGAAAACTCGGGTTTCGCCATTATTATAGTTATTCCCATTTAAGTGCAATTTAGATGACACATGTGTTCTGTGGTGTAGTATTGAAATCAACTTAAATAAAATATTTTTATTATATATGATTAAACATAGGCCCACATTTCAACTTTTTCCATGCAGGCGACACATGTGTTCCGCAGAACACAACATTCTAGTAATGTAATTAACGACACTAAATCACTCGCCTAAATAACGACAGCTACCATTAAGGCTTAACCCCAGATATGCCTCAAGAAAACGTTTAGCATTTGAATAAATATGTACATAATATTAGCCGGTTGTTCATTTTAAATCGATTGTTTCTAGATATAAACGACTGCAGCCCGAATCCGTGTCAAAATGGCGGATCATGCACAGATGGTGTGAACTTGTTTACATGCTCATGTGTTGCCGGCTTTACAGGAACAACTTGCCAAACAAGTAAAAGTTTTCATATTAATACCATAGAAAAAGACAAAAACTTCATGGAATCTTTATGATAGCGAACGCTTTTTTTATGGTAGTATTTTTAAATAAAGTTTTCAAAGACGTCGGCTATTTTGGATGACGGTCAATTGAATGTTGACGATTAGGCATGACGAAAACAAGACGAGTAACTAAAAACCCGCTGTTACTGAATTAAGTAGTTTTCCAATGTGGCCCGACTGCTTATAGATAATGGGTTTACAAGTGAATGATAATTCAAAACAATGACATGTCATTTCCAGATATAATTTACTTTTACCCTAACCCTACACTAAGTGAAATTAATTAATTATCACAAGATTTTGTCTAAACCCCTTTCTGTTTGTCTATCTCGTATCTGTTTCATTCTAAAGGCGGCTGTTCTCCTCATTGAATTACACTCAGTCTCAGATTGACCCAGTTTCGAAAAGCTTAAAGACACTATCAATACAAACAAGTTTTACAAGAGATGAAAAGGGAACTTCGAAAGCTGACGAACACGAAAAATATGAAAATATTGAAGGCTCGGTTTGATTGAACCTGTTCATGGGCAGTAATAGAAATGCATATTACTGACAACGCCGCCCAACCCCGAGTTGAGCGCAACTCAATATTTACACCAATAACACTACATCTTTGATCCATCCCAAACAATGGTATGCACATAACGCTGAACATGGAACCTTCAGCGTGGAATTTTCAGATTAATACCATTCCATGTTCAGCGGCGAATGGTCCCCGGATAAAATAATGAATTTGCGCTAAACAAGAAAATAATGGGCGGAACTAAACACAAGACAACAATAGGCGGAACTAATCAAAATAGAATTTTGACAGGGGATTTGAGAATATAAATCCTGCTTATCACAGACAACGCCAAAGACAAATTTAATACAATTTGAAACCACTCATCTATAAACTGGCCGATAAATTTAAACAAAAGCAATTTTAGACGTACTATTGACATAGTACAAAACTATCGTGCTCAACAACCTACAAAAGACATAACTGATAACAGCACTGATGGCATGTAAGGGATGACTTTGTCAATCACCGTACGACACAAACAACGCTACTTTGATATTGAAATAATTAAAAGGGAACTTTGAAAACCACCGAACAAGACAAATATGAGCATATTACAGGCTTGATTTGATTGGGCCTGTTATTGGGCAGTAATAGAGTACCATATTACTGCACACGCCGACTAGCACCGGGTTGAGCGCAACGCAATATTTACACGAATAAAATACATTGCTTAAAATGTCAGCTACAGTGAATGTTTTTCCCCAGATATGCCTAAATAAACAGTTCAGAATTTGAAAGACGTTAAACATATATAATTTTAGCCGGTGGTTCATTTTTAATTGATTGTTTCTAGATATAAATGAGTGCAGCCCGAATCCGTGTCAGAATGGCGGATCGTGCACAGATGGTGTAAACTTGTTTACGTGCTCATGTGTTGCCGGCGTTTATGGAACAACCTGCCAAAATGGTACATTTCTTTTTCATAGTTATACCATATTAAAACATGAATAATTAAACACGTTTTATTATGACACACGGATAGAAATCTGACGGCATCAACTATTCCAGCACATCATCTTCATCAGATTTTTGTTTTACAAGCACTTCAGCAGTTGCATGCATCTTACGTTGCCTAGGTGGTGAGTTGTACGTACAGGCAACGTGCTTACAACGACAGAACTCCGTGCGATTTCTATATTAACATGAGTGGGGGCAGTACTTACATGCGCTGCTCACATATGGTGTTCGTACTCGCACGCCCAGTGTAAGTGCGTGCAAGTGCGATGAACGTGAGCTTATTTCGATCGCTGTAAAGTGATATATATAAGGACGACCTATCGATGCTCGATATATATTATATATACCGCAGAGGTCCGTGCGTTGTAAGTGCGGAGCAAGTACTTGCTCTGTAAGGTCCGCCTGAGTTCTTTGCGCGTTTTGGACAGTTGAACTGAGGAGGCACGGACCACGCACGGACCACGCACGGACCACGCAAAGACTTTCGGAGGCAGTGAGTTATGTGGACGTACAGGGCACTCACGTCACCCGTACTGGGTGTGAATACGTTGCCCGTCCGCAGCTCGAACGCAGAGGAAGTTTTGCATGCACTAAAATGCTACGGCGTCGCTGCGTGCTCCCAAATCCGTACGGATCCCTGAATTCGGCCGACATTTTTGCACGTTGATTAAGATTAAAGCCGGTATTCCATGGTTCCGTGATGCGTATTCCGTGTCCGTGTCCGCGTCCGTGTCCGTGTCGGCGATTTTTCGCTCACCAAACATGTATATCGTTCAGTATATTTCATACCTCCGTGTCCGTCCGACGCGGAACGGACACAGAGGTATGGAATATACCCAGCGATATCTGTGGTGAGTGAAAAATCGCAAAAACGGACGCGGAAGAAGGCACGGACACGGAATAGGCTTCACGGAACCATGGAATACCGGCCTTAGACAATATTTGATTTTTGAAGTGAATACTGGCTGAGCAAAGTGTCCATCCACCTTAAAGTAAAGCCTGATCATTTGTGGTAAAATATCATTGCCCAAGTTTTAAAATACCTGCCAGCGACTGTAGACAAAACGAATAGAAAGGATTTGATTTTTCATTTATTCCTTCTTGTTTTGTTACTGCAGCTCTCAGCATTCGTCTTGCCAGTGGTAGCAGCACAACAGGGCGAGTAGAAGTTTCGTTATATGGGTCGGAATGGGGTACTGTGTGTGATGACTCGTTTACGACTGGCAGTGCACAGGTTGTTTGTAGAATGTTAGGTCGCACAGGGTAAGTACATTAAAAAGAAATCGTCATTAATCTTTAATGTAAGTGATGAATCAGTTACATGAATATTCGTACTTTACACTTGTGTTAGTTAAACCTTTAGTAAACTAGCATTAAGCATTAAATAAGCATAATACTGTTTGAGTGCATTTGCATTGTTTAAAGCGAGTGATACGATAATAATAATTAAGCACCAACATAGGAAAATTTATTATAAATCAAGCGCATCCATGTATTGTATGTCAGCACTTTACTTAGTAACAGTTGCTAACGCTGAAAATTAGTAAATTCTTGATATTCAATCGGTTGCGGCGCAGGAATTGCAGGGCTAGGCGCTGTCGCCGTGACGGTGCGGGTTCGCTCCCAGCTAGAGGCACTATCATTTTTAATTGTGTCATTATTCATTTCTTGGCATTACATGAAAAAAAAACGCGAAATATAGATGCAGTTACATCAGCTTTAAATAAGTCATTTATACGGATTTTATAGTAATGCAGTGAATATTAAAAAATCTGAGACATTTAAGTGTTTCAATCTGAACTGGGGCGCGTCACGGGAAAAAAGCACATTCGGACAGTAAACTGTTGACGTTAATCATTGAAATGACGTCATTAAGTCGAACAGACGACATCAATTATTTTGCATTTCGCGTTAAAAATATCATTTTATTGTCATAATGTGTAAGAGAAGCACATTCTAGTGATAAGAAACTAAGGAGAGTTGTAAGTTCTTTCTGTATATAGTAACAACTAAAAAGTCACAAAATATGACCGAATGTACCTTTTCCCATGGCGCGCCCCAACTGTGAACAGCTTAAATTGCTTTCCTCTTGAAACGACAAGTGATTGGAACCGGTTCAGCTATAAGAAAACATGACACTAAACGGTGAGCCAATTACCACGGTCTCCTTCCTATTTTGTTAAAACTTTGCCCTACAAGTAGTCAACGCATGAAATTCGAAATGTAAGTGGAAATTGAAATTTAACGGTTGTGTGATTAGTAATTTCAAATAATGTGTTTGTTATTCGTTTCGTCAGTGTTAATTCGTATCCCGGCGCACACAAATCTACAAATAATTTACAACTATGCAATAGCGATAGTAGGACGCTCATTTTTAATTATTATTTTTTTGGATATGTTTGTCAGTTTCAATATTCGTACATAGGTACATTGTAACTAGAAAGCAACATAACGCAACCATTGCTTAGACGTAGTATATGTTCTGACAAAGATAACTGGGATTAAAATCGTATGATAAAACATATCAATTCTACTAACTAAGCAAATGTGGTTTTAATTTAACAGGGGCACCTTTTTTACTTCAAGCATTCCGGGAACCGGGCCGATCTTTATGGATGATGTTATTTGTTCTGGAAACGAGGGTTCTTTGCTGTCTTGCACTCATAAAGGCTGGGGCAGTAACAATTGTGGACACAGCGAAGATGTTGGAGTGTCGTGTAACTGATAACAAAGAACGCATAGATATTCTTATTGCCCTCATTGTTTGCATTATATGGGGCGCGTCACGGGAAAAGGTACCTTCGGATAGTTGACGTCAATCTTTGAAATGACGTCATAACTTCGAGCAGACGACATTATTTATTATGTATTTCGCGGTAAAAATACCATTTTATTGACAAAATGTGTAATAAAATCACATTTTAGTAAAAAGAAATTGATTTATATTTGTAAGTTCTTTCTAAATTTAGTAAAAACTAAAATATCACTACAAATGACCGAAGGTACCTTTTCCCGTGACGTGCCCCATATAACAACGACATATATTAACATTACATTACTTATCACCATCACTTGGATTGACGATGATTTATAGGCAGACCACTGTATATGTCTAGTTTATGTATATAATAAAAATTTCGCCTAATCAAACTGTACCTTTTTCGGTGAGCACGTATGGCATTTTTTTTCTTAGTTTTTGATATTTTATTGTTTTAAAAATTGCCATGTTAAAAATGTATACTTCTGTTCTCTTCTATCTTTTTATTGGGTATGTTAGGGTGCTGTGTTTTAATATTAATCTTACAATTACTAATATTCATACATGTATTTCATCGTTTTACCATCACTCAGGCGCACCTACGCACGCATATACGTACAAACATACGCACCCACACATGAACGCACGCACACACTTCTTATCACGATGCATTTAAAAATTAAAATATAAAAAAGTTGATAAGTAATATGGTTTATTCTGCTGTGACTTACTTTGACTACAGTGAAACCCCTCTATTACGGACACCTAAGGGACTGAGGGAAAGTGTCCTTAATAGCGGGGTGTCCTTAATTGTGGGTTTGAACCACCGGCCACTGTCCGATACATCTTCGGTTCGACATAATTACTCTATCGTTGATTAGACAGCCTAATATGTGTTAATTGGCGTTTATATCTAGTTTAATGTTATAAATGAGACAAAATAGGTAAATTTACTAATTTTAATTTTACACATGTTTTTTAAATGCAAAACTATAAATTACATGTACTTATGCTCATTTTATACATGTTCTACAATACAAACAGTAAATAAACACTGGTGAGTTTTTTTATGCAAATCATAATACATGTATTATCATAGATTTACAAACAAAAACATCCAATCAAATCGATAAGTAGCGATTCTTTTCATTGCCGAAACCTGCCAATTATTGCCCAATTAACTAAAAGATACAAACATCTTAAACTGCTAATTGACATTACCACTTACCTTGATTAGGTACCCCAGTCAATTGTGTATATCACGGTTTGACAGGTCTGTTTTGATTGCAATTTGCAACTTTACCATTTACCGTAAATGAGTCTAATCAATAATACGTTAATCGGTCGTATGTCGCAAACCGATGTCGCAAACCGATGTCGTAAACTGATGTCGTGAAACAGTCAAAAAGTGGAACGTTACCAAATTCGATTGTCCGTAATAGCGGGTCTAAAATGTGCATTAAAATTAATTTCGTACTGCGTCCGCTGTCTGTAATACCGAAATAGCGGGGTGTCCGTATTAGTGAGTTATTTACTACATACACAAAGAAGAGAAAATGTCTGTTCTTTAAAAAATCGTCCGTAATACCGGGGTGTCCGTCATACTGAGTGTCCGTAATGAGGGGTTTTACTGTATTTTGACTGTTGACCAGTCGCCTTTTCAGCTAATCAGATGCTTGAGATTTGAGACTGGTTTCTAATCTCAGCTTTATAACCTTCAGCCCTGATAAGCCTTTCAAGAGTGATAACGTTATACCGGTATATTTAAAAAATCTTGCATTCTAAAATTAGCATAGCTAATGATCTTTACAATTTAAAGGTAGGTTGGAAAAAGACCCATGGGCTGACAGGTTAAAGGAATATAAGTATCATTCACGTGTGTTGGGTAAAGATCGCGTGATCCAGCCCGAGTGAAATATGCACAAGGGCGGTAACGAGGCTCTGCCGAGTTACCGCCTTAATCACGCGATCTTAACCCAACGTAAGTGAATGAACTTTTTCTCGCATACCCTATTTATTTGCGCATTTTGGGGTATTTTCCTGTACATTTTTCTTCGCACTACTTTTTTATATTAGCCGAGTGATATACGAGACATTCCATCGTTCATTTATAAATGCGTTAGACGTCGTGACGTCATATAAGGCGCGTGACTCATTCTACATGGGAGTGTAGAATCAAAATTTCCTACACGGGTGAAAACACCGGATGACATGATCTGGTATGCAAGAATCAAAATTTCCTACACGGGTGAAAACACCGGATGACCTGATCTGGTATGCAAGAATCAAAATTTCCTACACGGGTGAAAACACCGGATGACCTGATCTGGTATGCGAGAAATGGTTATCTGTACTTACAATTGCCTTTTGCTGAATAGCAGATTATCCAGCTTTGATTGATTCGTTGGTTCCATAGCTGACAGAGACCGATCGGCTTAGTGTCGATTCGGATTTTCCATATCTGGTCGTGCTAGAACTGAGTGTTGCAGTTATTATCGTTACATATGTTTGCTTCAAAGATACTATCAATGTAGAAACCGTTTACGAAGAAGACGGTATAATAGATGATAAAGTAGTCGATGTTGTCGTCAGCCTAGAACTGGGTCTAGTGGCTTATGTCGTTGTAATGAAAGGGTCTTTTATAACAATATGTTTTTTTAAATGGTAAATAAAAGTTGTATGACAAAAATATCGCAACAGTATCGCAACGTGTGTATTTATAATATCGATAAAGAAATAATAGAAGGCCAAAAATGATCTGAAAAAAGATCCACAATGTTTCTAGTGCCCAAGGTTATAAAAATGAGTTTGGAAACCAGTCTCAAATCTCAAGCATCTGATTGGCTGAAATGGCGACCAGTAGCCATTTCAGCCAATCAGATGCTTGAGATTTGAGACTGGTTTCCATGCTCAGTTTTATAACCTTGGGACCAGGTCACATTAATGAGGCACCTCATCGGTAAAATCTGACGATGCAGACGACATTGCTGATTATGTATTTTATGATATAATATTATATTGTCACAATGTGTAACAATTTGTAACAAAATCACCTATTAATTATAATAAAATAATGGATAATAGCCGATTCTTTTCAAACAAGGTAACAGAGTAACAACTAAACTGTAAAAAGTAATCATCACCAAATAAAATAGTTCCTGTGACGTGCCGCATTTTATACCACGTGGCGTCCTCATTTTCCCAAGAACGTTTTGAATAATCATATAAAACCATCTTTATCAGACATGCTAAGCTTCTTGACTTTGCAACTGTTTGTATATCATTTTTGAATTATCATCTGAGCTAATAAATATAGATGGGTGTCGTGATTTTAATATATTGAAGAAAATGTGCTCGTAAACAACCATTAATGGTCACTTGGCAATGTACCACTTTATTGTGATATTAAAAATATTTAAAAAAAAACTTATTTTGTAAGCAGAAGCACAGAACCATCAACTGCCAGAAGATACCCTCTCCCATGACGGGTCCCATTGTAGAGTTTATCCTTACTTGGGGCGCGTCACGGGAAAAAGGTACCTTCGGACATTTGACGTCAATCCTTAAATCGACGTCATAAAGTTGAGCAGACGGCATTATTTATTATGCATTGCACGGTAAAAAGAAAATTTTATTTTCGGAATGTGAAATAAAATCACATTTTACTTATAAGAAATTGATTTATAGTTGTAAGTTCTTTCTAAATTTAGTAAAAACTTAAATATCACTAAAAAGGTACCTTTTCCCGTGACGTACCCCACTTATGCAAAATCGAACGTTAACGATACTTATTAAGCTTACGCGTACTAAGGTATACATACTACTGTAAGCCACAGAAAGTAACAGATAATCATTTTTGCATTCATTCAAAATCTTAATGTGCATCTGACACGAATCTGTTTTAAATGAAGTTAAGAACTCTTTAATACTCGTTTTTCAATTACTATTTTAAGACGGAATTGTTAAAAAAACTTGTAAGGACGATAAATATTGTCCGTCTTCACCTAGGATTAAATGCATCACATTTTCTTTGCATAAAGTCACGTTGTTGCCCTAGTCCAAATCAAAATTGCCTTACTTCTTATAGCTTTGATCCTTTTCAAACATCGTTCATTCTTTTCATTGTTGTGTTTCATTATCACTGAATGACATCGTCCCACAGATATTGCGGGTAAACGTAGATGCACTATAAAGTTATGATGGTTATATTACATAGACTACTTTATTACGTTACTGTGTCATCGATAAAAAAAGAAAACTACCAAAATCTCTCTAACTGCAAAATAACATTCAATTAAACACTGCACAAATAAATGTTATTAGTGATTCTTTATTTTGCATATGTTAAGACACATTAGATCAGTAAAGAAAATTACAAGATCTAAACGCTGGTATGGATATGGCAGTGAACATGGAACCTTCGGATTAATACCATTCCGTGTTCTGCGGCGTATGGTCCCCATCTAAAAGAAAGAGTTTGCCTTAAACGAGAACGAGAAAACAAAACAGAATAGAATTTTGATAGGGGATCTGAGATAAATCCCGTATATAAAAGACAAGGCCAAAAGCAAAATTTAAAAAGCAGGAAGCATATCCTTGTGATATAGCAAGAATTTCAAATAAATAAAATGTGTTTTAAACGGAAAGGAATGACAATAAACGTTGACATTCAAAGAAACATTATAAAGACATTATGAAAACGTTTTTATATGTGTTCAAGCGCAATAATCAGGAAGGAAACAACAACAGCATCATTACCATTAACAACAACAACAACAACAACAACAACAACAACAACAACAACAACAACACCACAACCACAAAGACAAGAAACATAAAAACAAACAACATCACTGATTTAGGGAGAACGTAGCAACGTAGCATATAAACGCCAATTCTGCCAACAAAATAAGTAGAAAGAAACTAGATTTAGCGACTAATCCATATGTATTTGATTCTGACTTGATCCAGGATTAAGATGAACTGATTGGAGCAAAGGTCTTCTTTTTATTTCAAGTTTTATTGCCGTTATTACTCTATTATATATACTGCATTCAATACTGCTAAATAAAATGTCTTTATTGTTATGATATGAACATGTTAAGAGGTTTATCTGGATTAACACTAGGATCCATAAGGTCCAATACATGGTTTATGTTAATCAAATCAGATTATAACGACCAAAGCATGAGAGATATGATACAGGTCTAGTGGCATAGCTACTTTCAGGCCCTGTAGGCACGGGCCTACAAGTTGGTCAAGAAAATGACATTTTTAAGTCCCCAAAATACAATAAAAAAGGAGCGGGTGGGGATAGTAGCGGGTTTAAATTTTTTGTTTCCGGCTTCTGGGGAGGGCTTCGCCCCATACCCCCTTACCAAGGGTCAACCGCCCTTGAACCCATTGTATTGGCCTACAACTTGAAAAAAGCTGGATACGCCACTGGGTTTGTTTAGTTCTTTAATAGCTCTAAGAGATTTAAAGATATGATCTATAAATTAAAGACAATAAAAGGCAATATAAATAACGTTCCCCTGTGTTCGTGAAAACTTTCTGTAAATTTAAATAAACAAATCTATGAACATGGTATTCTACAAAACTCTGCTTCGTGAAAAACTCATCTTAAGTTGGTGATCGCTTTGCTTACCTCGTTGTTTGCTCGGAGATGGAAGGAGTTAAGGAATCTATAAATGTTTCTATGGAATTCTTGTTACTGTATATCATATGTAAAACTTCTTAGGAAAACTTACGCGTTTATTTATGTATTTAATTGTCTAATACCACATCATTTATTTATCATATCTATATCTGTTAATTTTCTCTATTTGTACTTGTTTTGTGATACGAGAACCTGTTAGGGCAAGTGTGAGGTTGGTGCACCCTAGAACCTGGTTTAAACCCCCAGTGGCAATTTGTTTTGCCACTGACCGTTCCAAGGCGGTAACCCCTCCGGTTCTCACTTCCGTTATTTGTTTGTGGCGTCCATTTTGAAACTGATTTTTGTAATACCATGCTCTCTTTTCCTCTCTACTTTTTGGCTGTGTGGGGAGGCTGTGTATGCTGGATGTGGCCATTCCTGATATGCATATTTCATTTTTTTTTCTACAACATTATAGAATGTATTCCTCGCCATTTTTATGAATATTGTATGTTGTCTGTACAAATGGGCAATTGCCATTTAGTGCTTAATAAACTTTATGTTATGTTATGCAATGTTAAAGAAAGTAGAAGCTTGATCTGTTTCTTTTATTCCTGCCGTCATGTTCTTGCTGGTTTCAATCCAGGGCTCTCGTCTCGTTAAGGTCACTGTGTACTCAGTTATTTAGCTTGAAGATGTCTTTATTATGTTTTACATAATTTGTATGATTTAGCAAGCTGACGGGTGGGTGGTTTGGAGTAAAGCACTAAGACAACTTATATGAGAACCTTTCAGGCAAGTATGAGGTTAGTGCGCCGTAAAACCTGGTTTATACCCTCAGTGGCATTAAGCCTCTGCCCGTTCCCAGGAGGAAACCCTTCGGGTTTTAATTTTTGATAATTGTGTTGTCTATTTTGAAATTTATCATTTATCAGTGTCTTTCCAATGTGACCATTCCTAAACAACAGACAGAAAATAATAAGTTCCAAGATCGATCTTTTCGGCAACAAAATAACAACAAGCTAAACTTTACGGCCTTTATAGTAAATACAAGATATTTTCCTTGTTAAATAAATTTTGGGTGGCCTACTTAGATAGGCATTGTAATCGTACATTCTGAAATCGTTATGTTTGTTATAGGCATGTTTAGAAATAGTAGAATCAGTATTACTTATATCGTTTGGTATACAATCCTATTAAGCATGGTAAAGAGGTAGTCCTTTCATAAAATTAGCTGAACTATAATACTCAAACGGGCATTAATCTTCCAGTTTTGTTTTATATTGTTTCAATTGGTTACATTAAAATCAACTGTGCGAACAACTCATCTACAAGATCCTAGCTTTTCCGTATCACGCCAGCAGTTATCTTGTTTCCGCAATGTATGACAGCACGTTAAACCTGTTACCGTGAATGCGGAAGTCAACTTTTTATCCATAATGTTTTTTTTTTCAGTGTGAACGTTTCCTCGAAATTATAAACTTTTTTTGCTAAAATTGTGTTCTTGTATTTTCTTGTGTTGCAAGGACATTGCTTCACGCAAGCCACAAAGTACTGGTCCTTAGTAATTATCCTTCAGTATTATAAATATACATATCTTAATGATTTTTCTATGCAAAATTGACGAACTGCTACATATTTGAAAATAGGAAAGAATTTTTTTAATGAAATCCCGTTAGTTAATTTTTTATGTTCAGTTTTTCATGGAAAAATAGATTTTTCACCATTTTACAGCAAATATCTCACCATGTGTTCTCAGATTCAAACTATTTTTTCATCCGGTAACTCAGAACACATAAAGCTTGCATCCATGCATCTGAGCCACCATCATCAAAATTCTCAATACACAGACTATACGCCATGGTTATAAATTGATCAAACTTTATCGTACTGTACATTTTCTTATATAATTAGTCCCAACAGATTGGAAACTGATGATTTATATAAACAATTAAGCAACCACAGAATACTGAAGCAGGGTCTTTCGAGCTAGAAATTTTAGTTCGTTTGAGGAATATGCCATGTCTTTCGTATCGTTTAAGTACTCTGCGATCATCTTTTTTTTTCGACCAAACCAACATGGGTGTAATTGTACTCGTACACGTTCAGAGATCATGTTCGTTAAACGCACTGCGAACTTTAAACGATAGGCTTGCTCTAGCTTTAATCTTGATACATGTCACTGTCTCTAAACATCAGTGAGCATTTCTTCAGTCTGAACGACCCCAGTAAACCTATAACGATTCAAGCCTCGTTGGCATAAAGGCTTTAGGATCACAGATATATGGATGTAGACAGTCTTGACACCAGGCCCCAAGGTTATAAAGATGAGCATGGAAACCAGTCTCAAATCTCAAGGATCTCATTGGCTGAAATGGCGACTGGTCGCCATTTCAGCCAATCAGATGCCTGAGATTTGAGAATGGTTTCCTTGCTCAGTTTTATAACCTTGGCCAAGTATTGTAATTTGTTTGGAAACTGAGCTAAAATTTAATCTATCGGCTGGTTAGAATTCCGGTTTTGATGTTCACGCAGGACATACACGTGTTTATAACTGGGATATCTATTGTACTAAGAGTGAGCGAACCGTGGTCTATAATTGACAATACAAAGCTCTTCATAAGAGATACACAATGTACTCGAAACTTGCATTTTAAATAAATTTAACCTCAATGAATGCTTGTAACATCACGTTGTTGCTGTTTATCTTTTCAAGTGTCTAATCTATAATAAAGAGTGTGCGAATTTATGCAGTGAATGGTTTTTATTGAGCATGTTAGTATATTTTAGTATATTAAAAGATATCATTTGATTGTTGAAGAAGCTCTCTGAATGTGTAAACAGTCTCCCGCTTGTTTCTGATAACACTGACTAGCATTCAGCACGATATCACGGACTAGATAGAATCATAGATAAACTACTGGCCTATAGTAAGTTAATGCCTCTGTTGAAAAGGTAAATTCCCAATCTCACCTTATCAGTAGAGACATACTGAGGTCGGGCAGTGTCAAGTGACCTTTGATTCAACCGGAGTCGGTAGCTTTTCTTAAATATAAGTTCCTGTTTTCTGTTATGAAACAAACATTATTTCCCTTTTAAATGTATAATATGAATATTATATATATATAATTAATAATATTAATTCCAGTGTTGAATATACATCTTGATAATACATATAATAGTAGCTTTCATTTACAAAGGAGAAATAGTTTCGATGCTTATTTAAGTTTGTTAATTAGCATCGTCCGACCAGTTTTCAATAAAGTAAGTGATTAGCGTGATTTCCGTCATGTAAATAAACAGCAACTCAGATAAAACTTAGATAATTTTGTTTATTCTTCTAAATATTAATACAATTTTTATTCATTTGTTCATTCATTTAAACTCAAAGAAAAGAAAAAAACCAATTCAGTGATATTGTCGGCCATCTTGGAAATACGTCCTATTTTCGTTACAAGTTTTAGCTTTCCAAAAAGCTAGTCGGTCATTAGCTCAACCTTTTAACAAGACGGCAAAAAAGTTTGAATTTTAAGCCACTTTTATTGGATGCCATACAAAAATGTAAGTTAACTTATAGGTATTTCCTCTTTCGAATGAGATGTATTTAACCTGGTGATAAATCTAACCCTGTTTGCGAACAAGTTAATAATTTCTCTGGAAGTAAACCAAAATGGAAAAGTTTGTCAAACAATATTTTTGTGTCAGAAAGTGTTAGAAAGCAACGATTATCAAGCTGTAAATATATATCAAAAGCTACAGAATATGTTAAAAAACAAAGTTTTTTCACAGTCATAGGGTGGAAGAGAAAAACGTGAACAGTCTGTCAGGGACTCACAGATTTTTCTGGTCTAGAACAATATCGTTAGAATGTTGGTATTCACTTAGTATGTCTCATGACTTCGAATAACAACCTAACGCATTGATTTCAAAAGTATGCACTACAGCGCCGTCTTTGTTGAAAGGTTATGCTAATGACCAACTAGCTATTTGGAAAGCAAATTTTGTATTGTCTATTATTGACAGTTGCATGACCCGATTTGATACTTCTGCAAGTATGTGTGTTCGCATGTTCCAAAGATTATTTTGTTGATTCAAAACCAAATTACAACTAAGTAAAGCCTAAACTTTTAGTGTCTACTATTTTCAGTTTCATTACCCGATTTAAGATTTCTGCAAAACTGTGTGTTCTGGTGTTCCAAAGACAATTTTTACATTCAAAACAGTTAAGCAAAATTATCAAGAAAGTACCGACGGATGTATCCATGTCGAGCTAGCTAAACCATGTAAAACATTCCCTGGGTTACCTCTGATCCCCGAGTTTCACAAAATGTCGCACAAGTTCGTAGATTCGTTGTCAGCAAAATAAGTAGCTAATCTCTGTTCAGTGTTCTCTACACATTTTATTTGCTTTGGTTTAATAAATTTATAAGCTGTACATCTTTTGTTTATCATATACAGTGAACATTTACTAGACAAAATCCATGTACATGTATATGTTTATTGTTCGTTGTCGGAAATATCTTTATGAATAATAAGCCTAGCTGATAAGAAGCTGGAGAGAGGATTTAAGAATAGGTACGGACTCCAAATGTGACGTTCTTCAACAGCCAATAAGAGGCCTCTAGGTTTTTATAGATAACGACTGAGTAAGAGTCTATCCATAAATAACGACTGAGTAAGAGTCTAATTATCTAAATTATCCGTTCCGTCTGGAACGTGATCTTTGCTTTACATCACTGTTAACCGGTGTTCAGGTAGAAAGCTCAAGCCTTTGGTCGATTATAATATGTCGGTCATCAGGATTACCGACAATTACACTTCGTATCAGCGCCGTGTCTATTGGTATAACGAATTGAGATAGACCATGAAGGAGCACGTGACTGTTTAGGCTACAGACTACTAATTCAAATCCGAAAGATTTTTGACCGTTTCACTGCTTTGCATATCTCTACTTCAGCAATCAAGCTGATTTTAAACTGATGTTAACAACTGTCTAATAGACTTCCACTTTCAACTGTCTAATAGACTTCCACTTTAGCATTTCATCACATTCCGAATTTACTGTTGGGTCAAGCCATTAAAATATTAGATTTGGAACGAACTTAGAGACACATTAAAATCCCACTTTTATCATAGCATGAACGTTTTTTTCTGCATTTAAGCCAGAAGTGTATGGTCTCGGTTGCAGAACGTTTGTATACAATCTATCAGCATGATTTGCTATTTTTAAACGCAATCTATTTATAGCTTTCTTTACGAGTTTAGACATCTGCTGGATAATTAATGTTAGTGACTGTTAATCGGTTTAATATAGTTCTCGCATTATATAAGTATTTTACTTTCGCAAAAATCGATTTTGTTAATTTTAATAATTTTATGCGGATGCAAACAAAAAATTGTGACTACTAATTAGCATATTTCTTATAATTGGTAACGAAATTAAATGCATCAAACATAAGAGAGGTTTGATATTGTGGTTTCGGTTTGCTAATGTGAACAATCGCAATTTTGCGTCAACAGGCAAAACATCTGAGAGCGGGCTTCCTTCTTGAGTGGATGCCGTTTAGAGGCACCTTCTTCTCATGAAATTTCTTAAAAATCATAAAGAATTTCCTAGAAAAGTTACTTTGCATCTGGCTGATTATATTCCCATTTAGAGGCAAACCTACGCTTTATGTGTCCAAACTGTACACGGGGTATAGGCCTTAACTGCATCACAACTGTCAGAGAGACGACAGATAGGCCTAAGCCTTGGAATCAGACGCCTAAAGTTGGCACCAGGCGCTTTGGCAATCGTTAAGGGACTTTTTTTTGTTGGACACGAAACGGAATGAAATAAAGACGAAACGGAATGAAATAAAGGTTAGTGAATTTCTTTAAGACATGTCCAATGAAACAACATACATTATAAGATCCTTAATTTGGACCAGTTATGCCTATATAAAAACACATAAATAGGCATAAAGGGAGAGATATATGGTTCTAGGGTGTTGTTGTATATGTGTTCAAAATTTACACGGGGTATAGTCCTAAACTACCCCACAGGTGTCAGAGAGACGACAGATAGGCCTAAGCCTTAGATAAGTACAAATTTGAGAGGTAATTTAAAAGCATCATGTAGGTTGAAGTTGTTATCGACCGAAATGAATAGATCACTGCTACTCTATAATGCGCACCTCCTGTCCCGAAGGTGCTACCGATAAAATGAGGTGTGCGTATTCCGGTGAGCGAGGTGCTTGATCAAATTCATCATTAACAAGGTAAGTGATGTCTTCTTAGAATGATTTTTACGCTTTATTTTTTCTTCGAGGGATAATGAGTAAATCTTGGCGAATCCGACGTGTTCAAAAAAACCACCTGCAACACATTCAGTTCATTCCTATTAAGTCGAACTATTAACTTTTTGTGCAATGTTTGTCTAGATCCTAAAAATCCTGCTAAAATTGACATAACCGACCTTGTTATTGTTGAATTCGAAAAGGCACCTCGCTCACCGGAATTCGCGCACCTTACTTTCTCGGTATTATTGTAGGGACCGGAGTTGCGCGTTTAGAAGCAGTGTAGGTGAAAGAAATATTTATGTGATTAAGTTGTACAGAACATTGTACATTATGTAATAATGTTCACTGTTCGGAGAGCACGCATATCGTTATGCAAATACACCATTTGAAATCCTTATGAATAAATTTAGCATTTTCAACTTAACTGAAACATTAACATCTTTACAACATTTTATAGTTTAGCTTAAAACTGTACGTAAAACAAGCAAGATTTCTATTCTTTTGCAACATGACACTGGGTAGGATTTGCCCGATTCTTCTAGTAATCTTATTTTTCCACATATTTTTTTCCGACAAGTTTTGTGGTTGTAATTTGTTGTTTTCGTTCTTGTTGTGGTTTTGTTGATTTATTTCTGTTTCATTCTTAAACGAATCGTATTTTTCTGGTTAACACTTAAACTTTAACTCAGTAATTTTTTTACTCATTTTTTCGCACGATGGTCATCGAGTTAAAATGCTGTTCTAAACATGACATAATATTCTTTCCAAGATGCTGTAGTATACTTAGATTTCAAGTTGCATGTTTTCTATTAGTTTTTTCTTTAATGTGTTACTTGATCATAACAGAACTATCTTCATAAGACATCTGACATACTCTGTAATTTGTTCTACAAATTATTCAAGTTTCTTGCTGAAATTTTCCACTTAATTTTACAGTTCATTTCCTTCTTTAAACAAATTATACCATCTCTTTGGAATAAATAGTTTGCATCTTTGTGCCGTAGAAAAGCAGTTTTCTTTTTGTTTTATAATCTCATTTCCTTGCCATTTAAATATGTTTGTGTCGCCCTCAGGACAGCGAGACCAGCAAAACGACAAAACACAATGCGATATTGCGAAAGTACGATGCGAGGGCACGATATTAATATCACATCTTCGCATCGTACTCTCGCGATCTCGCATCGTTGTTCGCGATCCCGCATCGCGTGTTCATTATGTTGTTTTTTTTTATCTCGCTCTCCTAAAGGTCAGCGAGCACTAATGTCCAGGTGGGGGGGGGGGGGGGGTGGGGGGGTGGGGGTAGGTGATCAGCGTTGACTCGTTTTTATTAAAATATCAAATATTGTTTTGAAAAACGGGGAACGTGATTCGATGTGTGTTGGATTTATCTGCATGCTGGTATAATATGAGACCAATATACCCAAACATCGTTGAGTTATGACGATCACTCCACTTCTGAAATGAGCGAAATTCAATATGAGGTGAAGCTGTATTATGCATTAAATTGTTTTTTCATCATGTATCACTGAGGGAAGAAAGTTTTCGTTCCGTTGTTTAGAAACGTTCGCAGAACAATTTTCTCGCTTCACACGCGGTAACGGTTGTGCGCGTCTCCCCCCCCCCCCCCACCCACCCGTGACTATTGCTATTATGAGGTATTGATTATTTTACTCTTAAGGCATTGCTAGGCATGGTCTTCTGATGGAGATTATAAATATAGACATGAAAGCAATGCCACCGTGACCGTTAGTTTCTGTCTAAATTTTCAACATGAAGATTATCACCTTTGCCTGTTGAATAATTCACTTGTGTCTAACCTTTTCAAATGTATTCTTTCAAAGGCATTTGTCTTATATTTGAAGTTTTGGATTATGGTGTTGCAGAAATACACACTTCATGTTTTAAGATAGAGTTTTATATTTCTTAGCTATATTGTCCAGTCAGCATATGTTTATATTCACATTCTAGATTATTAACTATTTTAACCAACCGGAAAACTTATTTTATTTTGTGTGTGCTGATTAGATGGCGAGATCACGACAACGCAATACATGGTGCGATGTGATCGTGGTTTTGCGATCTCGCATCGTGTTGTGTTCTCGCGTTTTCATGGTCTCGCCCATGAGGTCGAAACAACAAACCCTTAAATTAGCTGCATAGCGCTGTGCCCCCCTCGCTTTCACCAAACGTTTAACACAAACACATCGCATTTTACGCCGTGTACTCCTTTTGCTGCATTAGCAGCAATTTTTTACTTGTATGGTTTAAGACACACAAAAATATTTACAGTACAGGATTATAAATCACATGGCATCATGCAACTTTATGCAGCAGACCTTAAAAGGGAAGCCCCTTTTGAGGTTTCGTTCAGACTGTTATTTTTTTATTGGAGACATTACTTTTCGCTGAATCACCAAAAAGTGTCATAAAAAATATACGGTCAATTGTAACTTCACATAAAAATTATCTGATTTGCACTTGTTATGGACCGTATGTCAGCTATGACAGCTTACATGTACCACAGAAAGCTATGACGTTCCAGAGTGTTTCTGTAATGTGCATAGCAAAAAACCAACGAAAATAGGACGCTACTGAAAACTGAACAGTATACGATAAGTAGATAAATAATGATAAAGAGAAATCAGGTTGTTTTGAATAAAGATTAATAAAAAGCATAATGCATGGTTTGTGATTTTCTAAGGCAAGTGGAATTGCAAGCATATTCCGCATTTGCGTAGTAACAAATTTGTTTCATAACAGACTATACGATTTGTTTGCGCTTAGAATAATATAAAAAGATGCCACATTGAACTATTGAATGTGGTAACTTAAATTTATTATTATTTTACAATGGACTCAAAAATGTTATAGCTAACAGCTTTTTAATCTTAAGAATTATCCCTCGAAATTTTTAGAGAATGACGGGTTACATTAATTTTGTTATTGTTTCTTCCGGAAGAGAACTTGTGTATCCGACAGTTCTAGTCATCAAAGATCTATTCAAGTCGTTTCAATCAGTTTACATTCATTCCTCTGTTCCACGTTCCATGTAATTCCCGTTTTCATATTGACAATGAGAGTACCTCTAGCTGGGAGCGAACGCGCACCAAGATACAAGATATGAATTTCTGCTGAGAGCATTACCGAAGACAAATATTTATAAAATTACAGAACCTTGAAGCGGGTATGCTGGAATATACTGGCTTCAGCAAATTTTAGCATCATGGTTGTGATAAATACCCTTATACTGAAATTGAATAATAACAAAAAAAGCAACATATGCATATCAGGAATAGCCACACTCAAAAAACACAGCCTCCCCACGCAGCGAAAAAGAAGAGAGGAAGATAGAGAGAGCGCATGTTTTATATATGTATGTCAATTCAAATAGGACGCCACAAACAATTAATTAACAAGAGAACCAAAAGTATAACACACACGTGTTATATGTGGACGACATTCATGCTAATGATGTAATGTCCATGAGCCAATTTGTGGTTGGATCCATCTGATTGTAGATATGAAGTGAATACTTGTTTGACCTATGATAGGAAATAGAGATCAAGTATAAGTAGTTATATAAGTGGTAAATTTTATTGAATATCACATATGACTGGCAATAATGTGATTATGATATCTTGAAGAATATCAGCATGGATGAAAGATCCCTGGGTATAGGGAAGTGGATATTGTCCACATAAGTTAAGCAATGTTGTAAAAACGTTTAATTAGACTAGATATCACAAAACATAGACATGAGGACTTCTGACATAAATAGATGTTGCAATTAAATGATACAAAGTAAAAAGGTGTTTTATGCAATCCACATTAGTGGTAAGAAATCTTTGATCACAATGAAATTGTTAAAGGTTAACAAGAACCTTTCAATAGGAAGGATTCACAGCTACGTCATCAATTTGTGTTATCAGTACCACATGATACACATTTCTAGGAAGGTGGTACAAAACAGTGTAATCAATGGTTCCTTGTGATAAGATATTTGCTGTAAATTTAACAGAAAATGCTGAACCTTGAGTTAAGTTTCGCTCATCTGACATAACCTGAGCATTCAAATGTTTAACTAAAACTTTGATTACAGTGTCAAGGTTTAAATTTGTCAGGGAAAAGGCAAGCATTAATTGAAAAGATTCATAGAAATCCTCATAGTATTTTCATATCAAGCAGTTAAAGCATGCATTATATAATCTTGAGCTGGAGGTGCAGTTTCAGTATCTTTATGATGTATCATGACTAATCTTGTCTGTATATTTATGTTAACAATATTGTAAAATTAATACGGCTAATGTATGTAGGTATTCTTACTAGTAATTAAGTTAATATACTTAAGGACAATAAAAACGGACGGTGGGGATAATTGCATTTTGACAAGGAAATATACATATTGTCAACATTTTTCACAGTTTCATAATACCGAATGCATTGCAGTAATTTAGATACCAAAATTATGAAAATTTATTTATAATAAAAAAAGTTATTGCGTAATAAAAACTGTACCCCGAAAATAAAAGAAACACTTTTTGCTAAATGTGACAATGAATTGGTTCAATCTGTTTCCTGTTGTTCATTGTCATTAAGTATATTTTATCAAATGTAGAAATTAAATGTATTGTTTTTGTTGTTGTTGTAATTGTTTTTCAGATGTAAGGCAGGTATTGAAGCTGGGGATGAGAAGGACATTATTATTAATTGATTAGGGCAAATGGTTCCAAATTTATAGTACCATTATTCACGAGAGAAAATCTATATAGGTGCAGCAAAATTATTATTCTGCCATGCAAAATAAAATTTCTACAGCTAAACGATTGACTTAATTTTCTATACCTAAAGCGGAATGTAAGAGGCTCGAATAGGGTCTGGATTTCCTTCTGTAGGTCCTTTTCCTCCAACAAAATATCAACTGAATTTGCATGTCCACTTTTTTTAAATTTTTTTGCTTTGTCAACAACAAAATACAGCCGACCACATGCACTTATCCACTTTTTGAACTTTTGTTCATTTGTTTTTGGTTTTGGAAATGGTATAAAGATACATCTTTCATGCCATCTTTGTCTATATACCTCGAGTCACCTTTACAAACACCATAGCAACATTGTTGTGTCTTACTAAACTTTTTTTTAAAGATTTTGGTTTCAGATCCATGCCTCAACACAAGCTAATTTATAGTAAACTGAATGCAAGTCATACAAAATTTGTACCGCTAGCAAGGTTGCTAAGGTCAATTCTTATCAGTGAATCTATTTTTAGCATATTGGCTACCTGTGAATCCTTCCTGTACAATATTTTCATGCAAAGGGAGAGCAATCAAACATAACTTCCGTTATTGAAAGGGATGTTCAAAAAGTTCTTCTACCCCGTCAAAATCACTTAACAACTACACTTCAAAAACTAAGGTTTCTACCCATAAAAACGTTCATAACAGTACATTTTATTTCTTAAACAATAATTTTGAATGCATAAGTAACAAAAATCACGTATTTACCAAAACAACATCTTTTCTGAACTTTTTTAGTAACCCTCTTATCTCTCTTGGGTCAAACTAGATGTACGTATTAAACATCATTTATTAATAGTTAAATAATAAATATAATACATGACCCATAATTCGTCCAGAAAATATCAGTATTCGCCCCGAATAACCAGACAAAAGAAAGCATAAGACGACAAACGTTTTGACAGCCGTTGGTAGTGTTCAGCTTTCCCCTTAGAATGCGCTAAATTTCGATGGAAATGGTGAACTAATAAAATCCTTACAATGCTTCGAAGATTTGAATGGATGGTTATTTTCTTGCCGAAATATCCAAAAATTACGTCACAAACCAAGTGGTTAGGCCACACGGATACTGCTACACTACCGCAAATTGTGAGGCAAATGCGACTTCTGCAGTGTCCGGTGAGTGTTAGCGAATCCGGCGAAGTCCCTAATTCAGCTTCCCTTTAAGAATCGTTATTCAAGATTACTTTTAGCAAAAATACCAATTATACAGGGTCAATTAGTATAAACTGGATGATTTTGTTTGTTTATTTTGAAATCATTGGAAACATTATTTGTTTAATAGAAGGAACTTATTACGTTTGACAGCATGACCAAGTCTAATGAATTACCATGTCACTAAATATAGATTCTGTTGGTCCTGCTAGAATCGAACTGTACATGTATTTATGCAGGCAATGCACAATTTTTCTAAACACTTTTGCTTCTATGTTTCGGCCTTTTAACATTGCCATATTCATGATTTGAGCTGTTCTATATTCAAATGTTTATTTGTTTTGGTGTGAACGTACAAACGGAGATATTTGGCATAGCCGCAAAATGACCTTGTATCTTAAGGATACAAAAGGAAATAGTTGAAATGAAATTTTATAATTCAGAAGTAAATCCTGTATTCTGTCAATAAAACCAATAAACCGACTTCGGTCTATTATTGTGTGATCCATGTCATCAGTTCTTGACGATAACGGCGACAATAGGTATGCTAAGTACTGATAAATCATAACCTTTATTAAAAAAATGACAATATTATTTTCACAATCTTCCGAATGCGGGCCCGACCTGGTTAATTGAAAATAAGGGACAAGTAATCAAACTTATTACTTCATTACGTGATGACTTTATGATACGGTTAATTAAAATAAATGCATTTGTTAGCTATTCGAGTTCAAATAAATACACGGGTTAGTTATTCGATTTGAGATGATGTATTTGTGATCTGATTATTTGAAATAAGCTTCAAGTATTCATTTTTATTAAATAATGATTTGCGATTATTTTAGTGATATATCAGATACATATTAGCATTCAGCTTGTTTTTTTATAATGTTTTTTGATGAGATAAATTAAACATCAATATTCATGTTTATTGAATTTCGAATTTTTGATAGGATTTTATGAAATAATACCAAGTATTCATGTCTGTAAAAGTTCTAAAATTAAACCACGCTGACATTTAACCTGGCGTTATCAGAATTGTAATGTCGTGAACAATATTTTCCCTTGTTTTCCACAGTCTCATAGTCTATGCAGTAAATGAGCTTTATGCAAAATTAAAACTTCTTACACAATCAGTGGTTCCGAGTCTACAGAAACGTCGAAATATTAACTGAAACTTAGGTGCACAAAATACATGTCTTAAATTGCTCGTGATCAATCTCAATGAAATTTTTTCTTGCCGCAATACCGACAAATGACGTCACAAACCACGTGGTATGGCCACACTGATAGAGCAACCTCGTATTGTAAGGAGAATCCGACTTCTCCTATAACAGCGTCCAGTGAATACGCTAATCCAGCTACCCTTTTTAAATCGTTATTAAACATTACTTTTAGCAAATATACAAATTATGCAGGGTCAATTAGTAGAAACTGGATGATTTTGTTTGTTTATTTTAAAATCATTGAAAACAGTATTTGTTTAATAGAAGGGACTTATTAATGAAATTGATTTACAGGTTAAATCAAACCGAGCCTGCAATATTTTGAAACATGTTTCTTTTTCACCTATTTCTTAAGTCTTTCAACAAAAATGTCATTGGGCGACAAAAAGACACTCTTTCAACAGAGAATTGACTGGTGGCGTTCATGGTAAAATTCTATTATATTTAGTACCTACTGAATATGAAATATGATCCTAAATAAAAACTGCACGTGAAATTATATAGATTTGGCAGATACTGAACTGTCCCACATAGTGTATAAGTAGTCCGATAAAACTTAAACTGCCGGGCCTCTATCCATTTCAAACCATATAAATACCCACGATGTTATGGAACAAAATCATATATGAAAAAATAACAACATTTTACGTTCACAAATCCATCATGAGTGCCAAAATTGTATGCGCACTTTATTTCACTGGCTTATTTCTCGCATTTGGTAAGAGTTTTTATTATATACGAGCTAGATTGAAAGCACACCATTAATGAATATTTTTGCCAGTGGTATACTCTATTCCAAAAGAAAGTATGAACTGTGATTTTGTATTTAATTGCTTTTCTTGATGCTTAAATATTTTGGTATCAAAATTAAGATTGGTCCATACATAGTTACTATAAAAATTAAACAATTTAATCTGTGTTTTGATAACAAAGGTTTATCAAATACTTTCTTTTTGGAATAGAGTATATAATAAATCGCAGTAAAAGATTAAATCTGTCACAACATGGATTTTCTGGGCCATAACCGACTTACGGTTGATCTTTAATTGTTGCAAAGTCTAAACATTCTGTTTTCTTCTGTACGATTATTTCTTGTCCTTTTTTGACTTCAGGTTTTCTCTTCTTTTCTTATTTATTCTTCTACAATAAATGAAATGAAAGTACAGCTGACTTTGCATACATATTGGTATTACTGACAACTTTAATATTTCTTCCAGTACCAGATACGCAAGGGAAAACATGCTGGGACCAAACCTGGTTTAACAGTACATCTCCTAATGATCATGGCGGGTAAGGTATTTGACTGCAACAATTTTCAGCTATTCTTCCCCGGAACCTTCGTACTGTTGTCTAACATATTTCGACACAAAGTTACTCTAAATAATTACTGATTAAAAGAAAAGCAACCGTTTACAATAAAAAATAGTATTATATAGTAGTATTTGTAACACAAACTGAATATTGATTACGCTTTAAAGTAATCAAAATTAACTAAAGTAACTCTATACTAATAACAACATCAGACCAAGACACTGACGCCCTCACCAATGTTTCGTCCGCAAATACTGAAAATAAAGCATATAGAGAAGTGAAATATGCATATCAGTAATCGCCACACTCAGAAAACACAAGCCCTACGTAGCGAAAGAGCACAAAGGAAAAGAAAGCATGTATATAGAAGAACATCAATATAAAATAAGACACCACAAATAATTAACAAAAAATAGAACCCAATGGGTTACCGCTTTGAAACGATCGGATACTTTTTTGTACCTGCCTAAGTTTAAGTTGCCTAAGTTTAAGTTAGAAAAATAATTCACCGTGTTAGCTCGGGATTTCGTATTTTTATATGTGGGGTAGCCACAAGTGAACAAAACTTAATTATTCTGGATTTCACGCATAAAATATTATATCCTTTAATGTTAAAAACAATTTAAATCCTTTGGCGTATGGTATGGGTAGCAAGTTGAAATCGTTAAAAAGTAAAAAAAAAGAATGCTTATCAGGAATGACCACATCCAGCAGACACAGTTAAGCAAAGTAGTGAAGATCAAACTGATATTCAAATGTTTAATTTATCTTAAAACATTCTATTCATCACAGAAAATAATTAAAAAAACACATATTTTGGTACGCCCTAGATGATATTTATTGCTTTACTGTTCTATCTTTCGATTTAATTGCTGCAACCAAAATCCGGAGGAAGTTCTATATAATGCGATAATAGAGTATGATTTAAAATTTTCATGAACACAGTAATGTTTGTAATGTTTAAATAAAGCAACATCAGAATATTATTGAACTAACGTTTTCAGAAGACAATTTGCTGACTACAAAAATGTCTATGTCATACAATAGATGAAAAGGGAACTTTGAAAGCCATAGAACACAACAAATACGAAAACTTTACAGGCTCGGTTAAATTGTGCCTGCTCATGGGCAGTAATGGAAATGCATATTACTGCCCACGCCGTCTACGCACAACTTAATGTTTACTTAGAAAAACTGATGGTGTGCATATGGCGGTGATCATGGAACCTTCAATGCGGTATTTTCAGATTAATACAATTCCATGTTCAGCGACGTATAGTCCCAAGATAAAAGAATGGGTTTGCCCTAAACGAGAAAACAATGAGCGGAAATAAACAGAATGGAATTTTGACAGGAGATCAGAGATTATAAATCCTGCATATCACAGACAACGCCGAAGGCAAAATTTAAAAAGCAGGAAACATATTCTTGGGGTGATTGAACAATATCCAAATCTATATTGGCTGGTAAGGTGTAAGATGTATTCACAACGTGTAAATGCATTGTGAATTGTGCCGGTTTATGTCCGGAAACACCGCAAAATCGTTATTTTAGTTTCAATACTTAACATCAATATGATGTTATGTATGTGTGAAAGTGTAATTATTTAGTTTGTGGTTTCATAAAAAAATAAACTGGAATGACTTTAAAATTTAATGATTTACAATAGAAACAAAGATTTTAAAGTCTTTAAGATGATTTAAAGATTAAAACGAAGAATACATACAAGAAAATAGGTATTTAGTTATAGTTTATTTAGGTTTATCCACGTCTTTCGGAAGTGATACAGTTTGTTTTCAAAATTTCAGCAACAAACTTACTATATAGTAAATTTGGGTAAATTGCATTTATTGAATTAACACTAATTATGTTCATGTATTCATTCGAAAATGGAATTCTTTATGGAAAAGACATAACTACTAACACCTGATGATTGATTAATTGAATGATAAAGAACTAAAAACACAACCTTTTCCACCAATTTCTAAGAGTCCTCCTGTTTTAAAAGCATAAGGTTAGATTCCTATGATAAGTTATGAGAATAAATATGACCAGAATGCATGTTAACATCTATGTAAATATGTTTGATCATAAATAATGGTTATTGTTTGAAATTTAGACTCTTCTGTCAACCTTTCAGAAAAATAATCATATTTTCATTAGGAAAATAAAAACGCTCCGAGGAACTAATTTTCAATTAATAAATTTCTTATCATCATAAAAACAACGATAGTACAATATGTTTAATTTTAATAATATTTGTTGTTAAATTGATATTTGTCAGGTCAGACATTGAGACACTCACCGCTAGCATTTTGAACGGAATTTGTCCCGGCAACAAGCCGGTCACAGCGGCCCGTTGCAAGGACGAGAAAGGAGAACCGTTTTCAGGGTTCAAAAATGATACAGGCAACCACTATATAGCTACCTGTAACGTCGTGACGGGTCTTCAGTGTCATCCTTATAACAACACTGTTGGAGCATCTTGTGCTGATTTCGCCATACAATATGGTTGTGAATGTACAACAACTACCTCGCCAACCACGACAGGTACAATCTTTTCATGTTTAAGAAATAATAAATATCTTCCGGTGATATATCGCAGGATATATCACGGGGCGGAGTTCAGATGCATAAGGATATATCACGAGTTTTTTTTAAACATATATACATTCATTCATATGCATTCACGCTAGCACCTAGACACTCACGGACAAACAAATACATAATACACAGCAACTAAGCCATTATGAAAGTTTACATTACATCAGAAAACAGTGTGACGTATTAAATAAACATTTTAAAAAGGAAGCGGTTTGAATAATAAAAACTGTTCAACAATTCATGAGTTTCTGAAAACCTAGTAGGCCTAAACAACTAACTGTTGTCGTGGGTGTTCATATTAAAGTGAGGACTACCTGCTTATCAACGTTGGACTCCAGTTCTAATATTTCTTATCAAAATGTTTCACTTGCTTTTCCAGAAAAAAAACGGCGCTAAAATGTTCTTTGCACACAGTTGCGATATACAAATTACCTTTTCACATATCCAACTTTAATATATTGTTAAGCCAATTATTAAATAAAATAAACTTTAAGAAATCCGAGAAGTAATAAATATAATAAAGATTTTAATGGATTTTTATACTATCGCTGTGTGTTTAATTTTACATCTATGTGTTTCCCATGTAATATTTTTAGTTCCTTTAACAATAAATTTGCTGCAAATATTTTCACTAAACGATGCACGTGAAGTCCAGGTTATCACGCTGATCAGCTGATCAGCTGATTCATCACGTGACACACCTTTAGTCATCATGTCAGAGTAGCTTCAGCCAATACTCTCCGCCAGCTCCTGCTCTATATGTGCATGTAATTCTTTGATCCCACCTCGCTCAACCTCTCTGTAGGATCTACAGATACTATAGTTCAAGTTCGTGTGTCACCAAAGTCTGAAAGAGAGGCAGTGAAAACATGCATAGTACCGGCTGTAAAAAATATAATCTTTAAATTTTAAATAATTTATAAAAAAAATAAACTTATTTGTATAGAATTCTTTTTAAGTTTCATATCTATAAAAATCTAGCTCGTCCAACTAGTTATTATCTTGCTTTCAATTAAACCTATATTCTTACAAATTTTATCAACAATACCTAGACTTAACTATAACATACAGATGCAGAGCAGAATCAGTAACATGATATTTCTGATCCCGTGTTTTCAGAACGTGAATTTCTAAGGGCCAATATTCTGATTAAATTAAAAATACAGGAAACTAGTGCAAGAAGTATTTGAAAAACATTTCTTTTTATAAATTAAAGCAGTATTAATTTCTCAATGGTTTTCGTTAAACCATCTGTATATTCAAAAGAGAAAGGCTACCAACAAGATATTCTGCAGTGCTCTGTATGCTTGGTTGTTAACCCGTCACAGCGGTTTGCTTTTTGAGGTGGGGGGGGGGGCAGAGGGGGGCGGGTTTAAGAGTTTATTAATATAAAGGTTTCTAAAAGTTTACAGAAGCTCGATTTAATATTTTTTGTCTGTCATCGTGTTCTTGCTTTCTGGTTTCAGCAGGTTAATTCAGAACCTATCATTTTGCCTGAAAATGCCATCAGTTTTTTGTTTACATGTTTTTGTGCTTTTGCATGCAACATTGTAGATTGGTGGGTTTTCAAAGTACTATTAATGATAAAATAGATATTAACCTTCTAAGCCTTATAATTTATTGAAGTAAAATAGAAAAAATGATGAACGTCTACGACTTGGTTACAGCAAATTAAGGTTTATATGAACGTGGTTTCGATGATCAATGATCAATCGAGGTATCTCGTTTAAAAATTATGGCATAGTAGATAAACTAGTTTACTTAGTATATTTTTCGATTAAGACATTTCTTAGTCAATTAACATCTAATCAAATCATATAGATAATACATAATAGTTGTTTCGACCATCTACATAGTTGTTTCTGCCAGTCATAATTATCTACATTGAGTGTTTATATAGAGTATTTATCATAACTCTCAGATTTCGAATTACAAATTATTGCGTCATGTCAATACTTGCAATTACATTTTGACACTTTAACCAATGTCGAAGCCAGTAGATATTGGATCTAAAACAAAATCACACGTGATAAGATTTTGCGCGACATTACAAATGATCTTATATTATTGTGAAAATGGATTGTTGAATATCATTTGTTCTGCATGACAAACTGAAACCAGGAACCTGTTATGAACACAGCAGTAAACAATTTCACTCAAATATCGTCTGGAACTAAATAATTCAACCAGTTTCATTCAGTCGTACTTATCAAAACAACAAATTTCAAACCAGTTCACATGCGTGGAATGGGTAGAAAGTGCAAACATTTAATTTCCGATCTCCAAAAGAAAAGAACGGGTGCATAATGACCTTTTTGAGACCGGTTATGTTCAAGTATTCATCTTTTAGTATCAGCGTAATATCTTTTTAGGAGCATTTGTGAACACACCAAGGCAAACAATTTCACCAGGAAGTGGATCAGGCGGAGGTGTTACTGGCGGAGTATCAGGCGGAGGATCAAGCGGAAGTGGATCAGGCGGAGGTGTTACTGGCGGAGCATCAGGCGGAGGATCAAGCGGAGGTGGATCAGGCGGGGGTGTTACCGGCGGAGTACCTGGCGTAGGATCAAACGGAAGTGGATCAGGGGGAACTGGATCAGGCGAAAGTGGATCAGGAGAAAGTGGTTCAGGCGGAAGTGGATCAGGCGGAGGTGTTACTGGCGGAGTATCAGGCGGAGGATCAAGCGGAAGTGGATCAGGCGGAGGTGGATCAGGCGGGGGTGTTACTGGCGAAGTACCTGGCGTAGGATCAAACGGAAGTGGATCAGGGGGAACTGGATCAGGCGGAAGTGGATCAGGTGGAAGTGGTTCAGGCGGAAGTGGATCAGGCGGAGGTGTTGCTGGCGGAGTATCAGGCGGAGGATCAAACGGAAGTGGATCAGGCGGAAGTGGTAATGGATCAGAGGGAGGTTCAAATCTATCAGGTGGCAATTCAGCGTTGGGAGGTTCTTGTCCATGCAGGAACGGAAGTCAGAAAACAGATTTTACTTTAATTCCGATATTTGTGTGTGTGCTTCTGAAACTTTACATTCTTTAACATTGACACGAAATAACATGTTCTTGTCTTTTTCTATTTAACCTGTATGGTCATAACTGAGTTGTTAAACTTCGAGAAATACAAATAATTTCCCGATGCTATCATTGTTTCGAAAAAATAAAAATGAAACAAATCAGTCTTTATTTAAAGTCTTTTGAAAATGAAATTGCAGTTACATGTTACAACAATATGAATTGAATCTTCCAGAAAACAAAACCTTCCAAAGCAGCCAAAAATAGAAAGAAAAGAGAACATGAGTTTATAAGAGAATCAATTTTAAATTAGACACTTCAAACAAAAAACGCTAAAGAGAACCATTGGGGTTACCGCCTTGGAACAAACAGTGACAAAACAATTTGCAACTGAAGGGGGGAGGTGTTGAACCTAGTTTAGTGCCCACCTACCCCACACTTGTCCCAATAGGTTTTCATATGAACAAAGAAGTTCAAGTTATTTTGGTAAAATAACTCCAACCCACCTATCCGCTCAAAAAAGTTGCAATCAGTTTAAAAGCTGTGTCGAAAGATGCTATTTGCAATGTATTTTATACATACATTTTTTTGTTTGTGACTATTCCAAGTGATATGTTGTTAAATAGTTTATTTTAGCTAATATATGCATCTCAAACATGTACACGTCTGAAGCATGCATTGGATATTCTAAAATTTATGACTTCATTTAAAACAGTTGAAATAACTCTTTCTAAAAATACAAAAATCACACGTTGTTCAACACAAAGTCGTAGGATATGATTTACTTATTATTCTTATGTCATTAACTTAAGAGGCCCCAATTTCCGAACAATCTCATACTCAAAATCAATTTTACTCAACATATATTCCAGTTCGAAGTAAATGTTGGGAACTTATTTGAAAGACATTATCAAATCAAAATAAAATTGTCTAAGATCATGCAAACATTTCCAATAATAAAGTCCTGATGATATGTTCTAAATAAAGTGTTTGCGTAAATAATCAATTTCTGGATTTCTTACGTAAACAGTTTTGGGGGACACTTTAAATCATAATAAACAGATACACACTTTCAAAAATGCATTCACTACCAACTATTATATGTATAAATATATTCTTATAACACTCATTTATCAAGTTTACTTTGTATTTGAGTTGAATATAAAATCCAGCTCAATACAGAACATAACTTTTTTTTATTCCCTCAAATCATAACTCAATATGTTTCGTGACACGGCTGGCTTTGATTTTGCTACTACTACTTATATCATAAAATAATCGTGGGAAACATATTGGCAATGCTTAGATTTGATACTGTTCATTTTGAAACTAGTTTCCAATGTTAAGTTTATGTGTGTAAAATCTTTTGAGTGTTTAAATATTTCTTTCTTTCTTTGCGTTATTTCAGTATATGAAAATGAAAGCTTGAAAGCTCACGAACACAACAAATATTTAAATATTATACACAAGGTTAAATTGAGCCTGTTCAAATAACTTCCTGTGCCGGTGATAGCACAACTCTATATGTACACATCTATCTCAAACGATGGGTTGCATAAGGAACTTTCAATGCGGTATTTTCAGATGTCAATGATACCATTTCATGATCAGCGACGTAAGTTCCTCAGATAAAAGAATGGGTTGGACCAAAACGAAAGAAAAAGTTTTATCTATTTTTATAAAAAAAAAAACAACAGAAACATCCAAAACAAAAAACAGCTGAGAATATAACTTCTGCATAATAATTATTTGAGAGAAATGCAAACAGACCTAGACCTACCAATTCGGTAACATAAAATGTTGTCTTTTTGCCTTTTTGTTATGACTCTTCATATTAAAAACTTTTGCTGTCTTTGGCATATATGGGGGGGATGTTTTTCTTAAAATATTACATGTAGAATCAGTGGCCAAGTGACAAGTTACATCCCCCATTTACAGAGCGCAAGAGGTGACAATGGTCAGAAAACCCAGCCAAAAATTCGTTCTAAGGTACGGGCGGATTTTGTTACATAAATAAAGTACAGCACCCACTGTATTTCAATAACTTGATCACTCAAAATAATGCTTAGTCCAATGTTTATTTCAAAACAATAAAATATGTTAGTAGTAACTATTTGACGTTCGACTTAAACGATTTGTTTTGTGTCTATTTAAATATCACATAAGTGTTGTTGGTGAAGGAAGACAACTGATAAATGTCTTCCCGTACATTCATTCAGTGCTGCTCTAATTACGAAATATGAAGGCCCTTGCACAAGATGCATATATCTGTGTAAATATTTGTTGCACTCAACCCGGGGCTAGGTTACGTGGACTGTAATATGCATTTCTATCGCTGCCAATGAACAGGCTGAATTTAATCCTATGCTTAACATATTGATACCGGCATGTTCATAAATATTTTTTGCGTCAATAATAACTAACTATAGAAATATTTATTTTCGTTAATTTGCATGTTTTATGAAGCCATATGCAACTGGCTTCATCTGGCACTTATGTCATGAGCATACTATATTTCTAATGAAATGTAGATATTTAGTTCAAAGTGAGAATAATCGACATATGTTGTATTTGGATAATAAAAGTGACAATATTCAACACAACCGTTTAAAGTTTTAGTTGAAGTATTGTGATTTCAACCGATTGGGTTAACATTACAAGTCTTTCCATTATTCAAAACGCCTCTTCTGAAACTGTAATAAACATATACTTCTATATTTTCTTTCCGTGATATGGGATTGCACGAGATCCTGTTCTCATTCGTAATTTTTTGATAATCTTTGTTTTTTGTCTTTTGTAATCTGAAAAACCTGTTTTCAGCATTATTATGAGAGGATGAAATAACATTGTTACCAGTGCAATGTTTAAAATACTCTCATTTTCAATAAAAAAGTTTTAGTTTTATATACACATATTGCATAAATATTACTACTGTAAAATACCGGTATAACAAAAATATTGTTTTAAATTCATAATGGGATGTTACATTAGGTGGGGTCATGCATACTCTTTTAAAGATTTTTCCTAGAAAGTTAGCATAAAGTTATTTTCAAAATAAAATTAAGACTATATCATAACACATACTAAACTTAAAAAACATAAGTATGTTGCACATATTGAATTAAAAAAGTAACAACAGATAAAACAAAAATAAAGACAAGTGAATGTTTACAGGCTAAGCATCTGTATCAGTTTAGAGCGCTGGCGATTATATAAGCAAAAGTAAACACATGGCCAAACACTGATCGACATATCCAATAACAATATGTTGTTTAGGTGGGGAGGCTATGTTCTAGTTACCCATCATCCAGTCCAGGCCGACACTTTTTTATTTAAAAAATATAAATATTGAACTTATTTGTATAGAATATTATCACCGATAAATAGACTTAATTAAAACATACAGATGCCATGCCTGGAGTGATCGTTATCAGTAATTTAATCAGCTGTAATTATTACTCACTTTTTGAGTGATCAGATGTAATAATTATATCTGGAAGACCTGATTTAAATTACTGTAATTAAATCATTACTCATATTCTGGTTACAATATGATTACAGAAATGATTTAAAGATTTGATAAAAGAAAGATTGATATATACACTTAAGCACTTAACTAATTTTATAATTTAGTAACCAGACATGATGGAGTTACATAAGCTGTTGATGTTTTTTTTCATTTTCAAACATAAAGCTTAAATGCATAAAGTAAATATTGAAGTATCAATGTCACATTTTAAACAAAGCCTGATATGCTCCGAGTCATAGGTGAACACAAATCCATTTCACGAAATTTACAGGTAAATTGTTATTAACTGTAAAAAACTATAAAAATAGAATAAAATCAGTATAAATTACATTTCCTGAAACTAGATTAAATGTAATTTAAATTGTATTTCATGTAAAATCCAGACATAAACAAATAAAAGAAGACAAACTCCAATATTTCACTACGCATTTCGAGTTTATTCGACTCTTCTTCAGGTGAATGTTATTGTATCAACATCTCTTATAAACAATGTCTTATTTTGGCATAAAAAAATGATGTAATTTTAATTTACTAAACAAACGTCACCATTTGGCGTAAAAAAGACGTCACATAGCAATATAAACCACGTCAGCTTTGGCGCAAAATGTCGCACATTATTTGGCACAAACAACAATAAAAAAAATTAAAATAAAGGAAACATATATAAAATCACAGGATTCTTTTCGCCAAAAATAATATAATGTTGATAAAAATAGGAAATACATTAAATTTATGTAATACGTACAGGTTCTTATAGATTCAACAGTTACTGGTAGAAAAAATGCATACAAAGCACAAAGTTCAATGGATTCCAGTAACAACTGTACATATATAATTTTTATAAAATCTAAGGCAGATAACAAATTCATTATTTCATCTATATTGTAAAGTGTGGAGACCAAATAAAGGGAAATTACTGGTGGATAAAAATCCCTTAATAATCTACATAAACAGCACTGTTAAACCTTTTCATGATAAGCCATAAAATATTTTTGAATTTAGACCCTGTGGAAAAACTGTTCCCAATTTATGAATCCAGTAAGTTTCCTTCATCTGTCTCTCCATATTGATATGAACTTTATCAATTGACATGAAACTAAAGTCATTTAGACTGTGATTATTTTGATTGAAGTGGGAAGCAACCAGTGACGAAAATGCAGGATCTATATAGCTATTGATATCAAAACGGTGATTGTTCATACGCTTAGACACCTTTTGACTGGTCTGGCCAACATATTGCATATTGCATTTTTTACAAGTTATTAAATAAATTACATCTGAACTTGTACAATCAGTATTATGATTTAATTTAAACTCTGTGTGATGCTGAGAGCTAGTGAAACTATCACTTTCAATGATGTTAGAGTAGTGAGAACATCTAGGACGGTTGCATTTAACAGATGTATATTTAACATTGTTCTGAGGTTGAAAAGTAGTTTTTACAAGAATGTCCTTAATGTTCTTTGGGCGTTTGAAAGCCATGACGGGCTTGTATTTATGTAGTTCTCTAACAGCAGGATTATTAGATAGTTTTAATAAATCCCAGTACTTGTTAATTATAAAACCAATATTTGGCAAAGACGGATTGTATTCTACAACAAAAGGTATAATATTTTTTTAACACTTTGAACAGTGGGTTGCAGAGCTTCAGTTTGGGACATAGTTTTGAAATGCTCGAGAGCAGTCTCAATAATTGGCTTGGGATAGTTCCTGGCAACAAAATACTTGTATAACTCATCAAGCGACTCCATGAACTGGTTGTTATCAGAGCAAATACGCCTGTAACGTTTGGCCTGGCTGAAAGGAATACTATTTTTACACGACGTAGGATGACTAGAAGTGTAATGTACATACTGATGAATATTTGTTGGTTTTACATGAACACTGGTACTGATGTTGTTTTTCTCATCAATATACACATCAACATCTAAAAATGTTACATGAGATTCTGAGATATTGTAAGTAAACTTTATATTTGGATGAAATGCATTAAGTGATTCAATAAATTTATACAAATCCTCTAAAGAGTGAGTCCAAATCATAAAAATGTCATCCAAAAATCTAAGCCATGCATCTGGTTTATATTTACATCCATCCAAAAACACCTGTTCCAGTTTACCCATAAATAAAGACGCATAGCATGGTGTCATAGGGCTACCCATGGCTGTACCTATTTTTTGAAGGAAATTAATACCATTGAATTGAAAGAAGTTGTTGTGTAATACTAAATTGACAAGTTTACATATATTATCAGTTGAAAGTCTGCCATTGTAACAACTAGTTTCCAAAAAATGTCTGCATGCTTCAATACCCTCAGCATGAGGGATATTGGTATACAATGAACTTACATCCAATGTGACCAAATAAGTTTTTTAATGTGTTAGTTTAATAGTTTTAAGTTTATGAATAAAGTCACTAGTATCTTTAACATATGAAGGTAGAGCTTGCATTAATGGCTGTAAATGGTAATCTAAATATTTGGAAATGTTTTCTGTCCATGAATTACATGCTGATATAAAGGGTCTACCTGGGAATCCAATAGGTAATTCTTTATTATGCTTTTTATGGATTTTAGGCAGAATGTAAATTGCGGAGTTCTAATTTTTTCCGGAAAGATATCAAATTCTTGATCAACAAAATCATTAGTCTTTTTGATTTCATCAATACATTATCGAACATTTTCCTCTACTTTATCTGAAAAGTCACAATTAAGTTGCTCATAATAATTATCATTTGCAAGTTGTCTTTGAATTTCTTTTTCATAGTCACATCTGTTACTCTAATTACTATAGAAGCTGATTTATCTGCTTTTTTGATAATAATGTATTCACTTTTAGACAATTTTTTTTATAACATTCTAATTCTTCTTTAGTAATATTAGTATATTTTCTTTTCTTGGGAAGAGAATTAAGAATTTCTTGTGTGATAGCCTCGATGAAGAAATCCAAATAATGATCCCTTCCACTTTTTGGAGTGAAAATGGACTGTTTCTTATTGAAAAAGGCATATCTTTAAAATCATTGGCCAAATTTGAATTTTGTTGAGAAATATTTTGTGAATTACTTTGAGTATTATTATCAACATTTTCAAAAAAGAATTCTTTAAGACGTAAACGACGGCTAAATCTAAATATATCTTCAGCTATTTTTATTTTATCATGAGATTTTAGTTTTGGACAGAATGACAAACCTTTTCCTTATATTCTAAATTCAGTGTCTGTTAATTTACGGCTTGAGAGATTTAATACTGTTTTCTTTCCTTGTTCGATCTCCTGCTGAATCCGCTCGTGCCTTTTCCATTTATTTTTGTTTCCGATTCTGATGAACCGTCTGTTTCTTGGAGCTCTTGGAGACATGTGTTTTTATTGTTTTTTTTGTAGAATTGTTGTTTTGTAGCTCCCCTGTTTCACGGCCTCGGCATATGTCTTGTTGGTTACTTGTGTGGTGCCCAGGGTCTTGAAGTTTTTTGGTTTTGTGTGTTGGTTATTTTGCTGATTATTTTTCTAATTATTGTGTGCGATCATTTTATCTTTATTCTGAAAGTATTTTGTTTCCGTGTTACTTTTTCAGTTGTTTTTTATTTGTCATTTTTCTTGTTAATAGTTGATGTTTCCTTGTTTTCATGTTGCTTTTGATTTTGCGGCCTTGCTGGAATATCTTGTAGAACTTTAAAATTTTCATTCCTCTCTCTCTTCAGTATTGAAATTTTCTTCTGTTGTCTAGCTTCGATGGTATTCTTTTTTTCTTCTGTTGATTTAAAAATGCCAGCTGTTATTTCATTGAATTGTCCTTCATTAGACAAATGCGCTCTGAGATTTTTTTCCAATTCCATCATTTTTTGCTTGGATTCTTGGAGTTGGACAACATGTTCTTCTTTTACCATCCGGCATATTTCTAGCGAGACTTTTCCCAAAACTCTGTCAATTTTATTCTGTAAGCGTTTGTTACTGCCTACTTGTACCTGCAGATTCAATCTTAATCCTTTTGGTATAAGCGACTCTGCCACACAGTTTTACAGAAACTGAATGTGGGTTGCTTTCCTCATTTGAAAATCTGCCATTTTCTTTAGTTCACGTATTTCCTTTTCTTTGATGGAGGATCAGTATTGATACTTCTTATCTTCCTCGTAAAATCAAACATAAACAAATAAAGGAAGACAAACTCCAATATTTCACTACGCGTTTAAAGTTTATTTGACTCTTCTTCAGGTGAATGTTATTGTATCAACATCTCTTATTGTCGGTCATCCTGATGACCGACATATTATAATCGACCAAACTTGAGCTCTTTAGCATTAACACCGTTTAAAAATGACTTACGGTCCAGAACGGATAATTTAGACCATGCCACCTGTTCCTAAGACGCATGCAAAGGAAAAGTGTAGAGGCTGATGTTTGATTACTTGATATATAGAGAAGACGTTTACCGAAAAGACATAAAATATAATGTAGATAATCATGTTTTTGTTTATTCAGGACGTGTAGAAATAATGCAGTTGTTTAAGTATCGTCAAACTGGATGAATATGTACTTACATGAATGCCTTCCAGGTCTTAGCTTTACCACAGAACTCTCCACAGTTGATGCGTTTTTGTACACTTAGGAGACAAGCGGCGCTCCTTTACATAGTCAGTATTATTTACCAACGTTCATATAGTGTAGTTCTAGTGATGTCCACAAATCAGGTCAAATCAGGTCAGTGACCGTTAGGACACGGTAAGAAATCTATTCGTATGTTGATGCATTTATTAATTTCTCTTGAACTTTGTGCTGATCTCATTGATTGTTTTTGTTATTGTCTAGACGATTTTCTTTGAAACTGTTACAACGAAAAATTATTTGTTTTTAATTAATTCTTTGACCAAAATATTGGGATTATGTCACTGTTTTAAAGGTGTTTCACAAGTATTCCTTCTCAGCCAGAAAATTACTTCAAATTGAATTGACATACTTATAACAACATACTCTCTTTTCCTCTCTTCTTTGTCGCTAAGTGGGGAGGCTTGGGATTCCTGATATGCATATTTCACTTTTTTTTAAAGGGCGGTGGTCTTATAGTTTATTCTAAACGATCGCCATTTACATGAAAATGTAATTGCTTGTTTTGTCTACTTTACTGTACTTGTAAAAATAATGCTATTGTTTTACCTTTGATCGAACAAGTTCAGTCACATAATGTGTGTATGTGGGGACAGACATTAATGTTAAGGGTTTCGCGGGGAATGTTTTACACGTTTAAGCTCAATTTTGATTTCATTCATGGGTACGTTACTGTAACTCTCAGTAATAGACGATCTATTTATTCACGAATAACAAAACTATGTAAGCGTCGTTTAAACAGGGGCAAAAAGAAAAATATTTAAAGTATAAAGGTGATTGAGCTTCATTTACGAGCTGACGAAACAGTAATTCAAACAGAAATCTGAGATAAAAACATTTATTTTTTGCAAGTTTGCGTTCAGACAAACATTTGCAAATGGCGAAACAGTAACTGTCTTATATGCGTTTATATATCGACGCCACCAGTACTCCATATAAGGGAAGCCTACAAAATTTCCATATTTTATCAATAATGTAAAGGGTATAACCTGCAAGTATTCCATGTGATTGATAAGAAATTACCGGCAAAGTAGGGATACATTATGGCTGAGTCGGGACTGGCCAGTTCGCGCCGCTCCCCGGCAAATCAAAGTCGACCTGCATATATGCGCTTGAGAAGACATACAATGTTACTGCAGCTTTTTAAGAGATCAGTTTATTAATTGCCGAGAGCCAAGATTAAGTTCATGCTATAGTCATCAGACCAGGTCGAAGATAATGAACTGCATGAAACACAATTATTACAAGATTAGTATTCTTAAGTTTAAACTGATATTGTTATTCACTTATTAATAAGCTTTATATCTAAAAGTTCAAACGGTTAATCATACTTTTTGTGTTTCTCTGCATCATTTCTCCAAATATTATCCAGATGAAATGGTAAAGCTGAGACATTTTCAACTGACTAGCAGTCTTTAGATATAAAAATGGGAATCAGTATATTTGTGGCACAGTATTTACGATTCCGCGTTTAAAGTATGGTCTGTTCGGTTAGAGATCAGTAATTTTCTTACAAGTTAGTTAACCCCCTGTGTGTTTTCGAATAGAAGGAATGCAGATCTTCGCACCAATATATTGTTGTTTATGAATTAGGATGATAGAAATCATATTTAATGGGCATTGAATATTGGGAATATGAACCCTATGTGAATAAGAAATACATTGGTTGAAACTACATAAAGTTCCATATTAAAGCATTTGAAAGGAACATAACTCTTACAATAACGAAATAGGAGTTACCATTCGTATTGTCACTGATGGCTTTGTTCATACAGATAATGTATTAAAACAATTAAGATAATAGAACAAGAACTTTCAAACTTATAGGCAACACTATGTTTCATGTTAAAGTCTTTTAAAGGGGCATAACTCAAAAATATTGAAACAGGGGTTATCGATCTCGTTGTTATAGATGGCATTGTTTATGCAAATGATGATACATTTCAAGTATTATGTTAATAGGACAAGGACTTTCAATGTTATAGGCAACATTAAGTTCGATATTTAAGTCATTTTAAAGGGGCATAACAAAAAATAATATAACAAGAGTGATTATTTCTGTTGTCGGAGATGGCTTTATTCATTCAGATGATATATTCTAATTATTAAGTTAATAGGTCAAATAATTACAAACTTATGGGGCAACATTAAGTTTCACATTTAAGTTTAGGGACTACAGGAAAACGCAGCCGCAGACGAAGAGGCCGCCGCCGGACAATAGAATCCATACGTGTCTACATGCTATTGCAGGTGACACAATAATAAGCACCGTCATACAATGAATTTAACATCATTAAAAATCGAAGCAAAAATGTGTGACGAGAGCGAGCATATATATTAAACGGTGGAAATTCTGAATACATACCAACATTCGAACGAAATTTTTTCTAAAGAAGTTTTAACTTAAAATGTTAAAATGTCATTCAATGACCGAGTAGCTTTTTGGAAAGCTAAAACTTGTAAACAATGTCTTATTTTGGCGTAAAAAAATGATGTTATTTTAATTTACTAAACAAACGTCACCATTTGGCGTAAAAAAGACGTCAAATAGCAATATAAACGACGTCAACTTTGGCGCAAAAAGAAGTCGCACAGTGAATGTAAAATCCAGAGACATCAGAAAATAGAAAATTATGTAAAAATAAAACAAACTTTTCATCTATGGATATAAATATTGCCGAATTCCATCTTGACTAGGCGGCGTGGGTAGTAATAAGCATTTTCATTAATGCCCATGAACAGGCTCAATCAAACCGAACCTGCAATATTTTCATATTTGTCGTGTTCGAGGGTCTTCAAAGTTCTCTTTTCATCTATTTGTACAACTGTTGCTTTTAATTATTTTTATTATTTCAAAAATCTAATGTGATTGTAGGTATTAATTTACTCAACACAACAACATATATACTCTGCAGACACCTGCTTATTGTAAATCAAGTTAAAATTATAAGTGCCACTGTGAGTACAGACAAATTTATATTGAGATAATGCATACTTGTAATCAATGTAATCAGAATGCAATCTCATAACTTTGTCAATGTAATTGTAATTCAATCATTCCGTTTGAAAACAGCAACAACAACAAAGTAATGGATTACATGTTTTCATTAAAGTATTTGTAATTTAATGATTACATTTTCCCAAGTAAAGAAAACGGCTACAAGATATTCTGCAGCTCTGAATGCTTGGTGGTTAACTCTTCCAGAGTTGTTTGCTTTTTGCATGCAACATTGCATGCAACATTGTAGATTGATAGTCTTCGCATAAAATGCTATCAATGATCAAATATGTAGTAATATTGTCAGCGGTTTAAAAGTTAAATATGAAGGTATTATGTTTGGTTACATCGAATTAAGGCATATACGAACGTTGTTTGGATTAATGATAAACGAGATATATCAAGATATAAGATCAATTATATTGATAAACTACATAAAATATGTTTCTCGATTGCGGACAATTTTAGTCAGTCAACATATAATCACATCATTTCATATATATTATATACCTGGTTTTCACGTACCATCTACATAGTAATATCTGTATGACTTAACAGTTTACAGTGCGTGTTGAAGGAGTATTTATCAATGTTATTTTATCAGATCTCGAATAACATCGTATCATGCCAATACTTACAAATCAATTGGGAGTCTTTTTGACACGTTTTCCAACGTCAAACCCAGCAGATCGTGGATCTAAAAACCACGAGAAGATATAGCGCGACATAACCAATGATCTTACATTATTGTGGTAAAGGATATTTGAATATAAGTAGGTCTGCAAGACAATCTGCAACTCGGGAACATATTATGAACACTGCTGTTAACAAAATTGCACTAGGAATATCGTCTGGACCGAAATACATCGACCGGTCTCACTCAGTCTAAGTAAAAAAATAAATTAATTGAAAGCCAGTTCAAATGCTTGGGTTGGGCAGAAAACGCAAAGATTGAATTCAGATTTTCGAAAATTGTTTAAATCCTGAAAATCATTGCAAAAGCTTCAAAAATAGTTTAGTTTAAATGATATTGGTTGTTTACACGTCACTTATTTGGAACGTTAATGGGCATTATTGTAGTTTGATAGCAGATAGAAAAAACTTATGCGTAATGATAATTTAAATGATGTCACATGTTTTACGACATGGGTATTCGAACGGGAAAAATAGTAACATTTAGTAAGCTGGAACCCTTCCCCATAAACCAAACTTCTAAAGATAATGTTTTAAATGTAAAATGCTGAAAATACAACCGATCAGCAGAAGTTTGGTAATATGAGCTGATCGCGTCTGTGCTCAAACCAAACATAAACATATTTTTCAAAACTAAAGTCATGAAGAGTGTACTTTACCTCAAACATTGTTCCAAACTGAAAAACAAACTTTCATTTTTTTGCAAATCGCAAATCACATTATTCTGTCGGGTTTAAAATAACAGTCATAACAGAAGAGAACTGAGAAGCGAGCTACAACTTGAACACAGGGTTATCCGCACAACCTTTTATCGGGGTTTTCCCGGCCTAGCTCAGGATGTAGCTTTATAGAATATACATGGACACGCGCTTTCGCTGAACAGTAAGGGTTCGAATACTTCTATTGGCAATATCATTTGAAATTCACAGTGGCGCGTATTTGTGCAGTGTGGCGGCTGTAGAAAGTATCCCCGTACATTTAGTCATTAATGCTATCAGTAAACATTCGGTTATCGATATCATGTAATTATGATTACGTTTATTAGGGTTATCTGTGCAACCTGTTCAGGGGTTCTCCCGGTTAGCTCAATCAGTAGCGTAATCGGATATCCATTGTTAGTCACTGCCACCATAAGGTACTGTTTCAATTCCAATTATGGGCAATATAATATTAAATATTCAGCAAAATTTGTAAATAGCTTGAGTGCTTCCTTAACAAATAGGCACACTTTGTTAAAACTAATACGGGCGTAAAGTGTCATGGCTTGTAGAGCAAGACAAAGGTTAATGATTACAAAGAGTATGATCTTTCATTCATAATATATGTTGAAAAGTATGAACGAAATGTTTACCTATCATATATATAGCTGTTCTGTTTTCATTGTAACATCTAGAGAAATGTTAGAACACTACTCGCACATAACCTACAATAAAGTGATTACATAAAGTATTTTTGTACGCTCGATTTAAACAATACAGTTTTATTTTTGTTTTAAAGTAGCCTGTTTGAGAATGCTGTGATTTTGAGAGTGACCATTCTTATAATATGATGTAGTTAACCCTAAAACATTACAGTTTTAGCTGATTTTTAAATTGGAATTTATGTTACGTCTTGCAAGAACATTCTACCTGGTGGATTGTATTTCGTCTTTGCAGGGCCCGCAAGAGGCCTATTTGTGGTCTTAGACGGTTCAGACTTTTGTTCCATTTTGCTAATGGTCTTCCCGCAGGTTATTTGTTTCTCATCAATACTATCACTAAAATGGATGGTACCAAGTACTATACTTGAATTAAGAATTTGTTGTAGCTTTTGTTGGCGCTGAAACACGTATGTTTTGAGGAGATTTCTGGATTTTATGTCGGAGTCGGTTTGTTGAACATTGGTTTCTTTTCCCTTGCATTCCACCATACGAATAAACAAGCTTTCACCCCTGTGAACATTTGTATCCAGGTTTTCCCGTATCTCATCTGCTATCTTCTGTTGTAGCTGAGAAAACATGGTTTCGTTAATTTTCGAAAGTTTATTTGCTTGGTCTATAGTATTGTTCTCTGCCTGATCAATGTAGTCGTTGATTTCTTTGCGAAATTTACGAAATTCAATTTAATCGAGAGCGTTATCAATTATTTCTTTGTTTTGCTTTATATTATTTTCTAAGCGTTTGGTGTTTTCATTATTCTCACTATTAAATTTCTGTATTCGGCTTAGCATTTCCTTGAACTCGGCACATTCTTCAAACTTTATGGCTAAATCTTTGATTACTTCTGCCTTACATTCACCATGCTGGTACACTAAACAATCTCCGCATCCGACAGCGTCGTGCTTACGGCAGAAGTATCTGATGTTTTCTGTTGTGTGAATCTTACACTTTTCCTCGTGTATTTTCTGTGATATTAGAGAAAGTTCTGACACGTTGTCGGCACGTTTTCCTGAAACCTCCATCTTGAAAACAATAACTGTTGTATTAAAAATATACTGTTTTGATGTTCAGAAACATCAGCTTTGTAAAACACTTGTGTAAGTTCTACAACGTTTCTTCAGAGTTGTTATATCAAAACTGTGTCGCTTCTTTATTAAATCTTTATCATGACATAAAAAAATCCGATTGTGTTTTACATGTAATTCTTGTTTCGTTTTCGTTAATCTCGAACAAGGTTGAATTTAAAGAAATCTTTCATGCAAAACCTATTAAATATAAAGACAAAACATTTGTTTCATTAACTCCATGTTCGTAAAAGTGATTAACAATTGTTTTTTTTAGTATAAATATATGTAAAATATAATAAGTTGAAGTCAACAAGTATATATTTCAATACCATGTACATAAAAGAATGCTTCTAAATATAACATTAATATGTTGGTCGATAGACCGGCTTAGTAAACGTCGATTAGCAAATTATAGACTCTTTCATTGCAGACATATTAAACAAGAAATATCTTTAAAAAAGATAAACGGCGTTGATGGAAAATATTTATATATACACGTACGAGGGCTCGTATATAAGAAAGAAAGAAATACAGAGAGGCGAAGCAGACACAGTTTAGTTATTTTATTTTACTTGTTATAGCTGTTGACGAACCCTCCCTGCCTTCTTAGCATGACTTAGAGATTAAGCGACCGAATCATGACAACTCATAAATTCATTGAAAGTGTCTTTCAAAAATAATGTTCAAGCTCTTGCAACAATTTCATTCAGTGATAACAAGTCGATTAAAGAAGCAATGTCTTACATTAAGTCTTGATCTACATTTATTCAGTTTCAATAAAATACCTCTTGTAGAGTTAGAACTCAAGATGAATAAATGTCCTTGAAATTTAATTAAAATAAATACAAACAGCCTGTTACAAGAGCGAAATCTACCAACTTTTACGTAAATTAACTTAAAAAAAGTGTCCGTCCTGAGTATTGAACCCGGGGCCTCCTGCTTGCGAGGCGAGAGTGTCATCCACTACACTACAATGAATTTGTTTTTTTTGTACTTGAAATTAACATCAGTATCAAAGAAACTAGAAAGGAACCAGTAAGAACTAGAAATATCTACACTTCTCTTTCGTTTTACACTGTGTAAACTTGTATGCAAGTGTTTACCTGACACCCAAGAATATTCCTTATAAAATTGTATTTAAGCGATCAATATTGACTTAACTGGTTATTTAAATCGTAAATATGTTTTTTTCTCCAATACAACACCCACTAACAACCAATCGAAATAATCTATTTGATTTTTCCGCTGCATAATAATAAAAATCCCACTAGATACCTCTCCACCCTGCTAGATGCCTCTCTGGTGTAAATAGCTACCAATCGAAATAGTTTATTTCATTTTCCCTCTGCATAATAAGAGAATACGAGTATTATTTACATCATTTCATTGGTCGAAAAACTAGGTCAAAAGTGAGCTTAGACAGCTAACGCCGAATAACGCCGAAAAAAACATTCTGTCTACAATTGTTATCTTATAAAATACAGGGTTGTCTTTAATATGACAAACTCAGTTTTTTTCTACAATATCCGGGTACCATAAACTGCTGATAATGAAATTGTTTCAATTCATTTTCATATGCATAACATCGATGGAGATCGATCTACATCGATACTTACTATAAATTTGCATTTATTAAGCAGCGCTCGATGGTACTGTGCATTTTCATTTGCCCACATCCAGGCTCAACCGCACCGAGTCTGCAATATGTTCATACAGTAATTGTCGTGTATAATTGTTTCAGAAGTCGCTTTTCAGTAATTCTAACAAAATACAGGTCATTTAACACAGTCATCGATTTAAGTGAAATTTAGACCGATTTTTGCAATGTTTGTCGAGTTTTAATGCTTTACTAGAAGAGAATACACCATGCCGTTACTTTAAAATGTGAAAATTAAAAAAATGAAATATTTATATCAGGAATTGCCCCCCATCCCCCACCCCCCTACAAAGCAAACCACAATCGTCTATCACGATACTTATGAACTATGTAACAGTACTTCTAAATTTACTTTGGTTTTAATATTTCGGCCAGTTAAAGAAGGGTGGTTTCAATATCCAAGCTAATATAGATTTGGATATTATTCATTCAATGAACAGCACTCTGTCGATCCATCAAACGATGATCATTTTATTAACCATGCTCTCTCTCTCTCTCTTCTTTTTGACTGTGTGGGGAGGCTGTTTTTTCTGAATGAGAGAGAGAGAGAGAGAGAGAGAGAGAGAGCATGGTTCTTAAATCAACAAACAAGTACAAGTTGTCTTGGTGAAATCACTCCAACTCACCAATCACCTTAACAATGTTGCATGCAGAGGCACACACACATATAAAACAAAAGAAGCTTATGCATTGCAAAGTCAAAGGGGCAGGTACTTAATGATCTTACCGAGACCACAGCCCCTAAAGTCAAATAAGCAAACACGAAGACAGGGATAAAAGAACCAAATCGAGCTTCTAAGTTCTTAAAAAGAAAAGATTTCCCTATAAACAATTATGAACTCTCAAACCCAAAGACATAAAAGTTAAAATGCTTTTTCGATTACCTCACAATTTTCTCGATAATCAATGATTCTTTATCAAACGGTTTCTTGTTTTAGTGTCAAATGTTGAAGAGAGATTATAGTTGTCGCCAGTGAATTATTTAGCAATACATTCCATGAAATATAATAAAATAAACGTATAACCGTTGTAACAGTTACCGTTTTTTCGGCGTTAGCTGTCTAAGCTCACTTTTGACCTAGTTTTTCGACCAATGAAATGTTGTAAATAATACTCGTATTCTCTTATTATGCAGAGGGAAAATGAAATAAACTATTTCGATTGGTAGCTATTTACACCAGAGAGGCATCTAGCAGGCTGGAGAGGTATCTAGTGGGATTTTTTTATTATGCAGCGGAAAAATCAAATAGATTAATTAGATTGGTTGTTAGTGGGTGTTGTATTGGAGGAAAAACATATTTACGATTTAAGTAACCAGTTAAGTCAATATTGATGGCTTAAATATAATATTATATGGAATATTCTTGGGTGTCACTTGCATACAATACACAGTGTAAAACGAAAGAGGTGTTCTTATTGGTTCCTTTCTAGTTCCTTTGATACTGATTGTTAATTTCAAGTTCGTAAGACAAGTTCATTATAGTGTAGTGGCTAACACTCTCGCCTCTCAAGCGGAGGCCCCGGGTTCAATACTCAGGACGGACACTTTTTTTAAACTTAATATACGTAAAAGTTGGTAGATTTCGCTCTTGTAACAGGCTGTTATTATTTATATTTATTAAATTTCAAGGACATTTATTCATCATGAATTCTCACTCTACACGAGGTATTTTATTGAAACTGAATATTTTGCTTCTTTAATCGACTTGTTATCACTGTATGAAATTGTTGCAACAGCTTCAACATTTTTTTTGAAAGACACTTTCAATGAATTTATGAGTTGTCATGATTCGGTCGCTTAATCTCTAAGTCATACTAAGAAGGCAGGGAGGGTTCGTCAACAGCTATAACAAATAAAATAAAATAACTAAACTGTGTCTGCTTTGCCTCTCTGTATTTCTTTCTTTCTTATATACATGTATATATAAATCTTTTCCATCAACGCCGTTTATCTTTTTTAAAGATATTTCTTGTTTAATATTAAACGACACTTTTGTGCAGTAAATATTTTTACATGATTCACTTTCTGGTAGTAAATATAAACCTTTTTTCTTGAATAAACTTATAAACTTTATTTCTTGTCCGTGTGGGGACACTGTGTCTGCTGAATATGGCCATTCTTGATATGCATTTTAAACCTTTTTTATTTATATTTATGTATATATTTATCCGAAACAGCTTGATTAAATCATTGTAATAAATGCTTTTGCTGATAGACTTAAACTTACTTTATTGTAATTATTAGTTGTATTTTTAATTTTTAAAGAAACTGCATAAGCTAATATGAAAAACAAGACGAACACCTGTTATACTTCGTTTTTGCCGTGGACATCAAATCATATCATTTTCACAGGATATGCACTTTTAACTTAATAATTTCAAACAGTCTTTAATTAAGTTAGATATAGCGCAGATTTTTGTTACTGAAATATACTTCTCAAAATTTGATTTGGATCGCTTTCCGTTTAAGCCCGAATTATTGCCCCTACCAACCAAGTTTCAACCGCTGTTCCGCTTCAACAGTTTGTCAGCTCATTCCTTTTTTGGCACAACGCTGATGTCAAATTAACACATTTTCAGAATCACAGCACATTTTTTTTCGTTTCAACCTTATGTAAGGAATAAACACAATATTTAAAGTGATCCTTATTAAATTTTGAGTAATATATAATGATCATATTATTGATCAATTGATTCGTCACATGACACACCTTCCGTCATCATGTCAGGTCATTCAGAGTAGCTGCACAGTATAACAGTATCCTCTATATCCTGCTCCCTCACGGACTGTATCTCCCTGATCCCACTTCACATCAACCCATCCTGTAGGATCTACAGATACTATAGTTCCTATATTCCCAACCCGTAACTGAAATAAAGTAGAACATATTTGATAGAACAACGAAATCAAAGAATCGCCACCTAATAAGGTTTTGTATACATGAAGTAAACAATTCTGTCTATATCCTATTATACCGTGTGCCCATGGCTCTCTGCGATGTTCATCAAACGGTTTATCAGGGATCAACACTTCGAATATATAATATAAAAACATGATAGTGTAAAACCAGCATGCTACATAAAGAGCACCAGGGAATAAAGTGACACTCCGACGATTATGTAGAAATATATCGCTAAACTGAATAACGTTTAATAGTTTGTCCAAATTTACAGTTTTCCAGAACGCCACATGCTGGATAGGATAGTGGGATTGACAGCTAGTAAAATATAGATAGAAATTAATTAGTTGAGAAACATAATATTATTGAGGTTTTGGTTGAATGTCATTGGTTCGGCAAATTGTTTTGCCACTGACTTTTCCAAGGCTGTAACTCATTTTGTTAATTGTTTGTGGTGTCGATTGTGAAATTTGTCATTTTATGAACGATGCTCTCTCCTCCTCTCTTCTGTTTGGCTGTGTGTCTTATTAACGTGGATATTCCTGATATGCATAATTTACTTTTTTACCAACCGACAGTCTAATCAATTGATGAGGATATTTTCACCAGATAGACTGAATACATTTTACACTTAACCAATGTTCCGACTACACCGATGGTTAAATCTAAATTTCTCCGTATGAAACACGATCACACCCTTCATCCTTGAAACTTAAAGACGTGTATCATTTTTACATCATTTTATGAAATTGCCATCAAAATCAAATTGTTTGTTTATAAACCAATAGCATTTTACTGAGGTGACTGTAAAACCAAAAGTCACAAAATCTACAGGAGGTTTTGTAAGGAGCGTATGCTGAAACCAGCTAAAACCGCTGAAACATCGTTTGTGTGTAAGCTAAGCAATCACATTATTGCAGAATTATTTAAATAACCTAATACTCCAAATTGAAATAAGGAAACATGATTTTTTTCCATAGAGACAATACCCGTTAATGAAAATTTTGTGACTTTTGATTTTACTCCTACCTTTATTAAATGTCTGTGGTTTCGAAAAGGATGTAAGGAATTTTATGATGTTTTTTTTTTGAAAATAAGTGAAAATGATGTATCTTTTTATGTTCCAAGTTTGAAGTGTTAACTCCGAATCCACGCTTATAAATTTAAAATATGCGATCGGTGTAGTAAGAACATTAGTTAAGTGTATATATACATAAACAAAATGTTACATATTATCGTATCACGACAATACTTACAAAACTGAAGTAACTTTTGACACGTTTACCAACGTCAAAGCCAGCATATCTTGGATCTAAAACAAATAATAAATGTTAAGAAATTGCACGACATTAAAGATGAGCCTATATTTTTGTGGATTTCAAAAATGATATTTGAAAATAAGACCTAGTAGTTTTGAAAGACAACCTGCGACTAGGAAGAACAGGGCTATAAACAGCTGCACTCAAATATCATCCGTAGCCCCAGCGCTTAACTTAAGTAAGAATATACTATTGAAAAATCATATTTGTCCATATATAAACTCTCTAACAGAACACAAAAGTTCCGATCGAATTCTTTCTGACAGACGGGATTTTCAATGATAATGTTAAATTATAGTTAACGAACTTTTTAGAAGCTAAATATAACGAAGCTCTGTTTAGCACCTATTTTTGACGAAGCGACCACTTCATGCGCGATCTCGATTTCTGTGACGTTTCGGAAATCCTACTTTCGCTTTTAGACGCGCGGACCAAATTTATTTTAGTAAATTAAAATTTTATTAGCTCGAACTATTGCTGCAAATGTGTGCCCATAGTTCCAAATACATGTAATATTTCATACAAGAGCGGGTTAAATTGAAGAAATGCCACTTTAAGTCACAATAATCTGTCTGCTTTGAGAGAAAAAAAACAGTCATTACAGATGAGAAATTAAGAAACGGTCTAAAACTGGAAAACAGGGTTATCCGCGCAACCTTTCTCGGGGTTATTCCGGCAAGCTCAGACGGTGGCGAATTATAAATAACATGTCTATGCGGTAACGCCGAACAGTACGTGCTTGATTCCCAGTACGTTTACATGGCTAGGCGGTAACGCCGAACAGTACGTGTTTGATTCCCAGTACGTTAACATGGCTAGGCGGTAACGCCGAACAAAACGTTTACATGGCTAGGCGGTGACGCCGAACAGAACGTTTACATGGCTAGGCGGTAACGCCGAAGAGTACGTGTTTGATTCCCAATACGTTTACATGGCTAGGCGGTAACGCCGAACAGAACGTTTACATGGCTAGGCGGTGACGCCGAACAGAACGTTTACATGGATAGGCGGTAACGCCGAATAGTACGTGTTTGATTCCCAGTACGTTAACATGGCTAGGCGGTGACGCCGAACATAACGTTTACATGGCTAAGCGGTGACGCCGAATAAACGTTTACATGGCTAGGCGGTGACGCCGAACAGAACGTTTACATGGCTAGGCGGTGACGCCGAACAAAACGTTTACATGGCTAGGCGGTGACGCCGAACAGAACGTTTACATGGCTAGGCGTTGATGCCGAACAATACGTTTACATGGCTAGGCGGTGACGCCGAACAGAACATTTACATGGCTAGGCCGTGACGCCGAACAGAACGTTTACATGACTAGGCGGTGACGCCGAACAGAACGTTAACATGGCTAGGCGGTGACGCCGAACAGAACATTTAAATGGCTAGGCGATGACGCCGAACAGAACGTTTACATGGCTTGGCGGTGACGCCGAACAGAACGTTTACATGTCTAGGCGGTGACGCCGAACAGACCGCTTACATGGCTAGGCGGTGACGCCGAGCAGAACGTTTACATGGCTAGGCGGTGACGCCGAACAGAACGTTTACATGGCTAGGCGGTGACGCCGAACAGAACGTTTACATGGCTAAGCGGTGACGCCGAACAGAACGTTTACATGGCTAGGCGGTGACGTCGAACAGAACGTTTACATGGCTAGGCGGTGAAGCCGAACAGAATGTTTACATGGCTAGGCGTTGATACCGAGCAAAACGTTTACATGGCTAGGCGGTGACGCCGAACAGAACGTTTACAAAGCTAGGCGGTGACGCCGAGATTTACGTTTACATGGCTAGGCGGTGACGCCGAACAAAACGTTTACATGGCTAGGCGGTGACGCCGAACAGAACGTTTAAATAACAAGGCGGTGACGCCGAACAGAACGTTTACATGGCTAGGCGGTGACGCCGAACAGAACGTTTACATAGCTAGGCGGTGACGCCGAACAGAACGTTTACATGGCTAGGCGGTAACGCCGAACAGAACGTTTACATGGCTAGGTGGTGACGCCGAACAGAACATTTACATGGGTATGCGGTGACGCCGAACAGAACTTTTACATGGCTAGGCGGTGACGCCGAACAGAACGTTTACATGCTTAGGCGGTGACGCCGAACAGAACGTTTACATGGCTAGGCGGTGACGCCGAACAGAACATTTAAATGGCTAGGCGATGACGCCGAACAGAACGTTTACATGGCTTGGCGGTGACGCCGAACAGAACGTTTACATGTCTAGGCGGTGACGCCGAACAGACCGCTTACATGGCTAGGCGGTGACGCCGAGCAGAACGTTTACATGGCTAGGCGGTGACGCCGAACAGAACGTTTACATGGCTAGGCGGTGACGCCGAACAGAACGTTTACGTGGCTAAGCGGTGACGCCGAACAGAACGTTTACATGGCTAGGCGGTGACGTCGAACAGAACGTTTACATGGCTAGGCGGTGAAGCCGAACAGAATGTTTACATGGCTAGGCGTTGATACCGAGCAAAACGTTTTCATGGCTAGGCGGTGACGCCGAACAGAACGTTTACAAAGCTAGGCGGTGACGCCGAGATTTACGTTTATATGGCTAGGCGGTGACGCCGAACAAAACGTTTACATGGCAAGGCGGTGACGCCGAACAGAACGTTTAAATAACAAGGCGGTGACGCCGAACAGAACGTTTACATGGCTAGGCGGTGACGCCGAACAGAACGTTTACATAGCTAGGCGGTGACGCCGAACAGAACGTTTACATGGCTAGGCGGTGACGCCGAACAGAACGTTTACATGGCTAGGTGGTGACGCCGAACAGAACATTTACATGGGTAGGCGGTGACGCCGAACAGAACGTTTACATGGCTAGGCGGTGACGCCGAACAGAACGTTTACATGCTTAGGCGGTGACGCCGAACAGAACGTTTACATGGCTAGGCGTTGATGCCGAACAATACGTTTACATGGCTAGGTGGTGACGCCGAACAGAACGTTTACAAGGCTAGGCGGTGACGCCGAACAGAACGTTTACATGGCTAGGCGGTGACGCCGTACAGTACGTTTACATGGCCAGGCGTTGATGCCGAATAATACGTTTACATGGCTAGGCGGTTACGCCGAGCAGAACGTTTTCGATTCCAAGTAGGGGAAATATCTTTCGAAATAAAAAAATTCAACAATCTTTGAAAACGGCGTGAACGAGTTTCTAAATCAATCAATACTCTTACTTTGTTTAAAAAAACAGGATGTACAGTTGTGTGGTCGTTGTGCAAGACAAAGCTAATGACTGCACAAAGAATAAACTTTCAGCCATGAATTAATGTGAACCATATCTGTCATGTTTAATGGCTTTCAAAGTTCTTTTTATCTATTCTCATATAAATAGCTGTTCTGTTTTCATCTCTAACATCTTCATGAATATTAGAACACTACTTGCATTATCTAAACTAAAGTGATTAAATACAGTAGTCTTTATATACTTAATTTTCACAGTTAAGTATAACAATTGTTTAAAATTAGTCGCACCGTCAATGTAAAAGTATTAAGCAACCTCTCTCCATCTTCTTTTTGCCTGTGTGAGGAAGCTATGTTTGTGAGTGTGGTCTTTCCTTACATGTATTTAATTTAACCTTTTAAGATAACATGATTCCTGATATCGTAATAAAGATACATATTATTTCTAGCAAGAACATTCTACCTGGTGGAGAGAATTTCGTCATTGCAAGAGATGGATCAGACTGTTGTTCAATGTTGCTACCGGTCTTCTCGCAGGCTGCTTCTTTCTCCTCAGAACTATGAATTAACTGGATGGTACCAAGCGTTATATTTGACATCAGCATTTGTTTTAGCTTTTGTTCCGCCTGAAACACGAACGTTTTGAGGACATTCCTGGATTTAATTTCAGCGACGGTTTGTTGAACGTGTGTTTCTCTACTTTTGCATTCTATCATACGAATAAACAAGTCTTCACCCTTGTGAAGATTTGTATCCAGCTTTTCCCTTATCTCATCTATTTCCTTAGACACTTCTGCTATCTTCTGTTGTAGCTGAGAAAACATGGTTTCATTTTTCTTCGAATGTTGATTTGCTTCCTCCATAATATTTCTCTCTGCCTGATCAATGTAGTCATTGATTTCATTACGAATTTCATCCAGAGCTCTATCAATCATTGCTTTGTTTTGCTTTATAATATTTTCCAAACGATTGGTATTTTCGTTATTCTCGCTGCTATATTTCTGTATTCTGCTTAGCATTTCCTTGAACTCGGCAATATCTTCAAATTTCATAGCTATATCTTTAATTATTTCTGCCTTACATCCATCATGTTTAGACACTATACAATCTCCACAGCCGACAACCTCGTGCTTACGGCAGTAGTATCGTATTTGTTCTGTTGTATGAACTTTACACTTTTCCTCATGTGTTTTCTGGGTCATGAGACCAACAGCCTGATCAAAGAGAGCTAATACATGATGTCTGCAAGGTTTGGCTTTCTTGTGATCTTGAAAACAACCGTGACACATATATTCCTTGCAATCATTACAGAATCCATTGGCTGTGTCTGACTGACACACATCGGAAAGTTCTGACATGTTGTCGGCGTGTTTTCCTGATACCTCCATGATAAAAATAATAAATGCTGTATTACGATACTTTGTTGATGTTCGTCAGCTTTGTAAAACACGTGTGTACATTAAACAGGCTGTAACCAAAGATGTTTTAAACAAACGGTGTCACTTCTTTGTCAAATCATTATCATGTAAAATCAAATATCGGATTGTTTTTACGTTAAATCCTCGTTTCGGTTTTGTTGAACAAAGTTGAATTTAAAGAAATCTTTTGTGCAAGCTTTTTAAAAAATGCTATATAATGATACTTTTTTGATGTTCGTCAGCTTTGTAAAACACGTGTGTACAATTAAACAGGCTGTGACCAAAGATGTTTTATCCAAACGGTGTCACTCCTTTGTCAAATCATTATCATGTCAAATCATGTCAAATCAAATATTAGACTGTGTTTTACGTGAAATTCTTGTTTCGGTTTCGTTTATCTCGAACAAAGTTGAATTTAAAGAAATCTTTTATGCAAACCTTTTAAATATTTAGCACACTATTTTAGTTTCATTAAATCCATGTTCATACAAGAGATTAACATTAGTTTTAAGTATAGACACGTGAAATATATTTAGATAAAGTCAATAAATAAAGATCTTATATGTACATCAATGAATGCTAAATATAACATAAACTCGTGGGTCGATATTAAGATTAAGTAAACGTTGGATAGCTGATTATATACACTACCGAAATATAAAGTACTGTTATAAAACATTATGTCTTATGAAGTATTGGTTTTTTCGGCGTTATTCGGCGTTAGCTGTCTAAGCTCACTTTTGACCTAGTTTTTCGACCAATGAAATATTGTAAATAAAACTTATTATGCAGCGGGAAAATCAAATAGATTATTTTGATTGGTTATTAGTGTGTCTCGTTAATGATTACCGTAACGATTTTTATATTGTGTATTAGTATTTACATGGCACTTATATGTTCGGGCATTTTCGTTTTTAAAAGCGATAATTGTATTGGAGAAAAAAGTATTTACGGTATAAATAACCAGTTAAGTCAATTGATGGCTTAAATACTATTTTATATGGAATATTCATGGGTGTCAGGTGAACACTCGAGTACAATACACAGTGTAAAACGACAGAGAAGTGCAGATATTTCTGGTTCTTACTGGTTCCTTTCTATTTCCTTTGATACTGATTTCAAGTCGAGATAATCAAATCGCCTTGGTGTAGTGGTTATCACACTCACATGTTAAGCGGAGGCCCCGGGTTCAATACTCGGGAGGTACACGTTTTTTAAGTTATTTTACGTAAAAGTTGGTAGATTTCGCTCTTGTAACAAGTTGTTATTATTTTCATTTTTTTGTATTTTAATAACATTTATTCGTCATTAGTACTAACACTACAAGAGTTATTTTATTGAAACTGAATAAATGTACAGTTAATGTTAGACATTCTTCTTTAATCGACGTATTATCACCAGACGAAATTTTTGCACGCTCTTTATTTCTTTCTTTCTTTCTTATATATAAAAATCTTTTCCATCAACCCGTTTATCTTTTTTTAAAGATATTTCTTGTTTCATATGTGATCCGTTGAGTTTTATATGAACATGTTGGTGGGAAGAAAGTTAACTATTTAATCCGCCTTAACTTCAGTTTTCTTTCACTTTATGCAAGAATGCACATTTCGCTTAATCCTCTGTGAAAGTTTCAATCTAGAAGACACATTAAAAGATAATATATTGATATGTAAATATTATGTAGTAAAATTAAAATTTTATTTTTAAATTTTGAATTCTTCAAACATCCCTATCATATCAACTGATTAAGTCATTTCAAAGATCATTTGCTGATTGCAGGAATAATTTCAATTCAGGTAGATCTACTGACACTTGACATCAATTGTTATTTATTTCCTTCTTTTTTAAATTTGTTATGATTTCCTTTCTGATAAGCAATTAATATTTAATCTGATGCCTCAATGGGTATATAGCATGCATTTCACTTTTTGAAATCATGATAACATTCAATTTACAACATACAACTCAGTGACCCTTCAACTTAGTGACAATATTTAATTCTCTTGTAAGCTAGGATACCTGATTAATGTACTAAGTTTGTGATTTAGTGTTTCTTACTTTGTGATTATTTAATATCTTGGATTTACCTTTTCTTTGTGAACACTGTTTATTTTATTACTTCACGTTAAAAAATATTGCGAGACTTAAAACGGTGTGGATACTATTTACGTAGTTCTACCCCTAAACACATTTCATCCACCCGACAACAAAACTCGCTTTATATTATTAACACTTAAAGAATCGAATCAGGTTCATTCCTTTAATAAATTAATTTTAAATTCTTATTTATTACCGACTTGTGGAAAGTTTATCTTTCTTCATTGATGTAAGTGTACGAACATTTGTTGGATCCACATAATAATGAGCCGTGTCATGAGAAAACCAACATAGTGGTCAAATGACGTAACCGATAAAAACGCGACGTAAAGTTGACGCTAAACTTCGCGCGATTTTTTAATTGCAATTAAGCATGTCACGTTAATAATTGATATTCGTTGTACTTCTTCAGTGACAGTGCACGGTATCCATGGATCGATGTAAACATAAACAAATAATGTAGTGAGCGGTCTTTTTTCAAATTATATAAGAATGGCAGAAGGCGGTGGAGAACTGCAGGTAAAATTTAAAATTTAAAATGTTTTATGTAACACTTTGTAAATAATTGCCAACCTAAAAATAAATCTCTTCAAGAGCTATTCAGTTTTTTTCTTGAAACGCTATTCTAGAGATGACATATCGATACATCGTATTTCCCTGATATATCTTCTGTAAATTCTTTTGGGGTGTTTATTTTTTTTTTTACTAAGTGTTCGTTACATAAAAAACTTGTAGAAAAATACATTGATGACAAGGAAGATAATAACCCGCTTGATTTAAAACATGATCACTGTACACGTCTGCTTAACGAAAATGGAGATTTTTTTACTTATTACACTACTGTAGTAATATTTTTAATGCCGATGCACTAAATTCAATTCACATTTAACGAAAAATGTATTCGATTGCTTAAACTGAATTAAAACAATATTTTGTTTTCCTGACGAGCGTCTGCTAAAAATAGAGCTAAGTTATTGGGTTTTCCCTTTCTTGTCAATCTTGATAAATATGTACGTGGTGTACATAGTTTGGCCGCAATTGGTTTCTAGATTTTACTGTGCAGTTTGTAGACAAGTTTTATTTTGTTTTGCAGGAAATCAACATTTTATTCAATGAATTTTTTGGAATAAGTGATGTAGATCTAACCGATACACGTTCGTGTGAGAATGATTCAAGTTTCTTATCGGATACAGAAGTTACTGACACTGACGTAGCAAACGATGAACTTGTTTCGCATTTCTTTGAGAATTGTACTGAAAATGAAATGGAAGAACCATTTATTGAAACAACTGAGAGAGTTACTTTCCTAAGTTGTAGTTGTGGAAATAAATGTATTGAAAATTTTAGCAAGACAGATATAGAAGAAAACATTCTTTCTGTAAGAGAGATGTTAAAGGAAGAGAAAGAACAACTGATAATGTGCATTTTAAGTACAAGTAAAACGACAGAAACGGAAACAAAGAGAGGTACAAGAAAACGCCCTACTTACACATATTCGTTTCAGGGCAAGAGAGTATGTCGACAAGCCTTTATGACACTCTATGACATAACAGACTTTACTCTAAGGGCTTTGAGTGCGCATGTAAATGACCATGGAGTTTCGCCGAGAAAACATGGAAATAACGGTAAAAAGCCAAAACACGCTCTTATGTTTGAAGACGTTATGAGAATCGTTACGTTTTTGCGTTCATACGCTGAGGAAAACGGATTACCACAACCAGCTGCTCCACGGGGACGTGGTGATCTCCCTCCTATATTTTTACACTGTTCTCTGACAAAGAAAGCACTGCATGGCATTTATGTTGAAAGTCTCAAGGAACAAAATGTAAGAACTGTTAAGAGGACGACCTTTTGTCAAATTTGGAAGTCTTGTGTGCCTCATATTGTTATTGCTTCCCCGCGTCATGATGTCTGTTCAAAGTGTGAACAATTCAGGAAAAAGATTCTAGATGCTATTTCTGAACAGGAAAAACTAGAATCTACAGCGGCAATGCAGGCGCACATTATGCTGGCACAGGAAGAGAGAGCATTGTATATGAACTTAGTACGGCAAAGTAAGACTGCAAATGAAAGGGCTACCGAAAATGGCACGGTTCCCGACACAATGCATTTCACATTCGACTTTGCGCAGAACGTCACGTTGCCACACCATGCACGTCAAATGGGACCTCTGTACTTTCTGACGTTGAAAAAGGTATTTTTTCTTCTTTCGTACATCCCTTCTTCTTTAGTGCCTCCGCTCGAGATGTATTTTATCAGCGATGAACGGTCTGCCCGCGCGCCCGCCCGTCCGTCTGATGTCTGTCTGTCTGTCTGTCCGCCCGTTCGTCTGTCCGTCTGCCTGTTTGTCCGCCCGCCCGTTCGTCCTTCCGCGTCCGTCCGTCTAGTCTGTCCGTGCGCCCCCGCCCGTCTGCCCCTCTGGCCTGTTTGTCTGCCTGTATGTTACCTTGTCGCGAAACTTTTAGAAATAAGCTTTTAACGTATTCTATGCACTACTTCTACGGAAAAAAAGATGAACTTTATGCATTTCATAAAATAACAAATCCAGCAATCGATTTCTAGCAACCAATAATAAAATTCTGCGTGTATACATAGGTGCAGGTGTTTGGTTTTCGGTCGGATGGAGAACCACGGCAGCTTATATACATGTTTGATGAAAGCCAGAGCATCGGTGTTGACGGAAAACTGTCTCATGGCCCCAACTCTGTCATAAGCATGATGCATGATGGGTTTGAACGTGCTGGCAAACAGGAGGAATTTTGTTCTTTGCATGCAGACAATTGTGGAGATTCTTTTTCTTTTCTTTTTGGATAAAATTTAGGTACAAATGATAAAAAATAGGTAAAAATGCTTATAAACGATTAAACTTCCGCCATACGAAATACTAATTCTCCTTTAAGTATAGTAACAGTTCTGACTTTCTCAAATATTTCATTCATAAGATACATTTCTGATACCAGTGAACTCATTTTTTGAAGAATTTTCATAATCATTTCAAAGTTCAAACCTCGTGTATTTTAAACCTATTTATGTAACATCGATTGGAAAACAAGTCTTACAGCTTTTAATAAGCCCGCTCGTTGGCTGCTCTTACCGGGTATAACATTATTATCTATTATTTTTGCTGAACTAATGGGATGCAGAAAGTTCCGGATGGGTCTCGCCGTTCGTGGGGTTCGAACCATGATCGGTAATATTGCGTTCTACCACAGTCCTCGGTGAATTCGGTATTTTAGTCCAACTGTTAAACAATCACATTCTGTTATATTCGCAGGGCAAAATAAAAACCGGTATGTGTTAGCCTATCTGCTGTGGCGAGTCATGACCGGCCTACATAAGGAAATAGAGCTGCACATGCAGATTCCTGGACATAGTAGATGTTTGATTGATGCCGGGTTTGCCAACTTCAAGAAATTATACAGGTAAGCTTCATTATAATAAGTATCCGTTTCCTAGTAACACGGTCATACATGTATTTTTTCCGTAGACTTTTCTTTCACGTAAAATCCTTGACAGAAAATAAACACTTCATAAAAGTGCAAAATGTAGTATTCAATGCAAATTATGTGTATGCCGACATAATTTCATTGTAATCGAAGCAAAGTTTAAGTGTTTCTTTTACAGACGTTGCGATGCGGACTCCATGTCCGATCTAACTAACCAAGTGAATAAGTCGTCAAGCGTGAATGAAGCTGTGCTTTACCCAGCCTGGACATGGTATAACTGGAAGGACTTTTTTGGCCAGTACTTCAAGTCTCTGCCAGGCATTTCAACTTACCAACACTTCAGGTGTCGTATAATTGTATTTAATATACTATCGTTAAGCTGACTGTTAAAAAAATAACAATTTGTTACACTAACAAGGCATGAATTTCTGAGGAAATTATACACCCTCAGCGGCGATTTTCTTGGGTGTAACTCTTGGATGTTAGAGGCCAGTACTAAGGTAGTGACACTGCAAGTCATGCAAGTCAGTGAAAATGAAAAACATTTTTTAAGTTTTAACCATGGTTAGCTAAACAACTGGTTATATTCTTGAACAACAGAGCAACTGAGAAACAGCTCGACCGGTTACCTCAGATGAACGACAATAGCAGACGATCTGGCTCAGAATATTTCTAAGTGGTTGTCCGATCGAGAATGTTGCGTCTATGTGATCACCGATGTGTAAAATCGCAGCAACAACGATCATTTGCGTTACGTCAGTGCATATCTTGGTATCATTAACCGAAATCGGCATTCATGTTATTGTAAATGATTTTTTCTTAGAATAGTATCTATAAATGACTATATACAGATGTTTTGATAATTCTACTGATTTGATTAGTTAAAATTAAATCAATTTATTGATGTGGTACTGTAATATCGTCGTACTACAACGAATATTCTCTGTACGCTGGTCAGTGCATATATTGATAAGGAAGACCAAATCATAGACCAAATATGTCAATTACCGACATTGGCATAAAATATTTTTTTGAAGCTTTTCATTAGAATATTCAGGTAAACGACGGTCAACAGACAATCTGTTCCAATCAATCAATAATACCGCCGAGCGTCAGTGCATGAATACGGAAATCGCCCGAAAAAAAATTATGTCGTAAACGTGCTTTATTTACGCGGAATATTTACTAACAACATGTAACTAATTTTATTGATTTATATTAGCTGCAATCGAATCAATCTATGCGTAATTTCCGATTTCGGTCACATTTTATCAAAATATGCACTGACCGACGTACGGCTAATGTTCGTCGTTAAGGCGATTTTAAAGTTCGAAATCAACCGTCTGTTGAACGGTGTTTCTGTTAATATTCTGCGAAAAATATTACCTTTAGAATGGTATGTCTGGTCTATCATTCGGTCTTCCTTCCCAGTGATAACGTAGATAGTTTGTCAATACTATTTGATGAAAAACCGCAAGGACAGTTAATGGTTTGCCTGCATATGGTTTGATATAATTTTTTAATCGGGCGCCCTATTACGGAATTAGAAATTAAAAAAAAACACTCGTAAAACACATTTGCCGATTTCCTTCTTTATTCTTTTTGGAGATACACACTTTTTTA